>OY744533.1:84875821-84880821 GCA_963556195.1 Sepiola atlantica
GCTGTACATATTGATGTCATTACCGGGGAAACGTTGCAATGGTCGGGATTCGAATAGTGCTGCTAGAAAGGTTGTCGTCGTAATTGTCGACAGGAGAGCTGGCACTCATAGTGGATCGAAGCCCAAAGTCGTCGAGTGTTTAGAATGTTCCAACGTATATAGTATTCGGTCAGCTGCTGCTGCTGGTGTTTTGATGTTTTTGATTGGACAATATGATGATTGATGTGAGTGTGAGACAGACTTATGTCGATTTCCGTCACATGCGCCAGGTCTGTAGAAGAGATTACTTCCGGTTAAGTCTCCAGTGTTGGAATGTCCACCCGGTATGCAAAACGCGGCAATATTAAATTGTTCTTGTTATATGGACGGGGTTTGTTGAATTAATCACTTCTGGTTATTTTCTCGGCGTATGCTTAATACGACACATGTATGCTTTTAATATCTTCAAATATGCATTCACGTAATACATGTATGTTTTGTATGCGAATGGCCTGTACATAAATATTTTTTCTGGACGTATATTTTGTAAATATAAAGTCTGCAAATAACAGATTCTATACAACCAATAGATGGGTCACTTACAGATACTACCGATCCCGGTCAAAGAAGATCTGAGAATAATGACAATTTACGAGTAACTTCACATTCCCTAAAGTTTCCAAACTTGTTAGTTTTGTGTTTTAATATAATTGTGTTGTCTACAAAAATATTTCGAAGTTTAGAACGGGGCAAGACTGATCAGCTTTTAGATGTTGCGCTATTGCGCTGGTGTCAGATAAGTGCATTGTGAGACGTCTCGGCAGAGGTAGAGTAGTCAAGCCTACGTATATGTATTTTCTTCACTGTCGGTGACACAGTCCTCCAAGGGACATTTAAACTTATATACGAGGTTTGTCTTACACAAAACCCTGGTCGAGGGGAGAATTGTTGGTGATTATGTGGTTTGAGGTTTCATATTTGCTATAATAAATAAATAAGTTTTATTTTTTTATTTGGATCGATGGGGGAGTACATATTTATGAATCATATTTTTTAATATGTGTTCGTCTATTTTATAATTATTATGTATTTCGGTAAAATTATATTATGTATTTATTGCGTGGGGGGATTAGTTTTATTAGTGTTTCAGTAGCAATCATTATTAAAATGTCGAATTTTTTCTTCTACAATGTAGTTGGGGGAAGCCATTATTTATTAGAGTCTGTCTAATATTTTGAGATTCGTGTTGAAAAATAGTAAGACAGACGATTAGTTTAGCTAGAGGCAATAAGTTTTTGATACTGAGATTCACCAGCCTAAATTTAAAAAAATCCCTTCCCCCATCTCTGTTGAAATGGATGACGTCATTTTTTGTGATGTCATGATAGATCTCTTCCACCCTTTCTGTTTTGATGGATGGCGTCATCGTTTGTGACATAATCCGGTGTGCGGAATGCCTTTTGTAACGTCATCCGCTTTGTAAGGAAGCAAACAAGATTACAAACAAACAAGCAAGAAAGCAAGC
Source organism: Sepiola atlantica (assembly GCA_963556195.1). Taxonomy (NCBI): domain Eukaryota; kingdom Metazoa; phylum Mollusca; class Cephalopoda; order Sepiida; family Sepiolidae; genus Sepiola; species Sepiola atlantica. Next base: position 84,877,326 of record OY744533.1, read on the forward strand.
AATCAAGCAAGCAAGCAAGATTACAACCAAACAAGCAAGCAATCAAGCAAGCAAGATTGCAAACAAGCAAGCAAACAAGCTAGCAAACAAGCAAGCAATCAAGCAATCAAGCAAGCAAGATTACAAAGAAACAAGCTAGCATTCAAGCAAGCAAGATTGCAAACAAGCAAGCAAACAAGCTAGCAAACAAGCAAACAATCTAGCAAGCAAGATTGCAATCAAGCAAGCAAGATTGCAATCAAGCAAGCAAGCAAGCAAGCAAGCAAGATTACAAACAAAAAAGCAAGCAATCAAGTAAGCAAGATTTCAAACAAGCAAGCAAACAAGCAAGCAAGCAAGATTGCAAACAAGCAAGCAAGCAAACAAGCAAGCAAGCAAGATTACAAAGAAACAAGCAAGCATTCAAGCAAGCAAGATTGCAAAAAAGCAAGCAAGGTTGCAAACAAGCAAGCAAACAAGCAAGCAAACAATCAAGCAATCAAGCAAGCAAGCAAGATTGCCAACAAGCAAGCAAGCAAGATTACAAAGAAACAAGCAAGCAAACAAGCAAGCCAACAAGCAAGCAAACAAGCAAGCAAGCAAGCAAGATTGCCAACAAGCAAGCAAGCAAGATTACAAAGAAACAAGCAAGCAAGATTGCAAAACAAGCAAGCAAGATTGCAAACAAGCAAGCAAACAAGCAAGCAATCAAGAAAGAAAGATTGCAAACAAGCAAGCAAGATTGCAAACAAGCAAGCAAACAAGCAAGCAATCAAGAAAGGAAGATTGAAAACAAGCAAGCAAGCAAGATTACAAACAAGCAAGCAAGCAAGATTACAAACAGCAAGCAAGCAAGATTACAAACAAGCAAGCAAGATTGCAAACAAGCAAGCAAGCAAGATTGCAACAAAGCAAGCAAGATTGCAAACAAGCAAGCAAGATTACAAACAAGCAAGCAAGCAAGCAAGATTGCAAACAAGCAAGCAAGCAAGATTGCAACCAAGCAAGCAAGATTGCAACTAAGCAAGCAAGATTGCAAACAAGCGAGCAAGATTGCAAACAAGCAAGCAAGAATGCGACCAAGCAAGCAAGATTGCAAACAAGCAAGCAAGATTGCAAACAAGCAAGCAAGCAAGCAATATTGTAAACAAGCAAGCAAGATTGCCAACAAGCAAGCAAGCAAGACTGCAACCAAGCAAGCAAGATTAAAAACAAGCAAGCAAGCAAGATTGCAAACAAGCAAGCAAGGAAGATTGAAACCAAGCAAGCAAGATTGTAAACAAGCAAGCAAGATTGCAAACAAGCAAGCAAGATTACAAACAAGCAAGCAAGCAAGATTGCAAACAAGCAAGCAAGATTGCAAACAAGCAAGCAAGATTACAAACAAGCAAGCAAGTAAGATTGCAACCAAGCAAGCAAGATTGCAAACAAGCAAGCAAGCAAGATTGCAAACAAGCAAGCAAGCAAGATTGCAACCAAGCAAGCAAGATTGCAACCAAGCAAGCAAGATTAAAAACAAGCAAGCAAGCAAGAATACAAACAAGCAAGCAAGCAAGATTGCAAAAAAGCAAGCAAACAAGCAAGCAAGATTGCAAACAAGCAAGCAAGATTACAAACAAGCAAGCAAGTAAGATTGCAACCAAGCAAGCAAGATTGCAAACAAGAAAGCAAGATTGCAAACAAGCAAGCAAGCAAGATTGCAAACAAGCACGCAAGATTGCAAACAAGCAAGCAAACAAGCAAACAATCAAGAAATCAAGCAAGGAAAATTGCAAAAAAGAAAGCAAGCAAGCAAGAATACAAACAAGCAAGCAGGCAAGATTGCAAACAAGCAAGCAAGCCAGATTGCAACCAAGCAAGCAAGAATGCAAAAAAGCAAGCAAGATTACAAACAAGCAAGCAAGCAAGATTGCAAACAAGCAACCAAGCAAGATTGCAACCAAGCAAGCAAGATTTAAAACAAGCAAGCAAGATTGCAAACAAGCAAGCAAGACTGCAACCAAGCAAGCAAGATTGTAAACAAGCAAGCAAGATTACAAACAAGCAAGCAAGCAAGATTGCAACCAAGCAAGCAATATTGCAAACAAGCGAGCAAGATTGCAAACAAGCAAGCAAGCAAGATTGCAACCAAGCAAGCAAGATTGCAAACAAGCAAGCAAGATTACAAACATCAAGCAAGCAAGATTGCAACCAAGCAAGCAAGATTGCAAACAAGCGAGCAAGATTGCAAACAAGCTAGCAAGATTGCAACCAAGCAAGCAAGATTGCAAACAAGCAAGCAAGATTGCAAACAAGCAAGCAAGCAATATTGTAAACAAGCAAGCAAGATTGCCAACAAGCAAGCAAGACTGCAACCAAGCAAGCAAGATTAAAAACAAGCAAGCAAGCAAGATTGCAAACAAGCAAGCAAGGAAGATTGCAACCAAGCAAGCAAGATTGCAAACAAGCAAGCAAGATTACAAACAAGCAAGCAAGCAAGATTGCAAACAAGCAAGCAAGCATGCAAGATTGCAACCAAGCAAGCAAGATTACAAACAAGCAAGCAAGCAAGATTGCAAACAAGCAAGCAAGATTACAAACAAGCAAGAAAGCAAGATGGCAACCAAGCAAGCAAGATTGCAAACAAGCAAGCAAGATTACAGACAAGCAAGCAAGCAAGATTGCAAATAAGCAAGCAAGATTACAAACAAGCAAGCAAGATTGCAAACAAGCAAGCAAGATTGCAAACAAGCAAGCAAGAATACAAACAAGCAAGCAAGCAAGATTGCAAAAAAGCAAGCAAACAAGCAAGCAAGATGGCAAACAAGCAAGCAAGATTACAAACAAGCAAGCAAGTCAGATTGCAACCAAGCAAGCAAGATTGCAAACAAGAAAGCAAGATTGCAAACAAGCAAGCAAGCAAGATTGCAAACAAGCAAGCAAGATTGCAAACAAGCAAAATAGGAAGATTGCAACCAAGCAAGCAAGATTGCAAACAAGCAAGGAAGATTGCAAACAAGCAAGCAAGGAAGATTGCAACCAAGCAAGCAAGATTGCAAACAAGCAAGCAAGATTACAAACAAGCAAGCAAGCAAGATTACAAACAAGCATACAAGCAAGATTGCTAACAAGCAAGCAAGCAAGATTGCAACTAAGCAAGATTGCAAACAAGCAAGCAAGATTGCAAACACGCAAGCAAGCAAGATTGCATCCAAGCAAGCAAGGTTACAAACAAGCAAGCAAGCAAGATTGCAAACAAGCAAGCAAGCAAGATTGCAACCAAGCAAGCAAGATTGCAAACAAGCAAGCAAGGTTACAAACAAGCAAGCAAGCAAGATTGCAAACAAGCAAGCAAGATTACAAACAAGCAAGCAAGATTACAAACAAGCAAGCAAGCAAGATTGCAAACAAGCAAGCAAGCAAGATTGCAACCAAGCAAGCAAGATTGCAAACAAGCAAGCAAGATTACAAACAAGCAAGCAAGCAAGATTGCAAACAAGCAAGCAAGCCAGATTACAAACATGCAAGCAAGCAAGAT
>OY744533.1:84885821-84888321 GCA_963556195.1 Sepiola atlantica
AGCTATAAACTGGCTCATACAAGAAATGGTACACCTTTTTCTAGTCATGTTGCCTCAAGTAACAGCACTTAGCTGGATACTCCACCAGACCAGACGAATTCTAGTCCTGCTATTCGGCAAAACAGAACAAAGATCACAAGAAAAATAAACTATAACATAGTCAATTGGTCCATTGGCGAGAGGCAAAAATATTCTTCTTCAATGGTTTACTTACTCGATATATAAAAAGTAAATAAAAACTTTAAATAAACACTCGAATATTTACGTATCACATAAAAAAGTCAAGCATTAGCTCCATGAAAGGTAGGGCCTTGATCTCTGAAGTAAACTGAAAAGAAAAATGAAAGCTATATTCAAAAGATAAATATCCAACGGAATATATAGGTATAAACAAGTAATAATGGTAATAAGTATAGAACAAACTATGTAAGATATAAAAGAATTAACAGATTTTTCCTTAAATAAGTAGAATTACGCAGTTCGTTTAATGAAATAAAACTCATGCCTTAGTCTAATCATAACAGTTATACAATTAAATATTGATGTTAATTACAAGACTAATCCTGTAATAAATATGAATAGAAAATAAATAAGAACCAAAACATGAAACATAAGATCCAAAATATGAAACATAAAAACAAAACATGAAACATAAGAACCAAAACATGAAACATAAGATCCAAAACATGAAACATAAGACCCAAAACATGAAACATAAGAACCAAAACATGAAACATAAGAACAAAAACATGAAACATAAGAACAAAACATGAAACATAAGAACCAAAACATGAAACATAAGATCCAAAACATGAAACATAAGAACCAAGAAATGAAACATAAAAACCAAAACATGAAACATAAAAACACAAACATGAAACATGAGAACCAAAATCTAATTCATAAAAACCAAAACATGAAACATAAGAACCAAAACATGAAACATAAGAACCAAAACATGAAACATAAGAACCAAAACATGAAACATAAGAACCAAAACATGAAACATAAAAACCAAAACATGAAACGTAAGAACCAAAACATGAAACATAAGAACCAAAACATGAAACATAAGAACCAAAACATGAAACATAAGAACCAAAACATGAAACATAAAAACCAAAACATGAAACGTAAGAACCAAAACATGAAACATAAGAACCAAAACATGAAACATAAGAACCAAAACATGAAACATAAGAACCAAAACATGAAACATAAGAACCAAAACATGAAACATAAAAACCAAAACATGAAACGTAAGAACCAAAACATGAAACATAAGAACACTGAAATGAAACATAAGAACAAAAACATGAAACATAAATACCAAAGCATGAAACATAAGAACCAAAACATGAAACATAAGAACTAAAACATGAAACATAAGAACCAAAATCTGAAACATAAAAACCAAAATCTGAAACATAAGAAGCAATGCATTAAAACATGAAACATAAGAACCAAAGCATGAAACATAAAAAAATATGAATAGAAAAGAAATAAGAACCAAAACATTTGTAAAAACATTTATGCATATTACTGAACAGATGAAAGTTAGTTTTGAATACACAAAGGTCCCGAGTGTAAATTGTTTTTTTCTGGGAAGGAGACGGTCAGTTGCTCTTTAAACAACTGTGTGCGCGAAACGGTATGTAAGCAGTTGCCGCTGTACGATCTTCTTTTTTCAGGTACGCCGACAGGCGCATTTTACCAGAAGGCAAGAAGTGGGAGAAGGAGGTTGTCTCGCCGATGTCAAATTGATATCTGGTTCTTCTTCCGTCGGTGAAACGTTCGTCATAGGGTCACTACGCCGAGCCGCCTTATTGGCCCCGACGTGACTAATTTCAGCTCATAATAACAACTTTATTAAAACTGTTACGATTTCTTTAATTAAAATAAAACAAAATGGATATTTGGGTGTCCTGTGCTAATTTTGTACATGAAGAAAGACGTACGAAAAATGGTAGGGATGGTTAACGACACGGACTTTCGACCCGGGTGTGGCAAGTTCGAATCCAGTTCGTTCTACAGAAACACTTTCACTTAGGATGTTGGCAACCTTCGCGTGGTCCCTCCTGTAAGTACCCGATGTCTTTCTAGAAAGAATTCTAACTAGAAATATATCGGGGAAACCAAATGCCAATAATATAATCATCTGATTCATACGAAATGGATGAATAGGAAAAGTTAAGTCGAAACGTTTTAGTAATCAAAATGATTACAAGACATTGCCAAGGCTGCTGCAAAGAAAGTGGGCTCCATCTACCGTGTTAGAAAATTTCTCACACCTGACAGTATCCTATATCTCTACAAAGACACCATGCATGGAATATTGTTGTCACATCTGGGCTGGTGCACCATCCACTAGACAAGGTCCAAAAAAGAGTCTCTAATCTGATAGGTCCCTCACTATCCACCAAGCTTTAGCCCCTGTCCCATCGTTGCAATGTTGCATCCTTGTGCTCGTTTTATAGAGTATTTCAATGGAATGTGCCTC
>OY744533.1:84893321-84895821 GCA_963556195.1 Sepiola atlantica
GTGTGTGAGACTCTATTAGACAACGAAAATGTTTTTCCCTTCACCACCAAGTCATTGTGTAAATCGCGCAATGCCTGACCCATTTAAATCCGTCTGCACAGACACTAGAGAACTAATGTTAACTAATTTAACCTTGATTTGACGACGTTGGAGATTTAAACTCTTAACGGTAAGTTTCTTAACAAAAAAATAGAATTTAGTCACGTGACCTTACGAATCGGTCTTATCGGTCTGAAGATGATGAGCTTATTAAAGCTTCGATCTAAACATGTTCTGAATGTGTAGCCATGATATGCTTGTATAAATAAAACTTTAATGCGGCGAATTCGCTTATTTATTTAATTTTAATTTGTTTGCAGATTTTTAAACGTATAAAGCAAAATAAAAAATATTTTAGTTGTAAGGGAGACAACTCTCTTTATATTATTCAATCAAATTACATATTACTACATAATTACAAAAAACAAAATGTAGCGAAGTATATTATTATAGTGCCAATAACATCGAACAACAATAAAAGATGAAAGTTCGCTCGTGAGAATCAAAGTTTGTATGTCAGCTTAAATGCTATTTAGGTCCTTCTTTTAAAATTCCACAAGATGACTTTATATATATATATATATATATATATATATATATATATATATATATATATATATATATATATATAATACAAAACGTATTTATGTATAAAACGAATTGTATATATAAACTAGTTTCATAAATAATTAAAGCCAGATTCGTATGAGAAAATCGGTTCTAATTAATAATGTGAAAATAAGCTCAATATTCCAATACACAAAATAGAGCTTTAATAATATGTATTCATAAATTTAGATTAACATTTAAAACAAATTTAAAAAAATCAAAAAAATCAAGTAACCCTGATTTCGTACGTTTCGGGATTAAAAAAATGATTGAACGGGCAGCAGCATATCAAAAGTACCATTCTTTAAACCAGGGGCGGGCAACCTCCGGCCTGCGGGCCACATACGGCCCGCGAAGGCTTAGCGTCTGGCCTGCCACCCTGTTATGCTTTATTATTGCAATCTGGCCCGCGGACCTCCCAGTAAAACTCATATCATTTTGTGACATAGACGTAAAAGTAGGTTTCAATTAAGATTTACAGTGGGATAAAAATGTATAAATATCAGCGATCGATGATGCATGTATATTTCATTTTTCTTTAACTATTAATTTCAAATCCTTGGCCTGAGATAAAAATAGAAAAAGAGAAAGAGAGAGGCAAAGAGGAAACGAGAGACGAGGAAAGGGCATGAATCAGAGAACCTATGTGAGGTGTCTCAAAACGAATGCTGGATCAACTTGCTACTTCCCCGTCATTATATTTTATGATTCCAAAATGGCTCTTCGTCGGCGCCTTTTATAACATCACATACAAAAGTCTCTTGAGAAAAAATATCAGATTTGTAGAGTGTTCAATGCAATTTTTGCACAATTTATTCATAAACAAAATATAGTAATACTGAGATTTCGTTTTTCACTCCGGCCCGCGATCTCCTTCCAAAAGTCTCATCTGACCCTCACTCTGAAAAGGTTATTTTCATTATTATTTCTATAGTAATAAAATTGTGTGATGACTGATCGTGTCTGTGTTGCTCATGACTTAGTATTTTTTTTATTTACTTTTTCTTACTAATGAGTCACCACTATCAAGATCAGAAGCCACAAGAGGATAGGAATTCATAAGGTACATGGATTGTTGGTTTAATAATGAAGAATATTATAAAAGGATTGAAAATGATTAATGGAATGAACAATGTTTTATTACATATTGGGACGGTTCATGACAAGTATTGATGTCTTATTGGGACGGTTTATGACAAGTATTGATGTCTTATTGGGACGGTTTATGACAAGTATTGATGTCTTATTGGGACGGTTCATGACAAGTATTGATGTCTTATTGGGACGGTTTATGACACTATATAACACAGTTACAAATATTACAAAACTTCACAGAACAGATTTTTTAATTTACATTTTCCAGCATACAACAGATTGCTTTATGTAATATATAATAAATATTCCATTTAATTTAAAATTTTATTTAAATAAAATGTTTACATAAAATTCTATATTTGAATTAGAAAATGCATTTCCTGAACAGAACAGTTTTTCATCACTTTTATGTTCCCTTAGGAATATTAAAATCAAGATATGTTACCAAACCTTATGTCTAGAATCCTTATTTCAATTTTGATCAAAATCCATTACATCATTTTGATTCTTAGAAGATGTTTAAAATTTAAGGTTTAAGCTGAAGATGTTTTGAGAAATTGAAATTCAGAAAAAATCGCTTATTTGTTGTCTAATGACGATGGACCACACTTAATGCAAATCTGAAATATTTGAATTTTCAAATGTGAGGTTGTGCCCATATTATGCCCCTAAAACTCCTTTAAAACACCCCAAAGAAACTGAAATTCTGGGAATATTTATTAATTGATGTCTAATAGCTATTGTTCAAATTTCACAA
>OY744533.1:84903321-84905821 GCA_963556195.1 Sepiola atlantica
GCTTCCACTTCTGAATTACATATATATGTGTTTCGGAATTTGTGAGATAATTTGTAGGATTTGGTATATTCGGACTCCTGCTCGCAAGGACCCGCGGCGCAGTGGATATAGTACTAAGTAAAATTCAGTTCTAGTTGACAGTCATTTGAAGGTTGAAGGTTCAATCCGGAGCATTGCGAATTACGGAAGACTTCTTTTTCCCGGTCAAGGCAGATGGAACGAGAGCATGCTACCCCCGTGGATTTAATAAAGGGTTCCGTTCGAAATTCCGTCCAGATTATCGAGTTCGACTTACTGGTACGAATATTAATTGATTAATCGAATCTATTAATTGGGGGTTCACAAATTTGAGGGGGGGGAGACAAAAATATCGTTAAATATTATTTTTACGATTGACAATCAATCTCAGTCCATGTTTTGATCGTAAACGACGAGTGGAAACTTTTATAATTTTAAGATATAGTATTTTCTAATTTTAAAATGACAACCGAGAGGAAGCACTCAAATTGAATTCTTGAAAAGGTTGTAATCTGCAATGAGAGAAAGTAATGTTTGATTCTAACAGAATTTTCAAAAAATGATTTTCATAATAAAATATAATTTTAAAACGTTATGTCAGGACAGCCTGATTACCAAAAGATGATTTTATTACAAAAACATTTCATGTTGGAAAATTAAAAAGGTCGCGAGAGTACACTTCTTACTTCTTGCCTATGTCTTTTTAGAGCTTCTGCTCAGTTGCAGCCCCAGGTTTCATCGTCCGGGTTAATAAGGCCTAGATCGCCATTTGGTGGCCAGTGTTTGAGGCAGTTGGTCATGACGTGTTCCACGGTCCACAGAAAGTCCCCACATCCGCATTGGGCACCATCCGTGAGGCCCTCCACCTCGTCATCGACTCGCCAAAGCGTCCTACGCCTGTCTTCAGGCGATTGAGCGTGGTCCACTGCTTTCGCGACAGGTGCTGGTCAGAGACCTCTCAGATGTCCCTGATATAGTGGTGAAGTCTGTTCCCACTGTTCCCTCCATCTTGCCGTGACCCAGCAAGCCTTGCTGGTGTCAGCTGGTGTAGTGCGCAGCAGTTCCTGAGCTTGCAAGGAGAAGGGGCACCGCGACTTTTGGAGCTTGCGCTGAGGTCCTTCCGTGACGATCTTGTGGAAAAGATGCGATTTCCTCGTCTGTGCTTTCCGAGCGAGGGCCAGCATGGATCCTTCTCGCCTGATATCGGCTGGAGCAATACCAGCGAGGGCAGGCAGTTAGTGAGTTGGAGTAGATCGCAAGCACCCAGAGACAGTCCGTAGGGCATCATTGAGGAGATCTGATTAACAGAATTACCTGTCAACAAATACTAAGGTGTTCTAATTCTTAAATAAGACCCCGTCTCATATTAGGGAGTCTCATAATTGAATATAACCTTTTTTAGGTACAATAAAGGAATTTCCTATTCTATTATTCTGTTTTCTATAGGGTGGCCCATCTCTGTTACTTTGTTGTGTCGAAATAATGAATGACCTTATTTTAACACGTGCTTGCTTGTATTTCTATTTTAGGTTTTAGTTTAGTTTAGTTTTTATTTATTTATTTGTTCATTTATTTATTATGTATTATTAACCAAAGGTAACTTTTATTCTGTGTAAGCAGTTGTTTGCTATTTCACTTCTACAGTTTAATAGGTTTTGGAAGATCTTAAAAGTTTAGGATTTCTAAATTTCTCATTCAGACATAATCTACACGGGTTGTCTAAATTTCTACATGTACTGGCCTGTCGTATTATTTTCCATTCAATTAGCGCCCGCTTTCGTTGAGCTCCCAATAATGGTCTGCTAGTGCTGTTTTAATTCGGTGTTCTTTCTTTTTAAATGTGCTGTTGTGGTCATAATATCTGGTTGCATATATATATATATATATATATATATATATATATATATATATATATATATATATATATATATATATATAAAATAGAAGTAATGATAAGTGAAGTATCGTTAAAGTGATCTAGCGTGATAAAGTAAAGCTCAATACGTTGAGTAGAGCAATCAATTTAAAGAAGCAAAGATGAAGATAAAACATTGCATAAAATTAAATAAAATTACATAAAATTGATACAAATTTTATTACATCGAAAGTTCAGATGCAAGGAATTACACTAATCCTAAAACCATGGTTTTTCAAAGATAAAGCTCTTCTCGTCAGAGGATAACATTCGGTAATGTGGTATTTATAATAAATAAATATTACCTGTTCCATTTCACTTTGAAAATTAAAGAAGAAAAAACAGAAAAGTTTGGGGATAAAGAAATAAATGGCTGAGAGGGAGAATGGTAGCAGTATTGAGTAGCCATTGCCGAAGACAAAAGGGGACGCTATTGTGCAGATAGCAAAATAGCAAAAGTTTGTAGATTTGGAGAAAAGTTTGTAGATTTGGAGAAAGTTAAACAAATTTTTTTTACAGGGTTTCAAATAAAAGGCAGAGGGTTCAAAAATATCTCACTTTGTACGT
>OY744533.1:84908321-84928321 GCA_963556195.1 Sepiola atlantica
ACATATATAAGTGTGTGTGTCTGTGCGTTGTCGAGGAGTGTGATAGCTCTGAAACCCTGTCTATGTACCGATATGAGGGCAGATATTCGCCGGGCATTAGCGAAAAGAGATACCCAGAACACTTAAAGTCTTTAGATTTATGGTAACCCTACACAGTAAACCAGCCGACAAGTAATAGAGTCGAAGCAATTAGGGAAAGAAATTACAAATAATTTTTTAAATAGCGAAAATTAAAAATAACGACTCAACCTTATGCTCAGAAATTTAAAAATAACTCACATGGTCAGCCGCCTTCCATGACCCCTAAAAAATTTCATATCATTCATTTTTACATCTTCATTATTGACGATCTGACCTTAGTAGGCTTGGTCAAAATAAAGCCATGTTTGCATATATGTAGCCAAAATATTTGTATAAATTAAAAGGCATACTATATAGTTAATATACGCTAATTCCTTTTAAATACACTGAATCTACATTAAAAACGTTACATTAAATAAAATATATCGTTCCATTTAAACATTAATTTATTGACTTTTGCTTCCAGATGTCTGTAAGAAGATGAAGAAAAAGAAAGCTTTGCGACACTAGCTTCTACAAAATTCCTATAAATAAATAAACAGACACAGAAATGAATGTGATAATAGCGCCATTGGCTCGTCACTTCTCTCTCTCTCCTCCCCTTCCCCTTAAGACACCATCCCAATAACGGATGGGTCGCAATGTAGTCTGCGCATGTGCGTATAGATCAGACGACTTCCTGCGGTGATATCCAATCTTCATCGTGGCTATTTTCCTCGATTCCATTACCGTAAGTGACGACAACTTAATTCCCAATTTCTTGCGTCGTATTCTCGAGAATAATAAATCGCCATTTTTACCTGTGTAAGCAATCAGTTCGGCCTTTTAACTCGTTCGACGCCCAACTGAAGACAAATTACAATCAGACCGACATTTACCAAAAAAAAAAAGAAGATAAACGGACCTATTAAACAGTCTATGGTTCGCATGCTTCTTGTGTCTGCGATAATTGCGCCTTTTTTCTTCTTTTTTTCCCAACATCGTTGGTCAGTTTGCGAATCCAGACAGAAGTTAGCAGATTTCTTATGGTGAACTTTAATATTGGCAAAAATAACTTCACCTTACTTGAGATATTGCTTAAAAAATACCCGTTTTTTTTTGGTTCTTGACCTACCCTCGCTCATCTGTTGTGGCCATTTATACACTAAGGCTTATGAAAAGTATGAACCCGCAATCTCCTTCCATCTATGGATAAAGTATAAAGGGGTGTTTTCAAGTATCGAGTTTCAATTAGACAAAACCTCAAATCAACAGAGTTCTTGAACCGAGCACAGGAATATTCACCTCCTAATTTCGCGCGTAATATAAAACCCCAAACACTTTCTCTTTTTTCGTTAGCTGTCGAAATATGCATTGACTGTATTATAACAGTATTTACTGTGTAACGTAGTAAAAATAATAGCTCATGTGTCTATAATAAATTTTATTTTGATGGCTCCTATTTTAGCATTAATCCCTAATAGTAACGAATCTGAGGAAGCAAGCACAGTCCGCCATTCTAGTTCCGTCTCGCTAGAAAGGGGGATGAAGGACGAGCGTTGAGTAATCTTTGGATATTACTTTTTTGGGCCATTTACATCATGCTTTACACATTCTGATCTGTTCTGACCCCCACAAAAGAAAAAAAAAACAGTAATATATAAAAAACGTGTATATATATATATATATATATATATATATATATATATATATATATATATATATATAGCCTGACGATTCCCTACGGGGATGAAACGCAGAAGCCTCTGTGTAGCTTAATTTTCATCAATATATTTTCATAACTTACTATATATATATATATATTAGTAAGTTTTTGAAAGGCTGTGGGCAATGCAATTCCGGGTAAGATGCAAGTTGAAAGGAAAGGAACAAAAACAATAAAAATAAATCGAATACGATATAAGACTTACTATTTATTTTTCCTTTTTTTTCCTTTTTTTTTTTTTTTTCTTACATAACAGCAAGAGTGTTTTAGCTGTCCGGGTGATTAAAAATCACTATTTGATATTTCGGGAAAAGACATCCCTTTTTCAAAAATAATTAGACCAGAAGAAGAATAATATTTTATTCTTCTCCGACTGTGTAGAGAATAATACAAAACAAAATGGCTGCCAGATATAGACCGCAGCAAAAAAAAAAAAAAATAGTTTCACAGGGAATATAAATTAAGTTAAGTTTTATTTTAATATTATGTTAAATATATGATTGGTGTTTAGAATATTAGTGTAATGTTGGTTAGGTGTATGGTGTTCGATAAACTGTTATTTTTGATAATATATATATATCATTTTTTTATTTTATTTTTTTTTTTATATTTGAATATTTACTTTGTTTTATCTTCGTATTTTTATTTTGTTTATCTTTCTATCGTAATTTAAGAATTTTAATATAAATTGAAGTAATTAGTCTCATATTTTAAATATTCTAGATCTATCTACTTATCGATTTCGATTATCATCTATTAAAGAAGTGTTATTAATTACTAATTGTGAGTTTCGTCAAATTAGATTAACGAATTAACTTATTAACTTGATATATTTATTATAAGATAAAGGGGAGTAACTCTAGATTTTTTAAAATATTTTTTTTTAGAATTAATTTTTTAATTTTTTTTTTTTTTTGTAATTTAAAAAAATTTTTTTTTTTGGTGGAGATCTGTATAACAATATTAGTATATATATACAACATATATACACAAATGCATATATACATATATATATACATATCTATGTATTATTGTTTGTTTAATTGTTTATCTATATATATTCATCAATTTCTTTACATATTTGTTTGTTTGTTTTTTTTTTTTTTGTTTTTTTTTGTTTTGTTTTTTTTATTTATTTATTTTTTATTATTATTATTTACTTGTTTAATTTATTTTATGAATTATTTATTTAATATTTGCATGTTATTTGTATACATTCTATATGTGTTTGGATTTATTAATTAATAATGCTAGGTTATGGAGTGACTTATTTTGGTGGGTTAGACGAGTATGCTGAATATGGTTTTTGGTTTGTGGTTGAAAGTGTGTAAGGATGGAAGTTCATATGGGGAGGGGCCTGTTTGATTGTTTGGGTGTATGGTGAGTTTATTATGGGAGGTGAGTAATGAGTGAAGTGGTGGAAACGGACTCTGTTAAGTGTTAGATATGGGGGTTGGTTGGTGGATGGGGGGTAGATATTATAGAATGAAAGGTGAGTAGAGCTCGTGACGTTGATTGAGTGAGGGGTTTAATCTGGAGATGAGGATTGATTCTGTGATTCTAAGGTCACCGATGTTTCTGACAGACGCTAAGATGGAGACGTGAATATCGCGCTGAGTGTTTGAGCAAATCTCTATGTGTTTGTGGAAAGAGGATATACGGGTATTCAAGTGCTCCTTTATGCGCAAGTGTAGCGGTCTTGTAGTGTTGCCGATGTAAAATTTTTTGCATTTATTACACTGTAGTTTGTAAACACAGTTAGTGCGAAGGCACAGACCTGTGTTGGAGATAGGGCAATTGGCCAGGGAGCAGGGTTCGGGTGTGTGGTTAGTGTGTTTATTAGATAGATGTTGGCGTAAGGAGGTGCCAGTATGTGTTAGTTGTATGTTAAGGTTTTCCTTATGTATTGCCTTGCGGATGGAGGTGGTGATCTTATCGCTGAAGAAAGGGAGTTTTAAGAAGCATGTGTTAGCGAGGGTGCGGTGTCTACGTGTTTTGGGCTTATTTAGGTGGGCTATGGTGGGGGCGGGGTAGCCATTATAAGCCCAAAACACGTAGACACCGCACCCTCGCTAACACATGCTTCTTAAAACTCCCTTTCTTCAGCGATAAGATCACCACCTCCATCCGCAAGGCAATACATAAGGAAAACCTTAACATACAACTAACACATACTGGCACCTCCTTACGCCAACATCTATCTAATAAACACACTAACCACACACCCGAACCCTGCTCCCTGGCCAATTGCCCTATCTCCAACACAGGTCTGTGCCTTCGCACTAACTGTGTTTACAAACTACAGTGTAATAAATGCAAAAAATTTTACATCGGCAACACTACAAGACCGCTACACTTGCGCATAAAGGAGCACTTGAATACCCGTATATCCTCTTTCCACAAACACATAGAGATTTGCTCAAACACTCAGCGCGATATTCACGTCTCCATCTTAGCGTCTGTCAGAAACATCGGTGACCTTAGAATCACAGAATCAATCCTCATCTCCAGATTAAACCCCTCACTCAATCAACGTCACGAGCTCTACTCACCTTTCATTCTATAATATCTACCCCCCATCCACCAACCAACCCCCATATCTAACACTTAACAGAGTCCGTTTCCACCACTTCACTCATTACTCACCTCCCATAATAAACTCACCATACACCCAAACAATCAAACAGGCCCCTCCCCATATGAACTTCCATCCTTACACACTTTCAACCACAAACCAAAAACCATATTCAGCATACTCGTCTAACCCACCAAAATAAGTCACTCCATAACCTAGCATTATTAATTAATAAATCCAAACACATATAGAATGTATACAAATAACATGCAAATATTAAATAAATAATTCATAAAATAAATTAAACAAGTAAATAATAATAATAAAAAATAAATAAATAAAAAAAACGAAACAAAAAAAAAAAACAAAAAAAAAACAAACAAACAAATATGTAAAGAAATTGATGAATATATATAGATAAACAATTAAACAAACAATAATACATAGATATGTATATATATGTATATATGCATTTGTGTATATATGTTGTATATATATACTAATATTGTTATACAGATCTCCACCAAAAAAAAAAATTTTTTAAAATTAAAAAAAAAAAAAAAAAATTAAAAAATTAATTATAAAAAAAAATATTTAAAAAAATCCAGAGTTACTCCCCTTTATCTTATAATAAATATATCAAGTTAATAAGTTAATTCGTTAATCTAATTTGACGAAACTCACAATTAGTAATTAATAACACTTCTTTAATAGATGATAATCGAAATCGATAAGTAGATAGATCTAGAATATTTAAAATATGAGACTAATTACTTCAATTTATATTAAAATTCTTAAATTACGATAGAAAGATAAACAAAATAAAAATACGAAGATAAAACAAAGTAAATATTCAAATATAAAAAAAAAAATAAAATAAAAAAATGATATATATATATTATCAAAAATAACAGTTTATCGAACACCATACACCTAACCAACATTACACTAATATTCTAAACACCAATCATATATTTAACATAATATTAAAATAAAACTTAACTTAATTTATATTCCCTGTGAAACTGTTTTTTTTTTTTTTTTTTTTTTTTTTTTTTTTTGCTGCGGTCTATATCTGGCAGCCATTTTGTTTTGTATTATTCTCTACACAGTCGGAGAAGAATAAAATATTATTCTTCTTCTGGTCTAATTATTTTTGAAAAAGGGATGTCTTTTCCCGAAATATCAAATAGTGATTTTTAATCACCCGGACAGCTAAAACACTCTTGCTGTTATGTAAGAAAAAAAAAAAAAAAAGGAAAAAAAAGGAAAAATAAATAGTAAGTCTTATATCGTATTCGATTTATTTTTATTGTTTTTGTTCCTTTCCTTTCAACTTGCATCTTACCCGGAATTGCATTGCCCACAGCCTTTCAAAAACTTACTACTACTATACCCAGCAATGCTTCAAGCAAACTACCATTCTCTACTATATATATATATATATATGGAGAGTGAGAGAGAGAGAGAGAGAGAGAAATGATTTATAGATTTTTACTTTTTTTTTATTCGTTTGAATATTTCGATATTTGCATAAAAATCGATCCAGAACGAGAATATAATAAAAGCAGTAGATGTGAAACAGTGGTTTCAGCGACGGAGTCGGCACCCTTAGGGTGCACTGGAATGCATCGGGGAGATCAGGCCCCACGTAGAAACAAGTGGAGATCTAAGAACTAGTACATATTTTCGACTGTCCAAACCTTAGCCGAGAAACGGCGCCAGCCTGGCGGAAGAGAGCGTGTAAGTTGTCTGTAGCAATTATCCAGATACAATGGATGAGTTTGACCAGCTGAACAATTTGGTCATAGGTCTTTTAGATACGATGGATGTCAACTCGTTGGGTGGTCGCGCGGCCCCCCCCCCCGAGAAGAGAGGGAATAAGTCTTTTGGTCACTCCCCCCTCCCCCATGGTAGAGAGAGAGGGAGAACGGGTCCTTTACGGTGACAGGAAAGAAAACAACCCAACGAGAGAGAGAGAGAGAGAGAGAGAGAGGGAGAGGGAGAGAGAGAGAGCATGAGTTGTACGCTTTTCGTCTTTGTTGTTGAGGCGAGAAGGCGACACAAATGAGTTAGAACCGAGATCCCGGCCGAGCTGGTCGTGATTCCCTCGGATCCCGAGGGAGCCGTTGCCCCGGGCTCCACCATCGTTTTCCAACAGAGATTAACGTCTCAATTAATACCAACAGTCGTAAGAGTCCACACACACCGTTTGAGTAGACAAGTTATATCTCGATTAAGGATTTGCAGTCGTAAAGAGATTCACACACGCACACAGAGAGATAAGATAGTTAGTAAAAAAACCATTATCGAAGAATAGACTTTGGGTTAAAGTTAAAAACCCACCGTTCATTTTTATTAAATAATTATTGTTATGAAAAGACCTAGCCGTTTGTCGAGTTATTCTATCGTCGAATTGCCTGCTAAGTAATCTTGCCTTCACAGAATCACGAAGTCGTCATTCAGCAGACCCGGAGGAGATTCAACGCCACCACAGACGACATCACGAGCCAAGGAAAAGGTGTTCACAGTCAGGAAGGATTCCTGCGCCGAGACGGTTCTCATTACATTTTGCGTTATAAATGGTGCCGTGACCAGGATCATGGTACTGTGAGGAGTGCCTGGCAACCTCGGGAAAAGGAAGAACAGAGCCAACTCACGGCCACAAAGAAGAAAAAACAATTTTTTCTTACCGGCAGAACACTTTGAAAAAAAAATAGACAGACAAATTAAAAAAAACCCACGGGCACAACAAACGATTTTTTTTTGCCGGCAGAACACTTTAAAAAAAAAAAATAGACAGACAACAGACAAACCCGTGGCACAACAAGCGATTTTTTTTTTACCGACAGAGAATACTTTACAGTTTAACGGGCATGTACACCCGTGTTTGAAAAAGAGAATAGAAAAAAGGAAAAGAAAAGAGAGAAACAGTCTAACGGGCATGTACACCCGCGGTTGAAAAAGAGAATAGAAAAAGGAAAAGAAAAGAGAGAAACAGTCTAACGGGCATGTACACCCGTGGTTGAAAAAGAGAATAGAAAAAGGAAAAGAAAAGAGAGAAACAGTTTAACGGGCAGGTACACCCGTGTTTGAAAAAGAGAATAGAAAAAAGGAAAAGAAAAGAGAGAAACCGTTTAACGGGCATGTACACCCGTGGTTGAGAAAAAAGAGAGAGGGATAGAAAAAGAGATAGACTGAAAGAAAAAACGTTTTTTTAGACTTTGAGATCGGTCTGGGATCGCGAACTTTTAGTCAATTGATTAGAAGGCCCGGACGAACTCGAAAGATAATAAACAACCAGCCCAGAAGCGGGAGGCCACAGGGGCAGCAGAGAAGTGGGGTAAGTGACTCGTTGATTTCTCTTGTTCGCTTGCTCGGTTTTGTCGGTGTGTCGATTGTTGTCCAAACTTTGCACGCGGTTTGGGTAGTTCTGTTGTTGGGGTGGTAAGCTAGAACGCAAAGGGAATGGGTTCGGAGGAAGACCCAGTAAATAGTGTAACAGGCATGGGGAGAGAAGAGACCAGAAAGATAGAAAGGCCGATAGGAGGGATACGAATACCCCCCCACAAAGGGGATCCCGTCGGTTCAATGGAGTGGTTAGCAGTAATTCAGAAGAAGAGGGTGATTTATGGACTAGAAGATTTAGAGATGGTGCTGCTCGCTCTAGAGGGAGCGAGGGGCCCAGTGTCGAGATTCATTGAGGGGAGGTATGTAGAGAACCCGGGGATCACTTGGACGGAGCTCCGCGAGCAGCTAGTGAGGCAATACGCCAGCGAGCGAACCGCGATTGAGGCCGTACGCGAGTTGACCCGGCTAAGGTTAAGCAATGGCGAGGAAAGGCCTGGGAGAAGGAAAACGGTGGGGGCAGGGCGAGTCCGGGGCCCCGAATGGAGAGAGGGGGCGGAGAGGATCGGGAGGCAGACTCCGATCCTAGAAGGAAGGCATGGGACCTTCGAAATGAGCACGATAGGCCCGCACCGGCAAGGCAGGTATCAGTCCGCTGGACCTGTAGGGGTGAGGGGCATAGCGCAGCAGAGTGTCACACAAATTATGGGCGCCCACGCGGCTCGGTTAGACCGAACTGCACTAGGTGTGGCCGGTTCGGACATGAGAGTCGGTGGTGCACAGCAGCATAGATCGGAGGTGAGGAATTAGGATTCCGAACCTTAGTGTGCCACCTGACGCTAGGGTAAAGAACCAGGGAAGCGCCCAGAGGCCACCCCACAGAGTATAAAAAGTAGGGTGGCCCCAAGAATGATAAGTTTAGTGAAAGATAGCGAATTTAAATGGGAAGAAGACGGGCTTGGGTTTTGTTCGCCGGTTTATGAGAAACCGCAAGAAGCAATGAACCCCCCCGTAGAGAGAGATCGAATTAAACGCGACTGTTGGGTCGGTTGACCAGTCCAGCGAGTGGGAGGAGAGCGGCAAAATACCCCCCTGCCCAGCTCCAGAAGAGACTGAGAGAAAATCGGTTAGCCAAAAAGGTAGAGGAATTACCTATGAAGTTACGGTAGAATGGGAAGAAGACGGGCTTGGGTTTTGTTCGCCGGTTTATGAGAAACCGCAAGAAGCAATGAACCCCCCCGTAGAGAGAGATCGAATTAAACGCGACTGCTAGGTCGGTTGACGAGTCCAGCGAGTGGGAGGAGAGCGGCAAAATAACCCCCCACCCAGCTCCAGAAGAGACTGAGAGAAAATCGGTTAGCCAAAAAGGTAGAGGAATTACCTATGAAGTTACGGTAGAGGGGAGCAGAACGCCCCACCACAGAATAGTAGGAAAGCCAAGCCAAAGATAGTCAGGGACCTGGGGGAGAGGCCGAGGTTGTGCTGTGTCGCATTTGTTGGCTCCACCGCACGCAGGGAGGCCCCCATGCGTGTGCGGTGCTGGTGGTTGTGGCGCGGACAGTTGTCTTGGATGCCCCCCCCCCCCCCCCCACCCGAGATAAAACGGACATATAAGGATAGAAAGAGATGCATAACTGGGACCGATGGAGGGTCGTCGTGGTTAGATCCAAATGATCGATCACAAGTAGTAATATACCTGCAGCTGGATGGGCTGTTGCCGAACGACCAGGCAGATATATAGTGAGTTGTAAAAGCAAAAGAAAGTTGAAGTAATCGACAGATGTTCGAACCACCGTGAATATGACAGATTGTGGTGCGCCTTACGAAAGGGCACAGAAGTAATGATAAGCGAAGAGAAGGATATGAGATCCTATCTAAGATAGATAGTGTTGATACAGACGAAGCAGAAGAAATCAGTGGCCCCCCGTTGCTGGGAGAGGCACTCGATGAGTAAGTAGGGACAGTGTCGGGAAGCGATGAGAGAATGATCATGAAGAAATTGGAAGTTATAGGGAAGAACCAAAAGGGTTACTATCGCATGCAGCCAGGGAAGGCGCATCGATATCGAATGTCACCGGGCCGAAGTGAGCCAAGAAGGTGTTAGTCTGAGAGACTTGTTTTTCCCAGAGAAGGGAACAGAAGAGAATCTGGCCGAGGTGGCCGACGTAATGATAGTGACGGTATGTGAACCAGACAGGTCCGTACCAAGAGAATTTCAGTTGTTGATACTGACGAGTGAGTGCACAGGTGCACAGTTGGATATGCAATCGCTAGGACACTTGTCGCCGAATATAATCATCTCGGCAGATTAAGGCCGAATTACCAAATCGTTTGAGATTACCGGTCGACCCCATCGAACAGTTATGAAAGTATTATAATGTGTTAAAATGCGTTGCATAACCAAAAGATAACAAGCTATTAGCTTTAAAAAGATTGGAGGGTTCGATTAACCCCGTCAGGAAGGGAAAATTCACGTTAAAAGGTAGAACTAGACACGGGCACGATAGGGCTTGGTCGATGTTAGTGAGAATTGTGCACATAAATAATAGGGTTAGCCTTTGCAGAAAAGACAAAGGGCGCGAGAAAGACATAGGGAGAAATTGGACGGCGCGAGCACACCGACGGCCGAGTGCATGAGCGAGGGAGGGTCACCCTTGAGTACACTTCACCCAGATCGCGAGCGGGAGCAGGAATCGCTGCCCTGTCGGAAATCCAGGTGGATGACCAGTGAAGAAGTAGAGATTGATTCCGAGGAGAGGGTGATGGTGACGTAATTTGTAAGGGGCGTTGCGAGCTCCAATCTGTATTAACAAACTTTTAATTGCATGCATCATAATTCATTTTGTCACCTACCCACCTCCCAACACAGAAACCACAAAATGCATACGCACATACACACATACATACGTAGTCCTGATGTTTTAATAGACTGGAAAGAGAAAAAGAAGGACAGACCAAAAGAAAACAGAACAGAAAAAGAAAACTTTTTGTTCCATTGTTTAGCTACAGTTTTTTCTTAATTTTTGATTATTATTGTTTTGATTGTATTATCCGTTGTTCTCTCTGTGTGTGGGGAAAGGTAACGGTCTGGGAGATGTCAATTGCAACCAAGTGACACGAAATAAGGGTGGACGGATGTGAAACAGTGATTTCATCCGACGTATCTGCCCCCTTTATGGCGCACCAATATGCATCAGAGAGATCAGCCCCCACGTAGAGAAAGGTGACGGTCTGGGAGATGTCAATTTCAACCAATTGACACGAAATAAGGATTGGGCGGATGTGAAACAGTGGTTTCAGCGACGGAGTCGGCACCCTAGGGTGCACTGGAATGCATCGGGGAGATCAGGCCCCACGTAGAAACAAGTGGAGATCTAAGAACTAGTACATATTTTCGACTGTCCAAACCTTAGCCGAGAAACGGCGCCAGCCTGGCGGAAGAGAGCGTGTAAGTTGTCTGTAGCAATTATCCAGATACAATGGATGAGTTTGACCAGCTGAACAATTTGGTCATAGGTCTTTTAGATACGATGGATGTCAACTCGTTGGGTGGTCGCGCCCCCCCCCCCCCGAGAAGAGAGGGAATAAGTCTTTTGGTCACTCCCCCCTCCCCCATGGTAGAGAGAGAGGGAGAACGGGTCCTTTACGGTGACAGGAAAGAAAACAACCCAACGAGAGAGAGAGAGAGAGAGAGGGAGAGGGAGAGAGAGAGAGAGTATGAGTTGTACGCTTTTCGTCTTTGTTGTTGAGGCGAGAAGACGACACAAATGAGTTAGAACCGAGATCCCGGCCGAGCTGGTCGTGATTCCCTCGGATCCCGAGGGAGCCGTTGCCCCGGGCTCCACCATCGTTTTCCAACAGAGATTAACGTCTCAATTAATACCAACAGTCGTAAGAGTCCACACACACCGTTTGAGTAGACAAGTTATATCTCAATTAAGGATTTGCAGTCGTAAAGAGATTCACACACGCACACAGAGAGATAAGATAGTTAGTAAAAAAACCATTATCGAAGAATAGACTTTGGGTTAAAGTTAAAAACCCACCGTTCATTTTTATTAAATAATTATTGTTATGAAAAGACCTAGCCGTTTGTCGAGTTATTCTATCGTCGAATTGCCTGCTAAGTAATCTTGCCTTCACAGAATCACGAAGTCGTCATTCAGCAGACCCGGAGGAGATTCAACGCCACCACAGACGACATCACGAGCCAAGGAAAAGGTGTTCACAGTCAGGAAGGATTCCTGCGCCGAGACGGTTCTCATTACATTTTGCGTTATATAAAAACCAGTAAATGTTGTTTAAAAATAGAGACTTTTGATAGGCTCTGATCCTTATCGACATTTTCTTTCAGCCAATCAGAAGCGCAAAAAAAATATGCTTCCGCATATTTCAAAAAGAGTCGGTACAATATTTCGTACCTTCCCTACTTTTCTAGTTTTCTCTTCAGACCTAACACAGGGGGGGGCATCAATGGGGGCACGTGGCACACACAACAAAAAACTATCACTAACTATTGAACACACAAACTCACCACACAGTAACAACTGATTAAACGTCTACACAACTTCTTACACAAACTAAATAATGTATTCTCAACTTGGAACAACTTGGAATCAACTCAACTCTCATGCACCACTAGCCCTTTAACCTAGTTACCTGAACAAGTTGCTAATTTGCTGTCAATCGAACTTGAAATATTTTTGTATGGATTGACTTCGTCATTCTTTTCGATATTGCTTTTCCCTTTACAACTTTCTCCTCAACAGTTTAAAGTCTTCCAAATTCCTTTCAAATTTCGAAAGGTCACGAAGTAATTAATTTTTTAAAAACTAATAGACCGTTGTTTACCAAGGTAAACTATTAACTAAACCAAAGTGTTATAAAACTATGACTAATTTTTTAAACGTAATGTTGTTTTAATTTTTATCTATAAAATTATTGGATGTTAATGAATAGCTTCTAAAACGTCCAATCTTATAATATGAAGATTTACTAAGAATTTTAAAGCCAGAAATTAATTTATAGAAGCAGCAGCAGCAGCAGTCAGTAAATGCTGTTTAAGATCTCAATCAACATCTTTTTTCAGATAATCAGAAGCGCGGAAAATATATGCCTCTGCATATTGTAAAAACACCAGCTTCCAGTTGCTTTAAAACCTGACGCATGGGAGCACGCCACCAGGGGTGCGTTGCACACGTAACAAGAAACTATCACACACTACTGAACACACAAACTCACATAGCAACAGCAGAACAAACATGTCTACACTACACAGACGAAATAAAAGCTTTCTCACTTGGAACGTTCAAAGAAACACTGAACTCTCAGCTACTACTTTATTTTGGTTACCCTAACAAGTTTTTGAAAAATTTGTTGTCAATGAAACAACACATATTTTGGTATGGATAGATTTCCTCATTCTTTTTTGTATCACTTTTCCCTATAAAATTGATGAACCCTGGCTTGGTATCTGACCAGGTTTCTAACAACTAGAAATATTCTCTAGGGACACAATTACCCATACATTTGATCCACACTAAAAATGTCTATTCTCTAGGGACACAATTACCTATATATTTGATCCACACTAAAAATGTCTATTCTCTAGGGACACAATTACCCATACATTTGATCCACACTAAAAATGTTTATTCTCTAGCGACACAATTACCAATAGATTGGATCCATACTAAAAGTGTCTATTCTCTAAAGGCACAATTACCCATACATTTGATCCACACTAAAAATATCTATTCTCCAGGGACACAATTACCCATACATTTGATTCACACTAAAAATGTTTATTCTCTAGGGACACAATTACCCATATATTTGATTCACACTAAAAATGTCTATTTACTAGGGACACAATTACAAATATATTTGATTCACACTAAAAATGTCTATTCTCTAGGGACACAATTACCAATACATTTGATTCACACTAAAAATGTCTATTCTCTAGGGACACAATTACCCATATATTTGATTCACACTAAAAATGTCTATTTTTTAGGGACACAATTACCCATACATTTGATTCACACTAAAAATGTCTATTTACTAGGGACACAATTACCAATATATTTGATCCACACTAAAAATGTCTATTCTCTAGGGACACAATTACCCATATATTAGCTCTACACTAAAAATGTCTATTCTCTAGGGACACAATTACCGATACATTTGATCCACACTAAAAGTGTCTATTCTCTAGGGACACAATTACCCATACATTTGATCCAAACTAAAAATGTCTATTCTCTAGGGACACAATTACCCATACATTTGATCCACACTAAAAATGTCTATCCTCTAGGGACACAATTACTCATACATTTGATCCACACTAAAAATGTCTATTCCCTAGGGACACAATTACCCATACATTTGATCTACACTAAAAATATCTATTCTCTAGAGAAACAATTACCCATACATTTGATCCACACTAAAAATGTCTATTTTTTAGGGACACAATTACTAATACATTTGATCCACACTAAAAATGTCTATTCTCTAGCGACACAATTACCCATACGTTTAATCCACACTAAAAATGTCTATTCTTTAGGGACACAATTACCCATACATTTGATTCACACTAAAAATGTCTATTCTCGAGGGACACAATTACCCATACATTTGATCCATACTAAAAGTGTCTATTCTTTAGGGACACAATCACACATTTGATCCACACTAAAAATGTCTGTTCCCTAGGGACACAATTAAAGAGACATTTGATCCACACTAAAAATATCTATTCTCTAGAGAAACAATTACCCATACATTTGATCCATACTAAAAATGTCTATTCCCTAGGGACACAATTACCCATACATTTGATCCACACTAAAAATGTCTATTCTCTAGAGAAACAATTACCCATACATTTGATCCACACTAAAAATGTCTATTCCCTAGGGACACAATTACCCATACATTTGATCCACACTAAAAATGTCTATTCTCTAGAGAAACAATTACCCATACATTTGATTCACACTAAACATGTGTATTCTCTAGGGACACAATTACCCATACATTTGATCCACACTAAAAATGTCTATTCTCTAGGGACACAATTACCCATACATTTGATCCATACTAAGTGTCTACTCCAACGTCTAAACACGCGACGTTTAAACACAACAACAAAATATTCGCTACCGAATGGAAACTCAAATTTAAGTTGTAACAGGAACTTGATGATCTCACACTATACAAATTCGACTTTCAAAAACAACAAAACCATCGAATAAAAAGTCGTTAACATGACACCATTTTACATCATACGTGCAAAAACTAGAAATAAAAAATCTTTTCGTATATGAATTTTGCTAAAAATATACATTATCAAACAACAATCCAACAACGCTGAACACGACACAGTGGAAAATTTCAACATAACAAAAAAATTGAAGCTCGACCAAAGAGAATACTCTCAATGGTGCCTAGACATACGAACTAGAGGCTTTCACGGACTATTAAACACCGCCAGCATTTACAAACTGTTAACCGAACAAACTCGCACACAAATTAGCACGCACACTCTCTCACTAACAAAAAAGACACGCTAATATACACACATTTCTCATATGCCTATCTTATTTGCACAAACGTAAACGCACATAGTGCCCGCCGAAATAAACACACGTACACTCTCTCACTAATAAAACAGACACGCTAATATGCACACATTCTTCATATAGCTATCCTATTTGCACAAACGTAAACGCACATGGTGACGTCCGAAATAAACACACTAGACTCTCTCACTAACAAAATAGGCACGCTAATATGCACACATTCTTCATATGCCTATCCTATTTGCACAAACGTAAACGCACATGGTGCCCGCCGAAATAAACACACTACTCTCTCTCTCACTAACAAAAAAGACACGCTAATATACACACATTCTTCATATGTTTATCTTATTTTCACAAACGTAAACGCACATGGTGCACGCCGAAATAAACACACATACACTATCTCACTAACAAAACAGACACGCTAATATGCACACATTCTTCATATGTTTATCTTATTTGCACAAACGTAAACGGACAGAGTGGCCGCCGAAATAAACACACATACACTCTCTCAGTAACAAAACAGGCACGCTAATACACATTTATTTATACATAGATAATCACGCCGGACGACAGCCGAAATAAACAAGCATGTTTACTCAATTTCTCCTTACAAACAAATACCTTCCTTGGTGCGTTGGAAGTACCAAACTGCAAAGTTACATTAGAAGGAAAACATAAAAGCAAACTGGACAATGTCAAAATTAGCTAACCCAATATTTTCTATAATAAAAACAGTAAACCCAATGATCCCCATGTAAAGACTGTCCAACCGAAATGTCCTCATGTAAAGAAAAGCAGGTATTTCCTACGTTTTATGATCACTTCAGACTTGGGAACAATTGAAAATATGGACTCATTTAATTAATTAATAAACAATTAAACTAATTAAGGATTCCTAGATATTCAATTATTAAAAACATGAACATAAGTTTTATGCAGTCAAGCAGTTGTTAAAATGTCCAATACCGACGTGTTCATGTCTTCGACAACGAATCCAATTATTTCAATGCACAGAATAACGAACCCAATAATCCTCTTGTCAAGAAACGCAAACACTGCTGTGAATGGGTTCGCTAATTTTGACATGATCCGCCAAATCTGCCGTCTTTGCCAGACGATCTAAGCTTAGACTGACATTGGCCAGAAACGCTAAAGAGTTGGTTGCTGATAAAATGAAAAGTCAGCAAAAGGTCATTCAACATTATCGCTTCAGATAAATGGGTCACCATTTTCACGAACAGGTGGCACGAAAATTGAATAGCTAAGAACCGACTATGTCAGCTAGGCGGGAAAACAGGCGGGAAAACAGAGGGAAAAAATGAAAACGAATTCGTAATTTAGCAATAAGACTCTGCCGCCGCTACTGCCAATTAATGACATAAGGTAAAATAAATATAATTAAATAAATATAAATCAGTCCCGTCACATAAAAGTAAGCGAGTAAAAGGCATGTCCTTTCCTAGCTCCTGACGAAACCATTTCAATTGGTGAAAGGAAGCGAGAAAGCAACTAACAAGTAGACAATCTCCGCCGCGTAAAATGAATTTGGAAAGAAATCTACTATTCTAAATAAAAAGCCAATGGTTGGTGTTTCTTCCTTTAAATTAACAGAAATGATAATAATAATTCATATATGAAAAGTTAAATTACTGACGTAATTCTATGATTTTACTGACGTAATTCTATGATTTTACTGACGTAATTCTATGATTTTACTGACGTAATTCTACGATTTTACTGACGTAATTCTACGATTTTACTGACGTAATGCTATGATTTTACTGACGTAATTCTATGATTTTACTGACGTAATTCTACGATTTTACTGACGTAATTCTATGATTTTACTGACGTAATGCTATGATTTTACTGACGTAATTCTATGATTTTACTGACGTAATTCTATGATTTTACTGACGTAATTCTATGATTTTACTGACGTAATGCTATGATTTTACTGACGTAATTCTATGATTTTACTGACGTAATTCTATGATTTTATATGAATATTCGTACGAACATTGTCGAAAAATATTTTTTTTTATAGCGGGTGTACACTAGTATCTAATCTAATATGTGTAGCTGATTAATATGTAAGGATGGGTAAGCAGAGTACAACACAAATTAAATGGGTTTATTGATATTAAACTGTGAACAAATATTAATTGATTTCTATGAAAGGAAAGCGAGTGGAGTTTATTTTTAACTGAAATAGCTAAGTAGTCGTTCTATCGTTGAACAAGAAGTGTGTGAGTATAACTTTGGTTCCCCGTGTGTATTTTCTGCTACCAGTTTGTGGGAGTAGCGTTTATATTCAATGCGTTTTTTTTTTATGCTTGTTAAAACGCGTTTCGTACACGTTTTCTGGTTGGTCCAAAAATGAATAAATTACGTGTTTGATTTTTGAGCCTAGGTTTGCACAAAAAAAGACTAATTTTTTTCTGCTAATGGAAATCTGACGATTTCTCAATAGATGTAGTCAATCGGGGTAAATTATTTGATTCTATCTTGTTTTACTCTCTGTTATTTTAATTACACCTGTTTTAAGATTAAAAAAAAAAAGACGAAATAGAAATTTTTTTAATAAAAAACGAAATAATTTTGTAAGATTTAGATTCTTTCAACAGTCGCACTTGATGACCTGGAAGATTGCACCTTCCCAGATAAGTGATTATTAAATACCCAGTTTGTGGATAACAAATAAACATAATACAACTCTATAAATATAAGTTTTTCTTTATTCGTTGTGTGTAATAAAGTTGTTTCATGTATATTATTAACGATCTTGTAACCAAAACTCTTCAAGTTAAGGCCGTTTAAAGCGTGTGAGGAGGACATTAATGTCACATGCTAGATAGACTGAAGCCGTAATCTCGATCCGTCTTTGATTTCTCGACATAATATGCGTTGTGTCTCTGTATTAAAAGCTAGCCCTTTGCGTCTAACACTAAACGTAATAATGCAGTTTATATACAAGCGAAAGCAAGCATCTACAGCAGCTGGCTGAAGTAATAGTATTGTTTTAAATAAGATAACAACTTTTTTTTTCAAGTGACTCTAATTATACAAGTTGTAGGTTAGTTGGAGAGCAACTAGAACAGTATCTCGCCATTTTGTACAGCACAGCGACACTAGCAATGATATAAACAACGTGCATACGTGTTTGTAGGGTATACAGAACAACGTATGTAAATTAGATGACTTCATCTAAAACATCTGGAAAATAAAGCAGCCCAGATATTGAGCACACAAAATGTATTTCGATTTAATTTATTTCCAAAAATAATTTATCTGTGTCGTAAGATTTTTAAAATGGGCGTATTTTTCAGTTTCCAGCTGAAAAAGAGACAAAGATTCTTGGTGCCCTATTCGCTTCCCTTCTCTCCTTTCTTTTGTTGTCTTTGAGAAAGAGAGAAAGAGAGAAAGAGAGGGAGAGAGAGTGAGAGAGAGGGAGAGAGAGAGAGAGGGGCAGACAGACAGTCTGATTTACGTACTTGTCCTGTGGCTCAATTGCTGATAATTTTCAACACGAATAGAGCGCTTCAAAATCATTACCTTGTCTTTCAATATTTTATCGTGGTTTATTACCAACAGTCTGCTTCCAAGATATAACCTTGTGCCAGACTTGTTTTATTCGATGTTTTCCGATTTCTTTTTCTTTGGGACGATCACAGTTGCCCCGCGCGAATCCTGACGCAATGCCATCAAGCAGAATGGATTTGACGGAGATCTTTCTCGACGAGTAGACGATCCAAATTTCCGAGCGGATGTTTTTTATGAACTCTTCAATTCTACTTGAAGAACATCGGATAGCACCGGCCAATAACGAATCGGAAATAACAATCTGATCGATCTTTTCAACCAAAGCGAAAACCGGAAACGAAAAGAGCAAAGAAAATGCGGAAAACGGGGAAATTAGTGGATGCGGTCGGCCATTTTGTTTGATGTTATTTTCAAAATAACATCAGACCATTGAAAAAGATTGGCTGACTTTGTATTCGAGCAGTTGAATATTTTATCTAATTTCTTATCAATTGTATTGCATCATGTCTCCATACTATTTTCCTTTGATCTTTGATTTATTTATTTTTAAAATTTATTTTTAAGAATGTATGCGTTTCATTATTTTCTTTCTTTTTTCTTTCTTTCTTTCTTCGTCCTTTTCTTTTTGCAAGACTTTATTTTATTTCTTTTAATTTTTCTGTATTTCCTTTTCTTTGGTATTTCTTTTTTTCTGTATTATTATTATTTTTTTTGTTTCTCACTTTTTCTTTTTGAACGTATTTATTATATTTATTGTATTTATTTATTTTATTATATATTTGTATTTATTTATTCCATTCCATATTTCTGTCTCTTCTTTTCTTTTCTTTTTTATTCATCTTTTTCTTTCTTTCTTTCTGTCTTTTTTCTGTTTCGTTAATTCTTTCTTTTTTCTCAACTTTTTACACGTATTTATTTTCTTTCTTTCTTTCTGTTTTATTATTTTTTCTTTCGCTCTCGCTTTTATTTTTTTTACGTATTTATTATATTTATTTATCTAATTATTTTTTGTATCTATTTATTACTTCCATATTTCTGTCTATTCTTTTATTTTATTTTATATTCCTTGCTTTCTTTCTTTTTTCTTTCTCAACTTTTTTACACGTGTTTATTTTATTTCTTTTATCCATTTATTTTTTTA
>OY744533.1:84933321-84998321 GCA_963556195.1 Sepiola atlantica
CCTATTAAGTATAGAGCTATATTTATGTGGGTATTTAAAGGAGTTTTCTAATATTTTAAAGAATTCCATAGGGATATTTAAGGTACTTTGCCTGCACATTGAATTCTAATAAAATTTGATTCGCACCTTATTTTATTACTTCATTTTATATCATGCTATATATATATATATACATATATAACCGTAGTGAAAGTGGTGTAATGGTTTTGTACGCGTGCCTGGTTTAAGTTTTGTCACGACTAATACAACATTTTCACTAATACCCTTGGGAAAGGTATATATCATATATCCTCTCTCCAGCTATGGATTAAATGGTAGGCTAGACTCTCAAGCAACTTGTGCAACTAGTCTAGGAGAAGGAAAACTACAAAATAACAAATCTTCCTCTATGCTTATCTTGATATGATTTCCTGTCTTCATGGAATTCTGTTTACCACTGCACCCAAAAATGGCGAGTCGGGCAAGTGTGGAACGTTTGCTTCACTATAGACTTCTCGATCAGGGACCCTTACAGCGGGGTCCGTTATCTGCCGAGACAAAAAGTAGAAAGACATACCCGTATAGCTACCTGTCTATATATATATGCATGCATACACGTGTTTCTATTTCTTAAGCAACTTGACTTTTTATTGATCCATACCTGTTCATTCTCCCTATCCCTTCTCTCTCTCTCTCTTTCTTTCTCTCTCCCTCTCTCTCTCTCTCTTGCTCTCTTTCCGTGTCTCTTTCTTTCGGTGTCTCTTTGTCTCTTTTCTTTTTTATTTATCATATTCTCTATCTATCTATCTATCTATCTATCTATCTATCTATATATATATATATATATATATATATATATATATATATATATATATATATATATATATATATATATCCCTCACCCATTCTCTCGTGTCTGCTGCTTTCACACACACATGCACTGTCTCCCTCTCCCTCCCTCTCATTCTTTCAACCCTTTCTTATCTTCACTTATCTTCTCTCTTTCTTTTATTCATATATTTACACCCCCTCCACCCATCCTTCCTTTATCGCTTTCCTCTTCTTCTTCTTCTTCTTCTTCTTCTTCTTCTTCTTCTTACTTTCTCTTTCATTTTCTTTTTCTTCCTCTTCCTTTTCTGTTTCATTTCTTCTTCTTCTTCTTCCTCTTCTTCTTCTTCTTCTTCTTCTTCTTCTTCCCATTTTTAAGTTGATTCCTTCATTTTCTGGTCGGACCTCTTGGAAACAAGTAAACCGATTTCATTGCAATTCAGATTTTACTTCCTCAAAAGTCATTTTATTTAAAATTTTCGATATTATTCCCCTTCTTCTAACAAAAAAGAAAACTGCTGAAAGTAATATATATATATATATATATATATATATATATATATATATATATATATATATATATATATATATATATATATATATATATATATAAACGATGGTGGATGAATAAATTGCAAGCGACTTAATATTATATGGACTTAATTTAGCATTTAAAGTCAGTGGCTTCACTCACGGCGATCAGTTGAATTTTGAACAGAAATTTCCTCTGCAATTCCATTCGATTAGCAGGATATTTTTTGAAAGCAAACAAATGTGCAGTACAAAAATTGTCATCATAGAATCATTGAATCATTCTTATTCTTATACCCCCACACATACACACGTACACAAATACACACACATACGCATACATACATACATACATACATACATACATACATACATAGAAAGCCAAACTGATGAGCCTTTAAAAGACAAGACACGTGCCTGTGGGTGTTAATATTTGTGTAATATATATTTTCTCTCGTATGGCGAGCACTCTACTGTAAGAAAAGGACAGTTTCTACCTATGCGAGTTTCTCTTCCCCGTCCCATACGAAATTGAATCCTCTACTGAAACCGATTAGCTTAATTAAATACGGTAAAGTTTCTGCTGCATTATATCGACGAGCAAACCGGCTGAGACAACCCTAGTCAGTGGTGACTGAAAATTCGAGGTTCGAGCCTCGGGGTTGGTGAATTGGTTGGATGAAGCCACAGTGATGAATCGTTAAAAGTGTGGCTAGACGCAGCAAGTGTATTCACGCCGAAAAGCAAACGGGTTAGGGTTAAATACAAATTCGATCAGCAATCAAGTACACCCCTCAGAGCCATATGCTAAATGGTCACACATAAATGTGACCATTTACACATATACACATACATTTAGCCTGATTTACACATATATTTACACATATACACATACACTTAGCCTGATTTACACATACATTTACACATATACACATACACTTAGCCTGATTTATACATATATTTACACATATACACATACGCTTAGTCTGATTTACACATACATTTACACATATACACATACATTTAGCCTGATTTACACATACATTTACACATATACACATACAGCCTGATTTACACATATATTTACACATATACACATACACTTAGCCTGATTTACACAGACATTTACACATATACACATACAGCCTGATTTACACATATATTTACACATATACACATACACTTAACCTGATTTACACATATATTTACACATATACACATATACTTAGCTTGATTTACACATATATTTACACATATACACATACACTTAGCCTGATTTACACATACATTTACACATATACACATACACTTAGCCTGATGATTTCTGCGGAAATGAAACATGAACTCCTTTGTGCAGTATAAATGCCATGGATATATTTTCATACCACTACTAAGCTCTACTCACGTATTGAACACTTTTGTTGAAGTAAATAATAAAAAATATATACACAATGTATCATATCACATTCCTGAATAATCTTTTTCGCTAGAAGTTTTTGTTTTTTTATGGAAATCGATCCAGACAAGGCATGAAGCCACTTGATGTAAGGATCTAAAAAAATAAAGGATACTACTTCAAGGTCAAACACTAGCCAACGATAAGTTTTATATGACCCAGAAAATAGCTAATTGGTCTGATCTGTCTGTCTGTCTGTCTGTCTGTCTGTCTGTCTGTCTCTCTCTCTCTCTCTCTCTCTCTCTGTCCCTGCCTCTCTGTCTCTCTCTCTATCTTTCTTCCTCTCTGTCTCTGTCTGTCTGTCTCTATCTTTCTTTCTCTCTGTATGTCTGTCTGTCTGTCTGTCCCTCTCTCTCTCTTTCTCTATTGATTCAAATGATATATAAAAAGGTTAATAACGTAAAATGGAATAAGATACAAAGATAAAATATCATGCACATATTGTGTGAAATCTAAACTTTGACGTCTTTTTTGTCGCTATGTGCCCCTTTATATGTTGCATTCAAACGATCTCGTTTGAATTTGAGTTTAGTGATACAACAACAACAACAACAACAACAACAACAACAACAACAGTTGACTCTTTTAATACGTAGCGTTATGATTTGATTTAATTTCGGAGCATCTCGGTTGTTTTTTTTCGTTAATATTTGTTTATCTCGTTTGTGTAGTCGAGTAAAAAACGAAAGACATCAAACGATTTTACGAAATGTACAATCGTTAAAGCGATAAATGCGATTAACTAGATAACAATGCACGCGAGATGCACATCCGGTGTGATCACAAACAAAAAGCTTTAGATAAAGAAAAATAAACAGAGTTCAGTTTTAAAAGGTTTTTGTGTCTTTTGCCTGCGTTTAATTCATCGTTTTCTTTGGCATATTTCCAGGCATCAAATTCGCCACAAGAGAAATATTTGACGTTCTCGGCCGTGTCCAATACGCATGCGCAGTTATTAGCGTGAGCAAGCATGAACGAGCTGTCTTTGCAAGAGACAGAAAGAAACCACTCAAATCAATGATTTGCTACGAGGCGAATCAGACATCGCTCCAGAATGTCTCCCCTGCTAAACATTATCTTACTCATTGTACTAATATCGAGATCTTTGCGGTGTCCTGGCAGATGGAGGACAATTTTTGTACCTGCTTGAGGCGTGTCAAAGCGCTTAGGTACCAACCATTTTAAATATGTATGGTGATCTATCTTTTCCGCAATGACAAGCAAGTATATATCCTAACTGGATTTAAAAGATATTTCGTCAAGTTTATAATACACAATCATATGATGTTTTCCCAACAAATAAAAAAAACAGTTTTGATAATCAGAGCACCAAATTATTCATTTCATTTCTGTATATCTAACTGTGTGTGTTTTAAGCACCCAAGTTATTTCTGTATATCAAACTATGTGCATTTTAAGCACCCCAATTATTTCTGTATATAAAAACATGTGTATTTTAAGCACCCCAATTATTTTTGTATATCAAAACATGTGCTTTTTAAGCACCCCAATTATTTCTGTATATAAAAACATGTGTATTTTAAGCACCCCAATTATTTTTGCATATCAAACCATGTGTATTTTAAGCACCCCAGTTATTTCTGTATATCAAACCATGTGTATTTTAAGCTCTCCACTTATTTCCGTATATCAAACCATATGCTTTTTAAGCACCCCAATTATTTATGTATATTAAACTATGTGTATTTTAAGCACCCCAATTATTTCTGTATATCAAACCATGTGTATTTTAAGCACCCCAATTATTTCTGTATATAAAAACATGTGTATTTTAAGCACCCCACTTATTTTTGTATAATAAACCATGTATAATTTAAGCACCCCAATTAAGTCTGTATAACAAACCATGTGTATTTTCACCACAAATTTGAACAATAGCCGAATATCCAGGAACTGGTAAAAAAAAACAATCTCGTTATGACCATGAAAAGAAAAAACGTATTTGGTATTAGGAGCGGATTGGTATGCAGGGAGCGAATTAGCAGTAACTGGACAATCTAAATTTGTTGCCGGTAGTTAGGCGAAGGATTCGCGAAGTGGAAGATATCGAACAGACTGTGTGCATATATTAGCGTACCCGTTTTATCAGTGAGAGAATTCATGTATGGACTATGTACATGCGTACGTTTAGTCGTGTGTATATGTTGTCGCTGTGTTTAGTAGTTTGTGAAAGTCTCGTTGCGTCTGTCGAGCGCTATCAGCCAGTGATCGAGTTTAGCTTTTAAAGATGTACCCATGTTCGTTGTATGTGAGAAGAAAAATCAATCTACTTAGTGAAAAGTATTATGGATTTCGTCCTGCAGTATTAACAGCTGACCTACTGACTGTAATATCGCATATGATCAGTGAATCTACTGATTAGGGGTTCGTTTCAAAGACAATAGCTCTCGACATACAAAAGGTTTGCTTCACAAGCTTGCTAACTATAGTATATCTGAAAATGTCCTCTCAACTAGTAAATCCTTTCTCTCTGATACGTCTATAAAAGTAGCTGTTGGTGGACAGAAGTCTGAAGGGCATAGTATCAAGGCCGGCATGCATCAATGATTTATTTATTTATTTTATTTATTTATTTATTTATATTATTATTTTTTAAAAATGTTCATTTTAATTTTTAATTAAAAGAAAAATTTTAATTTTATTTTTTATTCTAATTTTATTTTTTTTTATTTTTATTTTTTATTTTTTTCAAATTATTATCATCCAAATAATATTGTGAGATCATTTGTTAACATCTATGCAGACTACGCAACTGTCTATGGCAGAACTACGAAGAGCATTGGTGATCAAGATATTGATGATTCACTCTTTCCGAAGTGTCACCCACTCTTTCTTGCCTTGAAAGACTAAAAATCGACTTCGTAATCTAGTGGGAAATGACATCTTTTGTTCACTACACCCTCTTTCTCACAGAAAACACAGAAGAGACGTTGCTAGTCTTTCTCTACTCTATCGTTATTTCTATGGAAGGTGCTCGACTGAGCTCCAATCTCTGGTCCCCATCCCCTGTAAAACATTCACAGCAAGAACTCGTCTTCCTACCACCAATAACAAAGAACCTTGCTTTCTTCTTCTGTGTACTTAAAAACTAAATACAATTTCCATAAATGAATTATCACCTGTAAAACATATTATCACTACAGACTACAACGTGGTCGTCTTCAAGTCGAATGTCAACAAATACTTGCCGAGCTGTCCTCTTAAGTAATCAAAACGTTGTTCATTCCATCCATAGTTTTCAATCCTCTCATAGTATTGTCCATCAACCAACTGAGAATCTCATTAACCATTATCTTCGAGTGGCTTTTGGCCTTGGTAAATGGTGAACCATTAGTATATTTAAAAAAAAATCGTCTCTGAGGATTGACGTACATTGTACAACTACTTATTTTTACTCCTAAATGTCTCGTTGTCTTAGAAAAGGTCGAAATGTATAAAGAGAAAACAGAAAATAAAAATGTACAAATGTGTTTACTAAGAAATAAGTAAAGAAGTACACTTTTCATTTTCAGTGTTTTCGGCTGATAAATCTATTTCCGGTGATGACATAATAAAAGCAATAATTAGTTTCTTTTTTTAAAATTATCTTCGAGAAAGAAAACTTTTTTTAATGGAAAAAAAATAATAGATTGTTATTTTGAGACATTTTTTGCATTTTTCTTTTTTAATGCTTTTATGTTAAAATAATTATTCATTTTTGATTAAATTATCTTATGCAAAAAATATTTTTTTAAAGATATATAGTCATCCATAGACAAACTGTTTCGCTGTATTCCAGCTTTTCGGTATCGCTAGACGGGATAGTTTGTTTTTCACAACTCAAGCTCCTATCAACTGCGTCATTCGCACAAGCCATGAAAAAAAGAATGGGCGTCTTAATGTTTATATAAACTATATTAATCACCGAAGAGTGCTCCATTCGTTTTTACGAAAAGCTTTTAATTATCGGCAATGTCATCAAGTGATTTTCCTATATATATATATATATATATATATATATATATATATATATATATATATATATATATATATATATATATATGCAAGCGTCATTAAAGACGACGGAGTTCTCTCTTTTTACGATCTTTCTTGTCAATTTCTCGACGTGGCGAGCGATTCGTCGGTTTTCGGGTGTTAATTGGTGGAGTATGGCACCTAACGTTGTGTCGTGGGCCATTCCTCTAGCGCTTTCGGTCTCTCGACCGTCTTCAGGAGGCGTTGTCTTATTGTTACTAAGAGCCGTATTTGTAGTTTTATATTAGTTATATATCTATTCATTTACATATGTATACACACACACATATATATATATATATATATATATATATATATATATATATATATATATATATATAGTATAATTTTTATTCATACCGATATTTTAGCTATGTATGTGCATACATGTTTAGACTACGACGTTATTGAAGGTCTAGCTTTATCAGGTCACTTACGGAGCAGACTCTGGAAAGACGAATACATTTTGGAAGAGATGACAGTACAGTCTGTCATCTTTTCCAAAATATAGTAGAGGAGAAAAGGATGTTCAGAAGAGAAAAACTACGAAAGAAAAGTATATGAAGAGAAAAAAATAATAAAGTATTAGAAGAAATTCATTTTAAAAGTTGTAAAATGTGTGTGTGTGTATAGTTCGGCAGCAAGTCATTTTTTCATGCAAGCGTCGTTAAAGACCACGGAGTTTTCTCTTTTTACGATCTTTCTTGTTAATTTCTCGACGTGGCGAGCGATTCTTCGGTTTTCTGGTGTCAACCGGTGGAGTATGGCACCTAGCGTTGTGTCGTGGGCCATTCCTCTAGCGCTTTCGGTCTCTCGACCGTCTTCAGGAGGCTGTTTCTTGTTGTTACTAAGAGCCGTATTTATAGTTTTATTATTAGTTATATATCTATTAATTTACTCTTGGATCCTTCTGCATGGCTGACGGAACTGTTCAACCAAATGATCGCAGAAAATAAAATCCTGGGTCATTGGAACTGCAGTGTCACAGTGCCAATCTTTAAGAGAAGAAGCAGACCTGCTGAATGCAACAATTACAGACAAATTCGACTTCTTTCGCACACAATTGAACATTTGATCGCAGAATACAGAAGATTGAATCAGTGCGGCACAACATACGCCATCTATGCACACACGGCTATGATGCAGGGTGAAAGCGCTACATATGTCCTTCCTAGACCTAGAAAATGCCTTGGTACATGTTCCAGATGAGTTGGTGAGTTGGTTCAGACTACTCTACAACTCATCGAAGAGTCTGGTGCGAACCATCACTGGTATGTCTAAGGACTTCCCCATCACACTTGGAGTACACCAAGTCTCTCCTCGCTACTCTTCATTATTGTCATGAAAAACATCACCAAGGACCTTCACTGGCCCGAGCTCTGGACAGTCTTGTATGCAAATCATGTTCTGCTCGCCTCAAAGAGTAAATCCGACCGGTAACAACAGGTCCAGTCTTGGAAGGGCAGGCTGGCGCAGTTGCATCTGCGACTTCGCTAATCCTATGTGATATTACAGTCAGAACGTCAGCTGTTGATCATGTAGTAAGAAATCCGCTGGGTATATTGTTTTCGCTCAGTTAGCTGACAACTTCTTTATTCATCACAGATTCAAACAACTTACTCATGACGTATAGGAGACTGATTGGGTTTTACTGAGATGCAGAAGACCGATCTCCAGTATTTTTAAATACTCGGCAAACTGATGAAGTTTTGCAAACTGATGAAGTTTTGTAAACTGATGAAGTTTTGCAAACTGATGAAGTTTTGCAAACTGATGAAGTTTTGCAAACTGATGAAGTTCTGCAAACTGATGAAGTTCTGCAAACTGATGAAGTTTTGTAAACTGATGAAGTTTTGTAAACTGATGAAGTTTTGTAAACTGATGAAGTTTTGTAAACTGATGAAGTTTTGCAAACTGATGAAGTTTTGTAAACTGATGAAGTTTTGCAAACTGATGAAGTTCTGCAAACTGATGAAGTTCTGCAAACTGATGAAGTTTTGTAAACTGATGAAGTTTTGTAAACTGATGAAATTTTGCAAACTGATGAAGTTTTGTAAACTGATGAAGTTTTGTAAACTGATGAAGTTTTGTAAACTGATGAAGTTCTGCAAACTGATGAAGTTTTGTAAACTGATGAAGTTTTGCAAACTGATGAAGTTTTGTAAACTGATGAAGTTTTGTAAACTGATGGAGTTTTGCAAACTGATGAAGTTTTGTAAACTGATGAAGTTTTGCAAACTGATGAAGTTTTGTAAACTGATGAAGTTTTGTAAACTGATGAAGTTTTGCAAACTGATGAAGTTTTGTAAACTGATGAAGTTTTGTAAACTGATGAAGTTTTGCAAACTGATGAAGTTTTGCAAACTGATGAAGTTCTGCAAACTGATGAAGTTTTGTAAACTGATGAAGTTTTGCAAACTGATGAAGTTTTGTAAACTGATGAAGTTTTGCAAACTGATGAGAATCTTTTCCCCTTAAATCAACAGTTGAACAGCTTTGTAAGAATAGGAGCTAGTTCCGATTGCAGCTTCATAAGCATTATGATTAAAATGTTGTCAGGACCAGTTGTCTTGCTGCAATCAGGGTTTTTATTAAATTGGACAACATCCCGGACTGGTATGCAGGTCACGCTCAAAGTGTTTACAGTCATAGGGGGGAATACAGAGGAGTAAGTGTTTTGCGAAAAGCTTGGCTTCATCAGATGCTGAGGAGATCACTTCTGGTCAGTTTATAATGGTTGTCTTATGGAGGTCTTACATTTGTTCGATACCCTATTTGTTATTCGTCCAAAACTCATGGGAACCTAGCCTCTGTTCGGCCACTCTAGATTTAACGGATTAGGCATAGGATTCTTTCGCGTTTTCTATTCCCCTTTTGCAGTGATTGCGGTCGGGTTTAAAGGCGACTTTGATTTCAAAGCATTCATTTCAATGAAAGCAATTGAAATAGTGATTTCTGTGAGCAATGGTGGCGACATATTCAGGGTTCTACCACGACTGACTGTTTGGTTTCTGTTGGAATTTCTTGGAGGTTATGAAGCTCTCAATACCAGCAATTAATCAATCAGTTATATCGTATACGATACATGACACATTCTTTTTGAAAATGGAATGTAAAGGAATCAATAAATGTAAAGATCGGAGATTGTTCTAGTCAGCCCTGGAGTATCGATACACTCTGCGATCGGAAAAGGACATCAGTGGTCTTACTGAACTTTGTTTTGATCTTAGTTGAGACAACTGAGTGATTGGAAGATCCCAGCGGAGACAAAACAATGGATGAGCACTTTTCAGGGCAAGCTCTGAGTAAAAGATCAAGGAGGCTTGCGAAATGTCTGGCAGCATCAGGTACGCGAGTAATTTTGTCAACAATCTGTGTAAGATCATAGGCAGGGGAAAAATCATGACAAAACCTCCCTATAGACAAGCGATTCAACATTGTGGACATTAAAGTTACCACAGACATGGATGCTTCCAGAAGGGTGAACAGACAGGATATCGACAATTTTCTCAGAGATAGTCTCAAAGATAGGAACTCCGTCATTTTGTGGAGACGATAGAGAGCAAAGATGAGTGGTGTGCCGTGATCAAGTGCTACACAGAAACACATACATGTCAATTTTGGCTCTTCTTGGAGGATATCCCTACCACATGGGAAACCGTCTTTAATCTAGGTACAAATTCCATGTTTGCGGCAATCTTGAAGGTCGGGTTTTGAAACCATGTTCGAGTAACCTGTAATCATGAAATCGTCAATGGAAACTAACGGACTCATGCTCTTTCACGCAGA
The DNA here is from genome assembly GCA_963556195.1 of Sepiola atlantica. Lineage (NCBI taxonomy): Eukaryota > Metazoa > Mollusca > Cephalopoda > Sepiida > Sepiolidae > Sepiola > Sepiola atlantica. The sequence continues at coordinate 84,943,940 of OY744533.1, forward strand.
AATAATATGTCCGGTTTGGTCGCCTGTCAGTGGATATAAACCTCTGGAAGATTGGAACGTAGACCCCTAATGATGGAAAAGGAGATCTGGTAGTTGGGATCCACGTTAGAAGTTGGGGAACTGGGTTGAGGTTGTTTCTTTTGTTTTGTGACTTTTCATGTTGGGATTCGAAAGATTTGTAGAAAATATCAGTAGATGGGTAGAGAGACGAAACACACAGAATGGGTAAGCAAGTTATCTTTGTAAACTGTTAAAGAAAGAAAAGCCGTAGCAGTTCCCATTAATATGGCATCGAGATGCGCCACCGGAAACTACTGCATGGTCCAGGCTCTATTCAGCAAATGGCAATACAGCAGCCCCGGTATTTTGCACCTGTTGATAGGACAGCTTCCTTTGGATTTGGTCCAAAGGTCGGGTCCTTGAACTATCAAGCGGATAACATCAGCCCAGATAAAACATTTACCTCCAGCATCCTTATTAGTGGCATGGAAACAAAGATAGAGAGAAGGAAATTTAATCAAGTCATCTTCACATACGGCTCACGCGAACCAAAAACCGATTCGAGAAACAGAATTTTCTTCCCCCTCTGCCAGAAACAATACCTCGGAAGGCGAGGACTAAGGGTGAGAATAGGGAAAACGAGAGTTTAATAGAACGCATGTTATGAGACAAAGTCAATTTGAAAATATACCTTTTTTATTTGTCTTTCAAACGGCGCAGTGTTTGACCTCAGATACGGTGCCATGTCAAAATGCGTTCCTTTCAACTGCTAAAATAATTGGAAGAACTAAAAATGCACGAGTTATTGTCTATTTTTATAGATTTTAGATTCACTGTTAGGAAGCCTTCTTTCACTGGCGGTATCCCTGAAAGAGGGAGAGAAAGGTTTATTGCTCCTCGCCGGAGGCTCTCTCACCTGGGAGATAATGCAGACTGGGTGCTCTCTGAATGTCATTAATATTCTGTTCTTCATCCCCTACTCCTTAGACTCGCTAAAAATGACATTGTGGCAATTTTACCATCGTTGGGTGGGGGGGGGGGGGTCAGGTAAATACCTACTTCGTTATGCATGCATACGCAATTGTCTGTTTGCAACTTGCACAAGTGTGTGAGTAATGTGCACTGGCTGTACTCTGTTCTTCCCCCCCCTTCCTCTCTCTCTTTTTTCTTTCTCTCTCTTTCTCTCTCCTTCTCTTTTGCTCTTTCTCTCTTCCCCCTCTCCCCCTCTCTTTTTCTCTTTCCCTCTGTCTCTCTCTCTCTCTTTCTTTCTTTCTTTCTCTCTTTACCCTCTCCCCCTCGCTCTTACACTCTTTCCCTCTGTATCTCTCTCTTTCTTTTTTCTCTCCTCCTCTCTCCCCCTCTCTTTCCCACTGTCTCTCTCTTTCTTTCTTTCTCAACTGCTCCACCCCCTCTCTCTTTCCCCCTGTTTCTCTCTTTCTTTCTTTCTTTCTTTCTTTCTTTCTTTCTTTCCCCCTCTCTCTTTCTTTCTTTCCCTCTGTCTGTCTCTTTTTATCTCTCTTTCCCCCTCTCTCCCTCTGTCTTTTTCTCTTTCCCTCTGTCTCACTCCTCGCCTTTCTTTGGCTTGATCTTTTCCATGTCATTCTACTCCCTTTACCTCCCCCTCTCTCATACTCTCCCTCTCCCTCTCTCTCTCCCTCTCTCTCTCTCTCTCTCTCCGTATTTTCATCGATCACACAAGAGAACGCACAAAGGGTTGCGACCGGGTGAGGGTCGAAATACGTGATGGTAAATAATGGTACTGGTATTGATAATAAGCATGAAGCGTCGGCAACTGTATAGACAGATCGAACGTCTCTGGCGCCAATGCAAAACACGACATCAAAATTAGAGCAAGCCTTTGACAAAAAAAAAATCCCGAACAAAGACAAGAAATATCGGCCAAGAACAAACTTGGTTATTTCGGAAATCAAGGTAAAAGAATGAACTTACAAGGACACCTCGAGGTTACCTAATCTGTGCATTCCTACTATATATTCTATCAGATTGTAATTTATTATATATATAAATTTAAAGATGTAGACGTCAGGATGTCATCTTACGCAAAGGGTTGTCTCATCTGAATAATTTTAAATGTAATTTGTTTGTTTGTATTTTTATTTTTTTTATAATTATATATTGGCGGATCTAATCTTTGCTCCTCAGTATATGCCCGAACAGGAACCAATGGGGGTTCTGAAACAATTGTCGGATACTTAAACTCTGTTTATTTTGATATATATATATATATATATATATATATATATATATATATATATATATAATTTTATTTATTTATTATTATTTTTTAAATTTTTGTCATCTCCCTTTATTAATTTCTATACTTTTATCTTCAGGTACTTATTTTTTTTATTTAACTTATTCTTTCTAAATTTGGCTATCTTTTGTTTATTTATCTTTTTATTTTTATATATATATATATATATATATATATATATATATATATATATATATATATATATATATATATATATATATATGAATATATATATGTATATATATATATATGTATATATATATATGTATATATAGATGTATATATAGATATATATGTATATAAATATATAAATATATGTATATATATAGATGTATATATATGTATGTATATATACGTATATATATATGTATATATATGTATATATATGTATATGTATATATATGTATGTATATATATGTATATATATATTATGTATGTATATATATGTATATGTATATATATGTATGTATATATATGTATATATATATTATGTATGTATATATATGTATATATATATGTATATATATGTATGTATGTATATATGTATATATGTGTATATATATGTATATATATGCATATATGTATATATGTATATATATGTATATATGTGTATATATATGTATATATATGCATATATGTATATATGTATATATGTATATATGTATATATATATGTATATATATGTACATAAGTATATGTATATGTATGTATATGTATATATATGTATATATGTATATATATGTATATATATGTATAAATATATGTATATATATGTATATATATGCATATATATATATGCATATATATATGTGTGTATATATAAATGTACATATATATGTATTTATATATATGTATATATATGTATATATATATAATAAAATTGTATCTTATTTTATTCTATATTATATTCTCTTTTTGCTCTGTTTTCTGCATTGAACTCTGTTACTGCGATTACTTACCCAATTTTTTTCTTTTTAACACTATATATATATATATATATACATATATATATGTGTGTGTGTATATATATATATATATATATATATATATATATATATATATATATATATATATATTAAATAAATAAATATTTTTTAATTATTACCTACAGACAGCAGTGTTTCCTGCTTATGTAATTAGGATGTGTTAACTCCTGCCTGCCGAAAGGCTGAACCCCCGTTTATAAAGTCACTCTTGACTTTGCGGTCTGGTATTCAGCTTCTATATCAGCATGAAATAGCACGGCAAAGAAGAGAATTATGTAGTAATATGTATTGTCAAGTGTGAAACACGCAGTAAGCTAATCAACAGTATTCAACGGCGGGAGAGCCGGGATTTTACATTAAGCTTAGAATCATAACTGTTTTATGATCCTCCTAAAGGGCCTCATCCTCGGAAGAGAGCCTATAAACAATATTTTAAATATTTTTTTGTTTTAATTATTACCTACAGACACTAGTGTTTCTTGTAGAAAGTCACCCTTAAAAAGAAAATTGATTGAAATAAGAGATGCTTCAAGAGATATAACTTAATCGCTGTATTAATAAAACTATCTGGAAAGATCTCGCGTATGTTTCTCACCTATACATAACTTTGAATTCTTTTTTTAATTATTGATTATTAATCAAATATTCATTAGAAATCAAGAATAAAATAATGGAAAACTAGAATGTTTCAAAACTGTATTTAAAAGTATAAATCTTTGCTTCGTCCTGCTACCATTGATGTCATCCAGTATCAACATTTTCTTCTTTCTACCCCCCCCACCGAAACTCCCCTCTTTCATACACACACACACACACACTCTCTCTCTCTCTCTCTCTCTCTCTCACACACACACACTTTTCCCCTCTTTCTATTTTCCATTCTTTTCTTTCCTTTTTTCTCTTTTAATTACTTACGTCATTCGCATCCTCCCACTACTTATCATTCGCACTGTGTTTACGAGGTACGTGTCTGTACCCATGCACCTTCAAATCCTGAACGGAGAGGTTCACCTTTGATCCTTTACAACCTACTACCACTGACGTGTCCGTGCCCATACACCTTGAAATACGATTCTATCCGAAAATAAAACGTTCTCCTTCTATTCCATTCCTTTCTATTCTTTCCATAATCGCAGATCTTTTCTCATCATAACATCAGTCAATCCTTGTTTATATCTTTCTGGCTTTCTGGCAACTCTGAAGAAGCTTTCGCCGTTGACGAATAAATATTTACGTCAGCAGAAACTAAATCTCTCTGAAGGCTTTCAGGATTTTCTAGATTTTCTGGGAATCCTTCATACGATTTCTAATCCTAACCTTGTAATTCTGAGATGTTGTGTTGCGTTTTCTTCCACATCTTCCGCGACTCAGTCAAGTTTGTACATCAGTGTCTGAAGATTTCTTCGCAATTCGGCCATCACTTGACTTTGAAACATTCATGTATTTCCAGGAATTTGTCTAATTCTCATGCCAGCATGTTTTCTGAAATAAACGATACAGCCAGCATGTGGACTTTTTGTTTTGTTTTCTGTGATAACTTTTTGGCGACCTGAGCGTTCAGCATCATTTAAGTCTGTACGACCGCGTTTACAGTCAGCATACCACCGTTATTTATCCGACTAACACTTATCAAGTCATTGCTTTGCTTGAACAGTATTTTCCTATCAGAAAGAAATGCTTTATCAGCACAGGGAGGTGACAGTGGTTAAGCGGATAACGACATAGACTGACGTGCCAAGTTCGAATCCAGTCGATTCCATAATACCACTTTCATTTAGGGATGCTGGCAACCATTGTGTGGCCTCCTCCTGCAAGAATGCCGACAACAGAATCAAACCGGTCAACAAAGTTGTACGATTCTGATCCATGCGAATTTAGTTTACTTTAGTAACAGAATTCATATTTTCCCATTGTTTTGAAAATTTGCAATAGTAACTTTACTTAAATAACTATAATTTGTAAACAAAAAATCCAGTTACGCTCAAATTTTGACATGTGCCATTTGAAGGTTAGTACTTTATAAAAATCATTTTTTTTTTAAAATTAGTGGCGCCATCTATATGTCAGCTCCTGGACTTATTGAGTGATGTGTTATAAACACTTAAGCAGAAATGTATCACATTATAAAATATAAAATTTGAAAAGCATAAATGTTGATTAATTAGATGGAGAGTCCCTTTATTTAACTTTAATAGGACCCCTTAACCCTAACCCTAACCCTAACCCCCTAACCCTAACCCTAACCTTACCACTAACCCCATTTCACCATTTCACCATTTGTTATTCTTATTTTGTTTTGTAAATTGAAAGAGGAAAGAGGTGACTTTTAACCTTTGTCTTGCACCAAGTGATTTTTTTAAAATATACGACATACTTCCACGAAACGGGAATGGAAATATCCAAAGAAGATCCTGTTTACGTTTAAAAAAACATTAAACAGGAAGTTCTTAAAATATATTTTATCTTAAAATGTGGTGCTTAATCAATTGTATTTCAAATATTTTTTCAAAATCAATAATATTTTTTCAAAATCAATAATACTTTTTAGATGGAGGAGGGTCGTCGTACATGTGTTTGTTCTCTAATCGTTTCTGGGTTTCATACATAGATTTGCCTCTAGTATCGGATGTGCTGCTGTGGCCGCCATTGTTTGTCTAGAGTGAGAGCCCTTCATAAGACAGCTAATAAACAAAAACGAGGAGGTAATGCTTGGTAGGATGAGCTCCGGAAGTCGAACACATACTACATTTTGATCATAGCCAAAGGGTAAATCCATCAAAATTGTTCTAATCTGCCAAATGCCTTAACTGAGCGATAGACGACGTGTTGAGATATTTTATTCTCTGATGCAGCAAAATTGTCATGAATCATCTGTCCCGATTGGCTAAAAACTTTTATGTTTATAAAATATCATCCACTTGTGTAACGCGTTTCTTTGAAGTGAGAGGGGCTGTTATCGATGCAAGCAAGCTTGGGGTACTAGTGGAGCTGGTCTGGTGTTGAAAAACTCGAAACTAACGACGGAACTAGCACATCATTGAGGACTTACCTGGAAGCAACTATTTTTGTTTGTTTGCTTGTTTATTAAATAGTTTTTAAGGGTGTTTTATATAGATCTATATTCTGCATATAAAAGAACCCTCACAACAAGAATGGATGAATGACGTTGATATTAACATCTCTGTTTAACATTGGAAACTTCTTAATGATCACGTGTTCGCCTTTTGGCACAGCAAACTGTGTCATTTCTTCTTTTTTTATTATTATTGTGACATGTTAATATTATAACAAGCGACCTATTAATTATTATCAATACGCGAATAGAGGGAAGGCAAGCTATTACAATGAAATTATTTCTTTCCCCTTTCTTTCTTTCTTTTTTCTTTCTTTCTTTTGTCCCTTCAAATTCGGCCATGTAAAATGGATACGCGGGACAGGATATGAACCGGACAAGACAGACGTTTGAATACATATTTCGGGTTGAACGATAAAATCTAATACTAAGAGCATTATTGATCAAGTTTTCCGAATTCGAATAAAACGCGGCAACTCGACACCCAGAGAAGTTTCATAGACGATAATAACGAACCAGAGGAAATGGATGATCAATTTTGGACTATCCGTGAATAACTGTTGTCTTCTTGTTGATTTGGTTTACTAACGGGGTGACGTTATTGAACTTTATCCAATAATTCGCAAAGAGGATTATTTTTTATTTTCTTATCTTTTGTTAATCTTCCTCCCACAGCATTAAGATGTGACACAAGGTCGGGAAAGTGGGATTGAAAAGCCAGCACCCAAGAAGAAGAGCACTCTGGCCGTCAAAAAATGTCTGGCAGCCCCGTCGGCATTCCCCGGTAGGAGTGCCTCAGGCGATTAGCGATAAGCTAACCCCTTCTCAAAGGGTGAGAAGGCAAAGCCTGGGAGGTTGGACCTCCTAGAACTGCACAGGACAGTACCTCAGACCGGCGGAATCAAGGCCCGAAGGCCAAGACGGAACCGGTTTAAAGGGTGTAGCATCCATCGGAACAGATCCTACACTTGTAATTATTTATCTTCTTCACACAGTATTAAGATGCGACACAAGGTCGGGAAAGTGGGATTTGAAAAGCCAGCGCCCTCAAGAAAGAAGAGCGCTCTGGCCGTCAAAAATGCCTGGGTAGCCCCGTCAGCATTCCCCGGTAGGTTCGCCTCAGGCGATTAGCAAAAAACTAACCCCTTCTCAGAGAGGGTGAACCTCTTAAAACTGCACAGGACAGTACCTCAGACCGGCGGAATCAAGACCCGAAGGCCAAGACGGTGCCGGTCTACAGAGTGAGCATCCATCGGAACAAATACTACACTTTGATCTCAGCCAAAAGGCCGGGAAAAGGGTTATAACATATTATTAACTGAACTGTTTGCTTTCTGAACACCTGGAGAATAAGTCATCTTTATTCGATGAATTAGCAGATAAGTAGTTGGGCTATCTTCGCATCTTTGTTAAATTAACTCTTGCTGATACATATAGCACACACCGCATCCAACTATCACTCGCACGCCACCCTCATCTCTCTCTCTCTTTCTTTCCCCCTCTCTCTCTCTCTCTCTTTCTTTCTCTCTTTCTTCCTCTTCCTATCATTTTTTGTTGTTATTTCATTAAAGTGACATTATTGTCACTGTCTGTTGCTACGATATTTCGTGTACAGAATCGTCTCACTATGACAGATCATCCATTCAATTAAATGAAACGAAATAAATACATTTATCTGTTATATATTATAGCTAAGTGTCTGAATTGGAACACTGACGCGATCAAACGTAATAAAAATGACTTAAGAATCGATGATAAACAAAGTAAAAGGCGAGACCCCAAATTTGCAAGCCAAATCTTTCTTCCCCCCACCATTAGCACGATGTAGGTAATAGGTAATATGTAATATGTAATATGTAATATGTAATATACTATTGCTACCGGTCGTGACAATGTATCATGTTCTGATTAAATAATATTCAATTCAAAATGTGAAACGTAGATATAGTTGGTTTTTTTTAATACAATAAACGTAGATATAGTTTTTTTTTTATAAAATAAACTTTTAAAACAGCAAATATAAATTTTCATAAAAATGTCGAACTTCGAAAAAAGAAACGGATCTATTCAGTCGATATCTTCCACTTGAGATCCGAAGCAAGATTTGACAAAAATGAAGTTGACACCAACGTTTCTTCGGCAGACAATCGCAAACTGTCCAACCAGTTTGTTGTCAATAAAATATTTACCATTCCTCAAACCTCAGGTAAATTTCGCTTTAGAATTCCGATTCTCTGTCATCTCGTTCAAAGAATATATTCTTCAGCCAACGATAACAAAAGCCGTTTCAATATAGTAACACATAGACACACATAATAACTCATAAAAAAATAACTTTAGAAATAAGTTTACACCATAACTTTAATAACGCACATACCCTTACAATTTTAATAATGCGATACCCTTAAAACTTTAATAACGCAATACCCTTAAAATTTTAATAACGCAATACCCTTAAAACTTTAATAACGCACACACCCTTAAAACTGTAATGAGCACATACCCATAAAACTTTAATAACGCAATACCCTTAAAACTTTAATAACGCACATACCCTAAAATTTTAATGAATCACATACCCTTAAAACTTTAATAACGCACATACCCTTAAAACTTTAATAACGCACATACCCTTAAAACTTTAATAACGCACATACCCTTTAAACTTTAATAACGCACATACCCGTTAAACTTTAATAACGCACATATCCTTTAAACTTTAATAACGCACACACCCTTTAAACTTTAATAGCGCACATACCCTTTAAACTTTAATAACGCACATACCCTTTAAACTTTAATAACGCACATACCCTTTAAACTTTAATAACGCACATACCCTTACAACTTTAATAACGCACATACCCTTAAAAGTTTAATAACGCACATACCCTTAACACTGTAATGACGCACATACCCTTAAAATTTTAATAACGCACATACCCGTAAAACTTTAATAGCGCACATACCCTTAAAACTTTAATAACGCACATACCCTTAAAAGTTTAATAACGCACATACCCTTAACACTGTAATGACGCACATACCCTTAAAACTTTAATAACGCACATACCCTAAAATGTTAATGAATCACATACCCTTAAAACTTTAATAACGCACATACCCTTAACACTCTAATGAATCACAGACCCTTAAAACTTTTATAACGCACATACCCTTAACACTTTAATGAATCACATACCCTTAAAACTTTAATAACGCACATACCCTTAAAACTTTAATAACGCACATACCCTTACAACTTTAATGAATCACATACCCTTAAAACTTTAATAACGCACATACCCTTAACACTCTAATGAATCACATACCCTTAAAACTTTAATAACGCACATACCCTTACAGCTTTAATGAATCACATACCCTTAAAACTTTAATAACGCACATACCCTTAAAACTTTAATAACGCACATACCCTTTAAAACTTTAATAACGCATAACTTTAATGAATCACATATCCTAAAAAAATTAATTAATCAGGTGCCATTAAAATCTTTAAAAAATCACACACCGTTAAAACTTTAGTGAATCACATACTATTAAACATTTTACTATTTTTTTCTAAAATATTTATTTTATTTTACAAACGATCATACATAAAATGTCGCAATTATTGAAAGAATTGTTTTAATATCATTTTACCTTTTTCTATTTTCGTCAAATATAAAGAGTACGTTAGCTAGTACTCATTTTGATATTTAAATTCGTAGAGGAAATGTTAGCACGTAGGAAGGATGTAAGGTCATATGGAGGTCAGGTAGCTAGGCTTTAGTGGAGGCTATCGATTTCTGTGCGAACAATAGAAAAGAAGAAAATTACGTCAGACGAGCCAGGGACGAGAGCGTAAAGCTATGAATCTGATTTGGGACACTAACGCGACACAGACGCAATAAGAAATGACTTAAGAATCGATGATAAACGAAGGAAAAGGGCGACGCCCTAAATTTGCAACCCCAACCTTTTTTCGCCATGCCGCTAGCAAGATGTAGGCAATAGCAACAGCTTAAATAAATACCCATCTTCCTTCAAATTGATTGGTACTCTTATAGATGACGCACGATGTTTCCGTGACTTCACGTCGTCGACGTTCGGCAAGTCTCGGAAGCGTCCTAGAGTTGACGAGGCGAAAAGGGCCAAATTGAAGACTGGCAGCCGATAAATTACGACAAAGAAAAAAATCAAACTAAAATACATATATAAAAATAAAAAACGAACAAACCATAGATAAGCAACTGTTATTAATTAGATGTTTATTTTTGTTTGTTTTTTGTCAAAGGAACCATTGTTAATCAAATGTTTCTAAATAATATGTTTTTTGTTTGTGCACCGGAAAGTTTCAAATGATGATTTTGTTTGATTTGTTAAGCAAATGTTATTGTTTTTTAACAATTTTTTCAATGTTTTTTTCATTTTCTGTCAAAATGTGTTTCTTGTTAACATAAACACCGTATAAGCAAATCATTGTTGTTTTTTGACACATGCGGTCACATTTATCGCATTTGTCTTTTTGCTAAGCGAAAAGAGACCTTTTCTGGTAGAACTCAATTAGCTCTTTCGGGAGATTCAACGAGCTGCCAGATTGGTTAATAATTTCATCAATTCTCGGGCGCTTCCGAGACCTGCCCGAACGTTGACGACGTGAAGTCACGGAAACATGGTGCATCAGCTATAAGAGTATAAACTGATTGTGTTCGATCGTGTTTGCTTGGACCCAGTTTTAATTCCAAAACTCGGGTATTTACAGTTCGGGATGGTCACTGTGGAAACCGTGAACTTCAGGACGCAAATAAACCCCGGGTATGATTTAAACTTAAACTATTGATTATAAATGTTGGGGATCGGAATCCTTCCTAGAACTGTTACGATATATAATATTTTATTTTGTTTTCAAACGTTAATTCATTGTAAGCTTTTACTTACATTAAGTTCCTGTAATCAGACCTGGCTTCCCTCTTCTTCCAATTTGGGAGTAAAAAGGCTTATTTTATAACTTTACAACTTTAGGTTGGAAGTCATCGCAGCTTGTAAGTTATAAAACGTTTTCCCAATAAATTAAAAAACGACAGTCCCTATAGAAGATAATAAAATCATTTTTGTTATGGTTCCCTGCGATCGTGAACTGTACTGCCGATGGTAAACTGAATACTTATTTTCAATCGTTAACAAAGATTTTCAAGTTAAGACAAGTTTTAAAGTCAAGACAACTTTTCTGCAATCTTCTTCACATCAAATATATTTTTTTCATATCGTTATCACATGATACGTTTATCACATGATACGTTTATCACACGATACGTTTATCACATGATACGTTTATCACATGAGAATGTGAAGTTATCACATGATAAACTGATTGAATCATAGGTGTTAAAAACACAACAAAAGAACAGAAGGACCACCTGCAACTGTTAAAAATCCAATAATTTACATTATTCCACCTTATAATGTGAAGCCAACTGAAGACATCAATTGTCTGCACGAAACAAAAAAAAATAGCACGAATTTGATTAAGTTGTCAGAAGTAAGAAACAACGGAAATAACACGAGCGTCTGGAAACGTGACTTCCTCTTTTATTTATTGTAAGCGTGGAAATAGGAAAAATACTTATCCAAAATATCTACACGCTAAATATCAGCACAGTTGAACTGTAACTTCATGCATATAATGCGTTGATGGCGACAGAATTAATGTCAGGTTTTATTTTCATACTGTGCTTCGCGAGACGAAAATTTCAAAAGCAATGCAAACATTCACAAGATGGCGCCTCGCCTTCGGCTATAATGTGATTGAAAACAACCAATGGAGGGTAGACATGGGCACAGAAACAAACAGGGGAACACAACTTTTTTTTTTACTAATAAGTCACCGCTTATCAAGGCCCTGGGGGCAGTCGAGGATAAGAGTTAAAGCGAGGGTTGCAAACGATAGGTAGAATGGGCAGAATTTGATTATCCAAGAGGACGACTCAATACGTATTTGTTAACGTTGGACTCGAAGACGACCATGTTGTAGTAAGTTGGGAAGCAGCACCGTAGTATTTTGTGGCAGACCCCAAAACCTTTCTTCTTCGAGTCACTTTTCAATGTACTGCACGCGACACGACTGCCCAACAGTGAAATCACACCCATAACAACTGCACTTCCCCCATAACCCATTTGAAAAAATCTTCTCAACCATGGTTAATAACATTTCCGTTTTTTCTCAAGAGATTGTCCACTTATATTCACTCCAAACAAGGCACACTGGCACTGATATGTAAAAGGGCTACTGTGAATTAGGGGCCAGATTTATAGAGGCATCCTAAGTGGGGAGTTGTGCAGCAAGATCCTTTTTCTATTTCCATGTTTGTAGTTTTTTCTTTCTTTAAGTTTAAAATTTTAAAGATGCTTAAAAAATAATGGACTTTCCCAAATGTATACCTTTCTTTAAGTTTATATATATATATATATATATATATATATATATATATATATATATATATATATATATATATATATATATATATATATATATATATATATATATATATATATATATACAGGGTGGGCCAAAATAAGGGTCCTATCTTTAAATTTGAATAACTTGAATTTGAATAACTTCCACAAAATAAAAGTTAAACTCACCAAACTTTATGTGTGTGTAGACTGACCCTTCCGAGATTTTTTGAAATAAACAAAACAAATTTTAGCCGAAAAACACTTCTTAAAACTTACAAAAACTAAAGTATTGTTTTTTACACTGTTTTGAGTTTTTTAAGCAAAAATAATGTTTTCTAAATGAGGGTACGTTCCTTAGGGCTAATACGGCTCATGCTTGCTTCGGAAGGGGTCCTTTACTTATTCTAAAAAAAAAATAATAAAAAATCAATAAATAAAAAAGTTATGAATTTTTAAAAATAGGACCCTTATTTTTGCCCACCCTGTATATGTGTGTGTGTGTGTGTGTGTGTGTGTGCGTGTATTTTTATTATTATATATTTAGAATTTATATATATATATATATATATATATATATATATATATATATATATATATATATATTCAAATTTGAATTTTAAAACATAAAATAATTATAATAGCTCGATAGTGTAAATCCAGAGCTATGCTATATTCAATATTTTTTTGATTTAATCTTATACCATATCAATGTTATGAAGGGCAGATTCACGCCATTTATTAAAACTTGTTTTTTATTCAGCAGACAATTATTTCGGCTTACACCAAGATATTTGCAAAATGCTCCTGTGCATTTATTTATTGGTGTGGCTCGCTTGTCACACACACATGATTTCTAATAAACACCATTTCGATACGTAAAAAAGCCGTAACTATCAAACACGCACACGACATTAAATTAATCTGCTTCATTGAATCTTGTCTGATTTTACGATCCAATAGTCCCCAAGGGCCGATTTTAACATGATCCAGCAAGGGTTGAACATCCTTCTAATGATGTCAGAGTATGAACGTGTCATCCACATATTGTAGCCACAATGATGGCTTTAATGACGTGGATCCTTATGCATTTTCTTCGAATAATCCTTGTATACATTGGCCAGTACTAGGGCAATGGTGATCCGTGGCCAGACTCTCTTCCTGCCGACATCTGTCAGGTCTCACCACGAAGTATGTAGATTCTAAATCTGACATATATCGTCAGAAACAAGGTATGATTATAGGGATCACTATTTCCCCAGTACTGGCCAATGAATATGTCGCTACAGATAAACTATTTTAAAGAACAATACAACGATATATCAATATTACAAAATGTTATACTGCGTTTGTCGCCGTCAATTTTAAATGTTACTTATTAAAATTTCAAATTTTCTACATCGAAAACAATCTAATGAAACTTGAATGATTAGAAAATCTAAAGCTGTATCAAGCTAGTTGCACATGCCCAAACTAAACTAAGTCTATTAATGACAATAACAGTGTTCAGTCTGTGACCGGAAGTGTCCAGAGAACGTTCCTGTTCTCAGTTTTGATTGGACTTTAGTGATGAAGCATTCAGATTCGGCACGAAGCCAAAAGATTCAATTAATTGTCTTCCTTGAATCGCGCTGGGATGTGTTTAAACGCCAAATACTGAAATAAGTCATTATCCTCCTTCGGTAATCGGTCACGTTCTTTTTTGGCGTAAAGTCACACAATTCACTTTTGTAAACATGTCCGACATCGGAAGACGAGCCAACATTGGCGGCCATTTTGTCCGATCGCCTGTTTCAACCGGGATTGAACAAGATGAAACGAAGAAAAAAAATGTCACCCTTTCTCTGAAGTTCTTTTGATTCTTTTTCGTCCTTTATTTGTAGTCTATGGCTAAATACGTCGTCTTTGTGTCGATGCTGCGACTAAATTTATGTGAATGTGACAAAAAACAACATTTAGAAACAAGAACTAATATTCTTAAGATTGATCCATTCAATCTTAAACGTGTCAGACCAACAGACCGACCGAATGATGGACATTTAAACATGTTATTTCAAACTTAAGAGTGACAGACATACAGAGAGAGTGACGAACGGACCCTCTTCCTTGAACGCGGCTAAAATAAAATCCATTCATTATTATTTTTTATACTTAAAAAATTGTTTAATTTCCACTTAGTTGAGATTAGTTTATAAATGTCTAATCTGAAATCTCCCAATACTGTCTATGCAATCCATTCTGTGTTTCTATTAACTTGCCTCCCCACGATGGCAAATTTAGACACGGGGTCGGTTTTTAATGTGGGAAAATCCAGATCCCCACTTCAAAAATAAAATGGGGAACTCTGGATTAGGACAAAAATAAAAATAAATTGCGTCAGTATTTTTTTTATATATAATAGTTCACCCCAAACAAGGCAGGCCGCCACTGTAGACGTAAGGGGCTACTGAGAAAAAAGGGTGAAGGTTTAGGGGGTCAACCTAAATAAAGAGTATAGAATGATTTCTTTTTCTCTGTTCGAGGACAGAACATATGAAGTATAGTGTGAGAACAGATACTACACTTTTCTCTTAGCCAAATCACAAAATAGGTCAAGTTTTTCTGGTAATTAATAACTTTTGTCTACTGAGTATTAAAGAAATCTGGATGATTTTTTGTGGTGGTCGATCAAATTGATAGGAGTAGACATTTTGCTGTCAGGAATATTTCCTCGAATATTCCATGTATACATTGGCCAGTACTGGGGCAACGGTGAGCCATATCCAGACCGTCTTCCTGTCGATATCTATCAGGTCCCTACATCTGACATATATCAGCAGGACAAAGGTATGGTTATGGGAACACTATTGTTCCAGTACTGGTCAATCTTAAACACGCCAGACGCACCGGAAGAAGGTCGTAGGTTACATCGGCGGGAACGTTGTGCGAATAGCATCCAAGATGAGAACAGTAGTTGAAAAATATCCGAAAAATACATGTTTAGAACTGTTAGAAGGGGTTATATTTTCTCAATTTTGATTGGTTCTTTTTTCAGACTTTTATTTGTTTTTTATTGAACTAGTAGAATACGTCCCGTATAAGCAATGAATAAAGCATTAATTAGAAAAAAAATGTTTTTTCTTTCTTTGAGGGGTAGGTTCGATTTCGATGCACCCCCTCCTAAATGTAAAGTTTATAAAAATAAATAATGTGCCCACGTTGCTCACCTTGTTTCTTAGAATACATATTCCATAATTTATTATGATCAATTCATAAGTTTAGGATATTATCCTGTACATAGAAATATAAAAATATATACTCATACCTATATATAGAGAGAGATTAGTTATACATATGTTCGGTTCAGTCACTTCGCGTTAATTATGACACATGTTCGGTAATTAGTAATTTTATTTAAACCAATTAGATTAATTTAAACTAATTACTGATCGAGAATTTAATTTTATTTGATTTCCCGCGTGTTGACTACGGAGCAATCTTCGGTGCCGTGGCTGTTCTAAATTGCAATGGATTAATGATTACGAACGCCGCAAAATATTTCGAATATTAATTTAGTAACTTTATCAAACACTCAGTTTCATTTAAACTAATGGGTAATTATGACAAAGGGTTTACGGTTCAATCCTCACTACAGGCTATACTAATAAAAATTACTTAAAACTCGGTTATGGCTGACGAAACGAGAACAGTCTCATACCGTGAATTAAATAAGTGGTTTAGTTCAAAATTCCGTATAGATTCCCGAGTTTCTACATAAAGATTTTAGAGTTAGAAAATACGCACCTGAAGAAAGGTCGGAGGTTACATCGGCGGGAACGCTGTGATCCAAGGTGAGAACAGTAGTTCGAATAAACCAAATAATACAACTTTAAACTAATGAATAATTAGTACAAACGTTTTGTTTTTCATTTGCGGGAATTACCGAACAGATACTCCACTTTGCCCCCAACCAAAAGGCTAAGAAACTTCTGTTTTTTTATTTACGGGAATTACCGAACAGATATTACACTTTGCTCACAGCCAAAAGGCTAATAAAATTCAGGTCTTAATTTTATGAAGAAAGTGCTGAACGAGAGTCTTCGTTACTCCTCGTACAAGAGTCGCAAGGGCCAACTACTTACTGCCAAGGCTGAAAAAGCCAATAAACTTACGAAAGCCAATAAACTAACGAAAGCCAATAAACTAACGAAAGCCAATAAACTTACGAAAGCCAATAAACTTACGAAAGCCAATAAACTAACGAAAGCCAATAAACTTACGAAAGTCAATAAACTAACGAAAGCCAATAAACTAACGAAAGCCAATAAACTAACGAAAGCCAATAAACTAACGAAAACCAATAAACTAACGAAAGCCAATAAACTTACGAAAGCCAATAAACTAACGAAAGCCAATAAACTAACGAAAGCCAATAAACTTACAAAAACCAACAAACTAACGAAAGACAATAAACTTACGAAAGCCAATAACCTTACGAAAGCCAATAAACTTACGAAAGCCAATAAACTAACGAAAGCCAATAAACTAACGAAAACCAATAAACTAACGAAAGCCAATAAACTTACAAAAACCAACAAACTAACGAAAGACAATAAACTTACGAAAGCCAATAAACTTACGAAAGCCAATAAACTTACGAAAGCCAATAAACTAACGAAAGCCAATAAACTAACGAAAACCAATAAACTAACGAAAGCCAATAAACTTACAAAAACCAACAAACTAACGAAAGACAATAAACTTACGAAAGCCAATAACCTTACGAAAGCCAATAAACTTACGAAAGCCAATAAACTAACGAAAGCCAATAAACTAACGAAAGCCAATAAACTAACGAAAGCCAATAAACTAACGAAAACCAATAAACTAACGAAAGCCAATAAACTTACGAAAGCCAATAAACTAACGAAAGCCAATAAACTAACGAAAGCCAATAAACTTACAAAAACCAACAAACTAACGAAAGACAATAAACTTACGAAAGCCAATAACCTTACGAAAGCCAATAAACTTACGAAAGCCAATAAACTAACGAAAGCCAATAAACTTACGAAAGCCAATAAACTTACGAAAGCCAATAAACTTACGAAAGCCAATAAACTAACGAAAGCCAATAAACTTACGAAAGCCAATAAACTAACGAAAGAAATATAAACTTACGAAAGCCAATAAACAAACGAAAGCCAATAAACTAACGAAAGCCAATAAACTTACAAAAACCAATAAACTTACGAAAGCCAATAACCTTACGAAAGCCAATAAACTTACGAAAGCCAATAAACTAATGAAAGCCAATAAACTTACGAAAGCCAATAAATATACGAAAGCCAATAAACTTACGAAAGCCAATAAACTTACGAAAGCCAATAAACTAACGAAAGCCAATAAACTAACGAAAGCCAATAAACTTACAAAAACCAACAAACTAACGAAAGAAAATAAACTTACGAAAGCCAATAACCTTACGAAAGCCAATAAACTTACGAAAGCCAATAAACTAACGGAAGCCAATAAACTAACGAAAACCAATAAACTAACGAAAGCCAATAAACTTACAAAAACCAACAAACTAACGAAAGACAATAAACTTACGAAAGCCAATAAACTTACGAAAGCCAATAAACTTACGAAAGCCAATAAACTTTCGAAAGCCAATAAACTAACGAAAGCCAATAAACTAACGAAAACCAATAAACTAACGAAAGCCAATAAACTTACAAAAACCAACAAACTAACGAAAGACAATAAACTTACGAAAGCCAATAACCTTACGAAAGCCAATAAACTTACGAAAGCCAATAAACTTACGAAAGCCAATAAACTAACGAAAGCCAATAAACTAACGAAAGCCAATAAACTAACGAAAACCAATAAACTAACGAAAGCCAATAAACTTACGAAAGCCAATAAACTAACGAAAGCCAATACACTAACGAAAGCCAATAAACTTACAAAAACCAACAAACTAACGAAAGACAATAAACTTACGAAAGCCAATAACCTTACGAAAGCCAATAAACTTACGAAAGCCAATAAACTAACGAAAGCCAATAAACTAACGAAAACCAATAAACTAACGAAAGCCAATAAACTTACAAAAACCAACAAACTAACGAAAGACAATAAACTTACGAAAGCCAATAACCTTACGAAAGCCAATAAACTTACGAAAGCCAATAAACTTACGAAAGCCAATAAACTAACGAAAGCCAATAAACTAACGAAAACCAATAAACTAACGAAAGCCAATAAACTTACAAAAACCAACAAACTAACGAAAGACAATAAACTTACGAAAGCCAATAACCTTACGAAAGCCAATAAACTTACGAAAGCCAATAAACTAACGAAAGCCAATAAACTAACGAAAGCCAATAAACTAACGAAAGCCAATAAACTAACGAAAGCCAATAAACTAACGAAAGCCAATAAACTTACGAAAGCCAATAAACTAACGAAAGCCAATAAACTAACGAAAGCCAATAAACTTACAAAAACCAACAAACTAACGAAAGACAATAAACTTACGAAAGCCAATAACCTTACGAAAGCCAATAAACTTACGAAAGCCAATAAACTAACGAAAGCCAATAAACTTACGAAAGCCAATAAACTTACGATAGCCAATAAACTTACGAAAGCCAATAAACTAACGAAAGCCAATAAACTTACGAAAGCCAATAAACTAACGAAAGAAATATAAACTTACGAAAGCCAATAAACAAACGAAAGCCAATAAACTAACGAAAGCCAATAAACTTACAAAAACCAATAAACTTACGAAAGCCAATAACCTTACGAAAGCCAATAAACTTACGAAAGCCAATACACTAATGAAAGCCAATAAACTTACGAAAGCCAATAAATATACGAAAGCCAATAAACTTACGAAAGCCAATAAACTTACGAAAGCCAATAAACTAACGAAAGCCAATAAACTAACGAAAGCCAATAAACTTACAAAAACCAACAAACTAACGAAAGAAAATAAACTTACGAAAGCCAATAACCTTACGAAAGCCAATAAACTTACGAAAGCCAATAAACTAACGGAAGCCAATAAACTAACGAAAACCAATAAACTAACGAAAGCCAATAAACTTACAAAAACCAACAAACTAACGAAAGACAATAAACTTACGAAAGCCAATAAACTTACGAAAGCCAATAAACTTACGAAAGCCAATAAACTTTCGAAAGCCAATAAACTAACGAAAGCCAATAAACTAACGAAAACCAATAAACTAACGAAAGTCAATAAACTTACAAAAACCAACAAACTAACGAAAGACAATAAACTTACGAAAGCCAATAACCTTACGAAAGCCAATAAACTTACGAAAGCCAATAAACTTACGAAAGCCAATAAACTAACGAAAGCCAATAAACTAACGAAAGCCAATAAACTAACGAAAGCCAATAAACTAACGAAAACCAATAAACTAACGAAAGCCAATAAACTTACGAAAGCCAATAAACTAACGAAAGCCAATACACTAACGAAAGCCAATAAACTTACAAAAACCAACAAACTAACGAAAGACAATAAACTTACGAAAGCCAATAACCTTACGAAAGCCAATAAACTTACGAAAGCCAATAAACTAACGAAAGCCAATAAACTTACGAAAGCCAATAAACTTACGAAAGCCAATAAACTAACGAAAGCCAATAAACTTACGAAAGCCAATAAACTAACGAAAGCCAACAAACTAACGAAAGACAATAAACTTACGAAAGCCAATAAACTTACGAAAGCCAATAAACTAACGAAAGCCAATAAACTAACGAAAGCCAATAAACTAACGAAAGCCAATAAACTTACGAAAGCCAATAAACTAACGAAAGCCAATAAACTAACGAAAGCCAATAAACTAACGAAAGCCAATAAACTAACGAAAACCAATAAACTAACGAAAGCCAATAAACTTACGAAAGCCAATAAACTAACGAAAGCCAATAAACTAACGAAAGCCAATAAACTTACAAAAACCAACAAACTAACGAAAGACAATAAACTTACGAAAGCCAATAACCTTACGAAAGCCAATAAACTTACGAAAGCCAATAAACTAACGAAAGCCAATAAACTTACGAAAGCCAATAAACTTACGAAAGCCAATAAACTTACGAAAGCCAATAAACTAACGAAAGCCAATAAACTTACGAAAGCCAATAAACTAACGAAAGCCAACAAACTAACGAAAGACAATAAACTTACGAAAGCCAATAAACTTACGAAAGCCAATAAACTAACGAAAGCCAATAAACTAACGAAAGCCAATAAACTAACGAAAGCCAATAAACTAACGAAAGCAAATAAACTTACGAAAGCCAATAAACAAACGAAAGCCAATAAACTAACGAAAGCCAATAAACTTACAAAAACCAATAAACTTACGAAAGCCAATAACCTTACGAAAGCCAATAAACTTACGAAAGCCAATAAACTAACGAAAGCCAATAAACTAACGAAAGCCAATAAACTAACGAAAGCCAATAAACTTACAAAAACCAACAAACTAACGAAAGACAATAAACTTACGAAAGCCAATAAACTTACGAAAGCCAATAAACTTTCTCTGGTTCTTCTTATGACCAGTTGCACAGAACAACAGGTGCTTGTCCACACGAAGTTCCTCGCGTCCAGAAGTCCAAGTTCCCCCAAAATGTGATGGTCTTTGGTTGTGTTTCCAGCGAACGCCACATCTTTGAAACATCACTTGGACTCAGTTAAGATGGCTATATTGAGTTGCTGTCAACTGTTGTCACGCTCTTGTGAAGAGGGTGGCTGCGTGTCACACCTCTGAGATCACCTAGAAGTACAATATATATATATATATATATATATATATATATATATATATATATATATATATATATATATATATATATATATATATAATCAGACGACGCTCCAGCCCACAAAAACAATGAAAGCCACAAACCGGAAGGCCTAGACACGAGTTTCGCCAACCTTTGAGCTCATCAGTAGAACAAACAAATACATAAATAAATTTACAAACGCTTATTGCCCCACTTCATCGGCATTTAAGTTTTCCATTCTAGCTTTTTTCCGGTTTATTATATATTTTTGTATACCAACGATTTCTCTTGATGAGATGTTGGTCGAAAGAGCTCTCTAGGCTAAATTCCCGCTTTTATTTATAACCATTTATATATATATATATATATATATATATATATATATATATATATATATATATATAGTGAATGCTTTTATTCAATATATATATATATATATAGTGAATGCTTTTATTCAAACATGTACAAGGTCTGTTACACTGGCATGTCGATGTTATCGATCTACATCTATCAAGAGCTGAGGTCTCATCAGGCAGAAACTTTCTACAGAAACTTTCTACCTGATGAGACCTCAGCTCTTGATAGCTGTAGATCGATAACATCGACATGCCAGTGTAGCAGACCTTGTACATGTTTGAATAAAAGCATTCACAATACAGCTCTATATATTTTATTGAGCACTCTTTTATACGCCCGGTTTGATTCCCTTTGGATTTCTATCCTGTAGATTTTTACCCTACCTGGATTACTATATATATATATATATATATATATATATATATAGTCATCCACATACAGACTGTTTCGCTGTATCACCAGTTAGTGCCTCAAGCCGGGATTGAAACTGACAGTCGGCGATCCTACCCTTGCGCTATCATACGACACTGACTGAATGTAAGTAATATCTCAATGTAAACATTGCATGTGCCGAGAGCTCGAATTAGTTTTACCTAATGGGCTATATCTTAAAGCTAATGGCAGTTGGCGATATCCTTACAAATAAGCTCTACCCAGGGAGGGAGCTTTATATAGTCATCCACACACACACACACACACACACACATATATATATATATATATATATATATATATATATATATATATATATATATATATATATATATATATATATAATAGTTGTTCTGACAAGTATTCCGATGGGTGGTTTTCTGTTTTACACAGTGCCAGGTCGAACTACCATCTCAATATTATTGAGGCGTTAGTCATTAACAACTCTCGACCTAGCCTGTGTAGACAAAACATCAGTTGGAGATCTTTAATGATTCAAAGCCACCATAACGTTGAGAGATTTACCCTTTTCTTATTTTATTTTATTTTTTTCCTCTCAATCGTTTCCTCCAACTAAATAAGTTTTTTCCCCTCATATCTCATTCGACTTTTAGTTTTTAATTTACCATTCTGACGTTTCCTCTAACGAGGGTCAGACGATAAGGCCTTAAGGTAATTTTAACAATTTTCCATTTTTTTTTTCTCCACTCGTCTGTTTCATTGATTTTAATAATGCTTCCTCTTAAATTAATCCTACGATTCTGTTGTACACGAAATTTACTTAAATATATATATATATATATATATATATATATATATATATATATATATATATAGAGAGAGAGAGAGAGAGAGAGAGAGAGAGAGAGAGAGAGAGAGAGATTGATTGTCCCTCACCTTTCGACTCATAATCATTCCGTCCCATAAACCCGCATTTTCCTTGATAAGTGGTGACCCCAATGCTAAAAACAAACACGAAAGAGATTGTTTTGCAGAAGCAAAGAAATTGATGTTGTCAATATTCAGCGTGTCTGTGTTCTTTCATTCGTACGAAGCCAGCTTATTTCTATGGGAAATTAAATCCAAATTTGCTACGGGGCCACACGTGGAGTTCAGATCAAAGCCAATCGGCGTCTACAAAGAATTATCCAACCGTTGTTGTACTTGTTCCATTAAATACAAGATTTGACCGTGAGGTAATTTTCCGCAGCCGCGTAACTCTCGCTTTCTCTCTATTTTGTCCTATAGTCCTCCCATTTCATGAGCGATGTTTTTGACAAAGGGGGAAGAATTGCTGTTTTCTGGGTCAACTGTTGTTTTGAATGGGTGGCAGGGGTGTATGTACAGATTTTTAACCTTCTCAAAATATTCATCATCATTCAACTGTCAATTTATCTCAATGACACTTATCTTCGAGTGGGGAGGGGGAGGGGGAGGGGGAGGGGGAGAAGGGGCGACAGAACTGGGGCACATTTTTAATCACGGTTTTCAATGTGCAACAGCGTGTGGGACTTTGTATTACACTCGGCTCCGCTGAAAGACGAGTAGATTAACATCTCTGCAGCTTCAGACTCTTAACTGCTAAATACCAGTCGAGGATCCGTTCTCGACAATCAGTCCGGCAAGAACTTAAAAAATTTTTTTTTTTTTTTAACATAGTTCACCCCAAACAAGGCAGGCCGTCACTGTAGACGTAAGGGGCTACAGAGAGGAAAAAAGGGAGAAGGTGGGGGGGGGGGGGTAAACCTAAATTGGGATCTGCGCCGCGAGATGTCTGTTTATATTAGTTTTAAATTTCTGCATGTCAGTACTGTCGGGGAAACACGGGGCAGGGACGGAGTTCCAGAGACCAGCAGCACGAGGAAAGAAGCTATTTGAGTGAATGGATGGGATTTAGTTGATTGTCGAGTTAGTCTAGTGAATTTACGTCCAGGGGGGGGGGCAGAGTAGCCAATTCATCGGAGCATAATCCATTGAAGTATTTGTCCTGAGTAGTCTTAGGAGCTCCACTCTCCCAGGTCTTGCCCTCCCTCTTTAGAGATGAGTTATTTTATTACTGTCTGTTGTGCACCGACCGGGGAATGCCGATGGGGTTGCACATGTAATTTTTAATAGACCAGAGTGCTTGTTCTTTACGTGTGCTGGTTTGATTCTCCCCACCTTCCGGCCTTATGCCCGATCTTCCTGCGGTGGGAAAGAAGTAACCATCAGTAGATTAACATAACTCTGCTGCCTGTGCGCGTATGAGTGCATGGGTAAGGGTTAGGGTTGTATGAGTGCATGCGTATCCTTTGAAAGTATTAAGGTGACTTTTCTTTCCTTTTAACTGCGCTTAAGATCATGTAATGTTTGTGATATCGACCGACGATCGATCTCCGAAGCAAACAACGTGATTGAAAGAGGTCACTCACTTAATTAAAGTCAATAGTCCACTTCTTCGTTAATCAACTTAGACGGAACGTTTCCGTTGCAAATCAGGGGAATCCAACGCTAAAACTGATTCCCAGTGCAATTATTTAGTGCTGGCGTACACAAGTTATTGGCGCCCACTTGATAGAAAATTACACAATGATTATGATACAAAAGTGATGAGGCTGGTTTTTATTTTCGTTTTTATTTTTCAATACTGACTGAACCGGCAAATAGCAGCATTGTGTGGTTTGTTTTGTTTGTATTACGACATATCGACCCTTTTTACGTTATTTTATATCGAAACACAATAAAGGGTTGACATTTTGGAGTTATTTAATTTCCAAACACAGTAAAACGCTTATCCCAACTGTTTTACGCCATATCGACCCTTTTAAAGTTATTTTTGGTTGGGGATGATTGTTCTGGAAGAACGTCACGATGAAGAAAGTCAATTTGTAGAGTTGACCGTGTCTAGACGCATCTGACAAAAATTGAGTATTGAATAAAAAAAATGGTTCACCATCTTCCATAAAAAAAACACCAAGCATCTTTACTAAAATATGAATCAACTTTATTCGAGTGTAACACTGGAACATTAAGAGAGTTGCGAGGTCGGTTGGCTTTTGTCACAAACAGAATGTGGTATCCTTGAGTTCCAGCGCTCCTGTGCGTTTCTGGCGGAACACGAAAACATGATAGGAGAGACGATATCTGCCTGGGGAATTTCTTTGTATCTTCCCGATAACGAGGTAGGCGGAAATCAGTAGGCTTCGAGTGCGCATGTCAGCCGTGCGCTAATCGCCTGTGTATCAATACGCCGACCAAATTACAACTCGACATAACGCAAGATATAGCGCGTACCATATAAACAAAAATAGATCTCTCATGCAACTGCTACATTACCCCCTGCTTAGGCTTTTAGCCGATAAAAACACGAGAAACTTTATTGGTTGTAGCAACAATAGAGTAAATAACTTTTCACTTGACTGAAAAATGTATTTGTTATGTTGCAAAGTGCAAAATGCCTTTTTGACTAAAAGAGAAAAATGTTATTTTGCTGAAAAGAGAAAAATGTTATTTTGCTGAAAAGAGAAAAATGTTCTTTTATTGAAAAGTGATGAATGTTCTGAGTAGGCTTGACTGAGCAAGATCCATGTGGGTGTGGTTAAATCGTCAACAGTGTTGAAGGTTTCGAGTGGGGTTCGTATGTGTCTGTGCACTGGCAGGATATAAAAAAAGGGAAGTGTCCAGGCAATGAATTCACGTCCAATATTCAGCTAAAAGATTCTAACTTGAATAAGTTTCACTGTGGGTGAAATTAAAGAGTGAGCCAGTGCTTGCAATGAAGAATAGGCAGTTTTTTAACGAGCTTCGGGGACGCAGGGGTGGGATGAATTCAAAGTAGTCTCGCAGAAGCTGTTCATCCGCTGTATGAAACATGAATGTAGATATTTGTCGGTAGCCAATTCTGGAACTGACAGATTAAAAAAAACAAGTAATGACTGGTTCAAATTTTATTACGACTATTGTCTGTAGACAAGATAGAGAAGTGGCACTGAAATAACACTGAAATAACACTGAAATAACACTGAAATAACACTGAAATAAATTCAACAAGGCAAACGCTAAGAGATGCACCAATGTATTGATAGCTTAAAATGTGAAGTTACCAGTTTGCGTCTATACCTAAGAAAGAGTACGGATGTTAGCAACAATCGGCAATACAAGACTGACCCACCTATATCCGCTTAGAGGAGAAGATGACCCTCAGTGTAACCATTGCAATCAAGGACTAACGATAAAACATATATTAATAAAATGCAAAAAATATTCACATATACGCCAGCAAATATTATAAAGTAACAGCTACACAAAAAATTATTTTTAAAATATAGCCTTTTCTCAAATAATAGGTTTTTTTTTAAAGAAACTAATTTGTACAAACATATTTAATTTTTAAAAAATCCAGTTTTAACAAAATAACATCTGACAAGAAACACATCACCAATTTACCTGCATAGAACCGCTGATTATCTTGTTATCAAGCAAACAATTTGAAAACATCTCTTCAAAAGAATGGCCCAAATAATATCGTAAACGAACAAAAAGAAACAAAAAAAGCATACCAAAATATAAAAAAAATCAAACAAAATCAAACAAAATGAATTGTCAAATTCCACACTCTAAAAATACCTTACCCTAAAAAACACAATGTACAAACTGTCTGATTCGGAAGAAAAAAGTGTTTGACCTTATAATAGTTGAAAGATCGTTAAACACTAACAAAAAACAGACAGAGAAGACCAACGGCCGTTGCCAGTGAGAACTCAATGGTAAACGGCTGTTGCAATAACGCAAAGTGATTTTCAACGGTTATCAAAAGAGGTAGAGAGTTCTGGAAAATTGTCACTCAGACTTCTGGGAACAACATAGAGTGAGAAGGGCGAGAGAAATACATAGATAGCTAAGAGAGAGCGAGAGAGAGAGAGAGAGAGGGGGGGGAGATGGGTGACTTGTTCAGTTAATTACAAATTACGGCCAATTAAAACAATTAATACATTTTTTCCAAACATAACTCAATCCCAGAACTAAATATATATTTTAGCATGTATTTTGTGTTATCAAATTACACAGGAAAAGTCTTAGGAAAACAAACGTTGATAAACTCACATTTAGTATAATATGTGTCGAAATAAGCGTAGTTGTTGGATGCTGGTTCAATTGTCTCAGTGTGAGAGGGCAAGTGTTAAAATTCTGAATTTATAGTCGAGCCATCATATAGCATGAACAAATTTTGATTTCGAGGGCGCGAAAATGATTTATCCTGCGAGCGCATTTCAAGACAGACCACGTGACTGCTATTTATACGAAAACGTGATCGCTTTTCTAGATATCGGATTATAGGCGTGGCTTGTGCTTTTTAGCTCCTGCTATTGGTTAAAAAAATCTATAGGATTGAAAGACGTGTGTGAATATCATTTGCGATTGAAACCATAGACTGAAACGTTGAAGAGTGCATTTGGGAAAACAAACTCGAACGTGTTTCAGTCAAATGCAGAGATTGTCAAGTTAAATTTGACTAACGATTCTTGTTTCCTATCAGAAAAATAGGATCGTCGTCTTTTTTTTAATTTTTATTTTATTTGTGCACAATCACGAATTCCGTGAAATATTGTCTGATTTCCTTTTCGTCTGTGGATAAAAAGAAGAACAATGGATTAAGAATAAAATGAAAGAAATCGAAATTATAGGATTTTTTTGAAATCGAAATTATAGGATTTTTGAAATCGAAATTATAGGATTATTTGAAATCGAAATTATAGGATTATTTGAAATCGAAATTATAGGATTATTTGACGGCCAAGAAATGCAAGAGCACACGGACGCGCGTGCAAGCAAACAGTAAAATAAAATAAGTTGTTGTTGTTATTATCATTATGATGATGATGATGATGATGATGATGATTTAAATTTTTTAAAAAATTTAAATAAAAAATTAAATTAAAAAAAAAAAAATGACTTAAAATTTTAAAAAAAATGGTGCCGATCTAGGCTGACATCACACAAAATATTTGTAGAGGGTCGAGGAGGATGAGAAGACCGAGGAGGGACAGCACAAACCAGACCTCCACTGGAAAAGTGCGGAGAATGCTGGGACCTTGGGGAGGCTTATTGCCACCCAAATCCCAGAGAAGACCAATTGTCCTTACCAGCGAGAAATCAATGGTAAGAGGCTGTTGCGATACCGCATCGTTATCGAAAAGAGGTGAAGAATACTGGAAATCTGGGGAGGCTTGTTGTCACTCAGACTCCAGAAAATACCACTGTGTGTTGTCGGTGAGCAATCACTAATGATGATCTGTGTGAGAACTCCTAGTGAGTACAAATAATAATAATAATCGCAAAGGCACCACCATCAGTTAGTACCACAGAGGATGTATGTGGAGGTCTGGAAGGATTGAACAACTGGAAGACTGGAAGGGCACGAGGAGTACTGGATAGCCAAGAGACTTACTGTCACTCAACTTCCAGGAACAGCTATCGATCGTCATCAGTGAGGACGCAATGGTCAAACAAATGGTGCTAAAACGTAATTGAAGGGCATGTTTATGAATATTAAAAAAAAAACTTATCTTTTTTTAAATGATTACGTTGTATTGTTTTGTTTTGATTTTTTTCTGTTTTACGGCATATCAACCCTTTTGGGGCAATTTAATACCAAAATGCAATTCTGTTTTTTTGTTGTTGTCTAATTGCATACAATTAGTTGAACACAAGTCATTATTCTACTAATAGCTTGTGCGAGGTGGGGAATTGTCTATCCCTAACCTGACCGACGTCAACGGTATCAACGCACAACTGAACAGAATACGATTGGATTCAGCACGGCATACACCACAGTCTGACATCGAATGGAAGGAAAAAATGCTTATTGTCACTGAAATTTCAGAGACAGCATCGGTCGTCATCAGCAAGAACTCAATGATAAACAGCTGATGCGAAAACACTGGAAACTATGCAAACGACTGCATTTTGAACACGCAAACAAAGGGTACAGACAAAAACCGGAGACAGTATTGAAAAAGGAAAATCACAAAATCCCCTGAGACATGGAGGTAGAAACAGATAAACAGATTCCCTGCTTCCTTTGTTCCAGCTCGTTTGACTCGTTGGTCTACTAGTCGCCATCAATTCGCTGTATTGATACCTCATTGTAAAACAGCTTCCTATTCTACTACTATTCTAGTAGTTTCTTTCTCAGAACTGCAGGCTTGTGGAACTCTCGTCCTACTAACTGTTTTCCTTCTACGTAAAACCTTGGTCCTTTCAAGATTAAGACCAATAGGCACGTCCTGTCTTTGCGATATTCATCTTTCGTTCTTGTTAGTTCCTTATGTTGGATAATGGTCCTATGGGAATGGACGTATCTGTTGGAAATCGTTGGTTTGACTTGCGCGAGTTAACGCGGGTGCAGTCGAGTGCAGAATAAGGCTTGTTCTCACAGTCAGAGCTAACAGACGTGACAAGGTTACCGTGTGACGAGACCTCAGATCAAGGGTCAGTCTGCACCTGCGAGAGGCTCTGTGACGTCACTCGTTCTCGTGAGAAGCGAGTTTTAGTCAGTCTGATTCGGAAGGCGAACCGAGCAGGACGTGCAATTCACGATGTAAAAATAAGGGAAATATTTCCCTTAAGGGAATACAAGCGAGATAAATCCTTCCCCCCCCCCCTCTCTATGAATGGTTAAGAAAACATTGTTAACTAACTACGATAAAGTAGTGATTTTCTCTCTCCTTTTCTCTCTCGACGTAGTGAATGACCCCCAGTTGAAATAACAATGCTTGTAATAAAATGAATTAAATTTAAAAGAAGAGTTTGTCTTCGGAGTGCGTCATGAGGCTTTTGTTGCAGACACGGACGGCGTGGTTCACGGCAGAAAGGAAAGAGCAAAGTATTCATCCACTGGACGACACTCCACCCTCTACAACAGATGAGGGAGAAAATTAAGGTATGCAACACTTACATCAAGTAGCTTCATGCCTTGTCTGGAGCGATTTCCATAAAAAAACTCATCCAAGCAAGGAGACCGTATGTCATAATAGTTTAAAAGAAGGAAAATCCTGCCAAATCGTAGATTTCGCCGTCCCAGTATATCACAGCGTGAAGATCACAGAGACAGAAAAACGAAGAAAATACACGGAACTTGCCAGAGAACTGAAAAGAATATAAGTTGAAATAGAAATTAAATCAAAACATAAAAAGAACATGTGGCGGCATTAGCCTCGAATGGCACCATACAAAATGGTTGCGAAGGGTCAAGGAAGACGATAAGACCGAAGAAGAAGAGCACCAATCAGACCTCCACTAGGCGAGTGCAGAGATTACTGGAACCGTGAAGAGGTTTATTACCATTCAGACTCCAAAGAAGACCAACGGTTGTTGCAAAAAAGAAATCAATGGTAAACGGCTGTTGCAATAACGCAAAATGGTTTGCCACGATTATCGAAAAAAGCAGAGATTACTGGAATGGAGTATTGTTGCCACATCTGGGATGGTGCATCATCCACTAGTCTCTCCCTCTTAGACAAGGTCCAAAAAAAAAGTCACCAACTTAATAGGCCCCTCACTATATACGTCGTGATAATAACACTCAAGATGAGAACAGTAGTCCGAATAATTCAAATAATACAAAATTTTACTCGTAAGGTAGACAACGCTTATTATATTATTTAATTAAAATAACACGACACAACAATAACAAATGAAAATTGGTTTGTCAGAAGCAAAGTTTAGTTTGTCAGCTTAAATGCTATTTGAGTTTGACTTTCAAACCCCGACAAGATAATTTCTATCTTTTTTTTCTTTTACCCAATTATTTTTATAAATCTTCCTGAGTTTTATTAACAATTTATTAGCAAATAATTCAAGTATCGTATATCATCGTTGCTGTTGTTGATGTTGCGTGTGTTTTGTTGTTTATTCGGCAATGTAAAGGCTTCGAAATCTCATTCGAAAAAAAAAAAGACTGACATGGCGATTTCTACGTAAAACATGTGATGTTAATACAATTGGTTTATATTAATTTTAATAATGTAAAATAATTATAGATGAAAATAAATTTAAAATAGAAAAATTATGAATGAAAGAAAAGAATTCTTAATGTAAACAATCTTTATTTTTGTTGTTGATATAAAAAGGAAGGAATGTTAAAAAAAAAAAACAGAAACGAAATAAATGTTTAAAAAAAACTGAAACGAAATAAATTCACTCCTAATTTCTGGTTTTCTTATAACCCATTTTTGTCCGATGTTCATTTTTGTTTCGAAGCAAAACAATGGCGTTAAATTGGCGAAGCAAAAAGTAAAGGTACAAATGTAGATGTAAGTTCTTTGGCTAATTGGTACAAAAGCCCCGTCCCCTTAAATTCTCGAAATGTAAGTTATTTTGATTACAATCGATTGAGCATTTTAAAAGATAAGAAAAAAACACGTAATAATTGTTTTTGTTCTTTTCGACGAAATAACTGACGATGACTTTGTTCGTAACGTATATATATATGATCCCTTAAAATAGTGTTAGAAACTAACTAATATAATAACTGTAAAAAATAAATTGACTTACATGAGTGATTTTCCACTGGAAGACTTGAGACTATAATTTTTTTTTTAATTTTTTTTTTTTTTTTAATATATTTTTTTATATAGTTTTAATGGTTGAGAAACTTCCGAGACTATATATATATATATATATATATATATATATATATATATATATATATATATATATATTATTTCATGTATCCACATGTTATGAGGAGATATTTTTTATGTATCGATTTTCAGTATTTACTTCAACAGTGCTCGATACGTGAGTAGAGCTAGGTAGTAAGTTATGAAAATATATTTATGGTAATTAAGCTATACAGAGGCTTCCGCGCTCCATCCACGGAGGGAATCGTCAGGCTAAAATGCAAGGGGTTAGTTTTACCGGGTGTTTTTATAGACACGTCTAGCTAGTTAACCAATCAGATTTTTTGTTGTTCTCTTAGCCAATCGTTGGGCTACTCACAAACAAACGTTCAGTTGATTTTACTTAATATTTCCTATTCTATTGTTCTGTTTTCTATAGGATGACTTATCCCTGTTTCTTACTTGTTCTCTTTGCCGGTCGTCGGGCTTCTCACAAAGAAAAGTTCGGTTTATTTTTCTTCCTGTTTTCTATTCTATTGTTCTGTTTTCTATAGGGTGGCCTATCCCTGTTCTTTGTTGTGTAAATATAATGGGTGACCTTATTTTAACACGTGCGTGCTTCTATTTCTATTTTAGGTTTTAGTTTTTAAGGTTTACGGTTTTAGTTTAGTTTTTTAGTTTTTATTTATTTATTTATTTGTTTATTGATTTATTATGTATTGTTAACCTAAGGTAAATTTTATTCTGTGAAGGCAGTTATTTGCTATTTCACTTCTACTGTTTAATGGGTTTTGAGGGTCTTTAAAGTTTAGGATTTTAAATTTCTTATTTGCCACAATATTTGCCAAAAAAAAGACCGAATAACAAGAAGTACTACATGGGTATGACCTCCCTAGATTTTAAAACCAGATATTACAACCACAACAGCACATTTAAAAACAAAGAACGCCGAATTAAAACAGCACTAGCCAACCATTATTGGAAGCTCAAAGAAAACGGACGCTCACCAATAATTGAATGAAAAATAATACGACAGGCCACTACATGTAGAAATTTAGACGACCCGTGTAGATTATGTCTATTATAAGTGATTTATTGGTAAACGAATAATTGAACAAAAATTATTATTTCACCTATAGCTTGCGGGGTTCATACATTTAATAACAGTATTCATGCGTACATGGTCACCATAAATCCGTAAGTAGTTGAACTCGTCTGCATAGACCACGAAGGTATTCTTCTGAACAATCACACACACTTATAAAGATTTTTTTTTTTTACTATTGGTCACCAATTATCACGGCCAAGAGCCACCCGAGGATAGGGGTTAATGAGACGGAA
Source organism: Sepiola atlantica (assembly GCA_963556195.1). NCBI lineage: Eukaryota > Metazoa > Mollusca > Cephalopoda > Sepiida > Sepiolidae > Sepiola > Sepiola atlantica. The sequence continues at coordinate 84,977,288 of OY744533.1, forward strand.
TGACTGTTAACCAAAATATGAGGAACACTATGGAAGTACTTAAATTAATGCATGCAATAAACTAAATTCGGTTTATGACAAGTATTTGTTTACATTGGATTTGAAGACGAGTATGCTATCATCTGCAGGGAAGTAATCCCGCGGTAATGTTTCTCATAGATTAGAAGTCTTTGCGAAAAGCTCTGTACAATAGCGAGACAAGCGACGTTTCTTCTGTGATAAATGGCGTGTAAGGAGAAGAGGGCATCCCCTACTAAATTTCGATTGTGTACTCTGTTAAGGCAGGTGAGTGCCTCAAGCGGCGCCTCCCGGATGTGGCAGCAGTACTGCAGCTTAGACTCAGGTGGGATTCGAACTCTGATTGCTGATTCCATTTTCTCTGTCGTTAGCCGTTATAGATCTTCACCTGCTCACATAGCTAAGTGATGTTTTTAGATCTGTCCACTTGTGCAGTGTGCGTGTCAACAAGTCTATATTTTTTTTGCTCGAGCAAAAGCCAAGCCTTAACGTCTTGTACATTGATTGAAGTGTATCTACTCGGCTCGCAAATAGTTCAACAAGACAAGTTTCTCGAGAAGTCAAATGTCAATTATTTTTAGACAAACGCGATCACTGTCCATTCAGTCGTAAAGTCAAGCGGTAAGTTTGGAGAAAAGACGACAGATTCTGAACTTTGAGATTTATTAACCGTCGTGTTAGGGTTAGGGTTAAATGCCATGAAGTCCACATCACGAATGCAACACGGATGGAACAACTAGTTACTGTATGTAGATTGGCTAACATAGTTCTGTTTGACTGGCATTCCACAATAGAAGTAGGTACACACGGGTGGGACCACGTCAAGGTTGCGTGTAAGTGTGTATTATTTGGATTATTCGGACTATTGTTCTCATCTTGGATGTTATTCTCACAACGTTTCGGCCGATGTAACCCCCGACTTTCTTCATGTGGGTCTTGTCGAACACAGGAATCCTTATTTAGAACTGAACCCTTTATTTAATCCACGGGGTAGATTGTTCTCGTTCCGTCAGCCATGACCGGGTAGAAGTCTTAAGTAATTCTTAATTATATTCTCAGTATCGGCTCTACCGTGCTAGAAAACCTACCACACCTGACACTATCCTTAATCTCTACAAAGCCACCATCCGCCCATGCATGGAGTATTGTTTTGACATCTGGGCTGATACATCATCCACTAGTTTCTTCCTCTTAGACAAGGTCCCAAAAAAGAGCTACTAATCTAATAGGTTCCTCACTATCCAACAAGCTCCAGCCTCTGTCCCATCGTCGCAATGTTGCATCCTTGTGTTTGTTTAACAAGGACTTCAATCGAATGTGCTCCGATGAACTTGCTGCTCTAGTGCCCCCTCGACGTAAATACACTCGACCAACCTGAGAATCAGCTAAATCCCATCCATTCACTGATAAGGGTAGAAACCCCGAAACTATATATATATATATATATATATATATATATATATATATATATATATATATATATATATATATATATATATATATATATATATATATTGGTGATTGCAGCCAGCGTTCGTTGTTTTTTTTGTTGCTTACTACTATTTCGATTGTCTCAATTCCTAAGTGATTAAGATGCAGAAAATTGCATTATAAGTCGCCCTTAACTTTATAGGACATATTTTTCGTTAATATATATATATATATATATATATATATATATATATATATATATATATATATATATATATATATATAATTTATCAATTTCATACATGCGTAAAAGTAATCCATGGACACGTGTTTCTAGCCAACAGCCGTCATCAGCATGGCCAACTTAGACAAGGATCGAACCTTCGATATTGATGTCCGTAGTCTAGCGTCTTACCATTGGACTACGTGTTTCTGGATTCAAATAAATTTTATAAAATTTCAAAAAGTCCAAATTATATTAGTTATAATAGACGAGTATATAATTTTTCTTTCAATCCTGTTGTGTTTATCTCCAGACAAACCAGACGAAACGACGCTTTATGCGAAAAGTGCGCCAAAGATTTGGCTGATATCAGACATGAAAAGCCGATTTATGATCACCTTGAATACAACCTCCCCCCCCCCCCGTGTCCTCGGGAGATACGTGCTATCTCAAGTTTCTAAGAAATGTCGTCTACAAATACACGAAAATGGACTAATCCGTCTAAAAAAAAATGGACTAATCCGTCTAAAAAAAAACGTTCAAAGCGGATGATGTTAATGTCTTCACGAAATACGAATCCCGTCAAATGCAAAGTCCGTACGACGAAACCGATGAATATTAAAGTTGATTAACGTCGTGGAAACAGTTCGTGTACGTCCGTAGGGTAACGTGACCTTTTATTAGATTGCAAATCTCATTCGTGTTGTCTTGCACAAAAATACTCAGGCCGAAAATGAATAGAAGACGGGCGACAAACGAAACAAAGAACAATCGTTTCGGAGTTTCTTTTTTAGATAAAGATTGTTTATTTGTATTATGTGTATCATTCGGAATATCATTCTCACTTTGGATATATATATATATATATATATATATATATATATATATATATATATATATATATATATATATGTATATATATATATATATATATATATATATGTATATATATACATATATATATATATGTATATATATATGTATATATATACATATGTATATATATGTATATATATGTGTATGTATATATATGTATATATATACATATGTATATATATCTATATATATGTGTATGTATATATATGTATATATATATACATATGTATATATATGTATATATATATGTATATATATTTGTTGTGGACCTGGGTAAGGTCGAATGAATGACACAGGAACACATGGTTTAAATGAACAAAGGTATATATTATATAATAGAAAGAAAGAGATACAAGGAGATGTGCTCTCAACCGCCATTGCCGGTTTGCCTGGGAAGAAGAGAACAAGTGTCACGTGCTTCCCGTATTTATAAGGTGGACGAGTCCATTAGTTCTCCGTAGGTAGGTACGGCACCATAACACCCCCTTCCAAACCTTACCTCCCCAGGAGTCTTAATAACGTTTCCTTTTCGGATCTATCTCTAGGTAGTCCGGAGCCATTCGTTTTCTTTTTGGTTGTCGTTTACGTGTGACTACCTGGGGTGCTGGTAAGTTGAAGGTGTCATATATCACGTCCATCACGTCTTCTCCTTGTGGGGCGCTGTCAGTGTCATCTGACAGTCTTTTTCTGATCTGATTTAGATGTCTCTTATGCGAGAACCGTGGTCCTTTTATGATATAGACCATCGATCCGATCCTCTTTTCAATTGTACCGGGTTCCCAGAACGATGCATTGTTTTTGAACATCTTAAAATATACCCTATCTCCTGGGTTGTATTTTTTTCTTCGGTACCGTAGAGATTCGGTCATAATTATTATGTTTAGGTAATAATTTATCAAACACGGACTTCACATTCCGCGCAAACATCATCTCTGCGGGGGATAATGATGATGCTATGTTCATGTTTTTTGTAATTCTATATACTTGTAAGAATTGTTGTAAAGCCTTCTCCTTAGGAGTATCACCGGCCTTTTTTAATGCTCTTTTTAATGTGTCTACGAAGCGTTCCGCCTGGCCGTTTGACCTAGGATGATACGGGGCCGTCGTTATATGTCTGATTTGAAACGTCGCGCAGAACTCCTCAAAATCTGATGACGTGAACTGCGTCCCATTATCACTCACCAAACAATCCACTACCCCAAAACGGGCAAATAGTTCATGTAGGAATCTTATCGTAACCTATGACGTGGGACTCTTGCAACGTAGTACCTCGGGCCACTTTGAAAAACTGTCGACTACGATTAAGTAGTAAAATCCTTCCAATGGTCCCGCGAAATCCACGTGAATTCTTTCCCACGGACGGTCGGTCTTTGGCCATGGGCTATGCTTTATATGCGGTGCTTTTGCCGCTAAGGCACAGCCTTTACACAGCTTTACTGCTTTTTCAATATCGTTGTCCATACCTGGCCAGTACACAAAACTCCTCATTAACCCCTTCATCCTGGTTATCCCTGGATGGCCAACATGAAATTCTTTCAGAATTTGCTTTCGTAGTTTTTCTGGGATGACCACCCTTTCGTTATGCATGAGTACGTCATCACAGAGTAAGAAATTCTTTGCCGCATGTAAATCCTTATCTACCAATTTCATTTTTGTTCTGGTGATAAATTCATCCTCTTGAGCTTCTTTTTTTATCTCGTATAGTGTCACCGGGAGCTCTCTCACTGCGTTGCACAAAATCTCTTTAAAATCTCCTTCTGTTTGAAGAGACGCAATCACTGTGTCTTCTAGAGTCTCTCTCTGTTTTGGCACTAATCCCGACAATCCATCTGCATGATAGATTTTATTTGAATGCAAATGTTGCATTTTAAAGTTGTAGTTTAATAAGATAGTTCCCCATCTTTGTAGTCTATTAGCTGTATATACAGGTGGGCCTTATTTAGATCCATAAATTGTAATTAGCGGCTTATGGTCTGTCTGTAAGGTAAATTGTCTACCATGTATGTATCGGTGAAACTTTGTTACTGCAAATATTATTGCTAGGGCTTCTTTCTCGATTTGAGAATACTGTTTTTCCGCTGGGAGCAAGGTCCTTGATGCATGTGCAATGGGTTTATGGGTTCCATCAGGCATTTTGTGTAGGATACATGCTCCTAAACCATATGAACTAGCGTCGCTAGCTACGATTATGTCCAATTCTGGGTTGTAATGTGTTAGAAATAACTCTGACGTAAGTCTTTCTATGATTTTATTAAATGCACCCTGACATTCAGGTGTCCATACCCAGGCTTTACCTTTTTTTTAATAGCTCATTTAATGGAGCACGCAAATTATGCATTTCTGGGATAAAAGCCTGGTAGTAATTTGCTAGGCCCAGAAAACTCTGTAATGTCATGACGTTTTCTGGCGCCGGCATGTTTTTTATTGCGGTAGCCCTTTCTGGGTCTCGTCTTCTGCCGTCCTTGTCGATCACATGACCCAGATATTTTATTTCCTCCAGGAAAAAATCACATTTTTCTTCTTTTACTTTGAACCCATAATCTTGGATTCTCGCAAACACTTGATTTACATGTTTTTGGTGTTGTTCGATATCTTTGCTGTTAATCAAGATGTCATCGAGATACGCTATTGCGAAATCCAGTCCGCCCAGCATTGTGTCTATTACTTGTTGGAAAATGGCTGGCGCGACCTTAACTCCGAACGCTAATCTTTCGAATTTATATAAACCACGATGTGTGTTTATATATAACAGCTTAGAACAATCTTTATCCACCGGTATTTGTAGGTATGCCTCACTTAGGTCTATTTTTGAAAAAAATCTTCCTCTATTTAAGCTTGCAAACACTTCTTACGGGGTATGGAGTGGGTAGTGATAGTCCGCGAGGGCAGTATTCAGTCCTGTTGAAAAATCTGCGCATACACGAATCTCATTAGATTTTTTCTTTACATAAACCGTGGGTGCTGCCCACTGGCTGTGTTGTACTTTTGATAAAATACCCATCTTTACCAGTCGGTCTAATTCAGCGTTTATTTTTTCAATCGAGGCGAAGGGTACTTTTCTTTCTTTTCTAAATACCGGCAGTACATTTTCTTTTAGACGGAATTTTGCAGTCATTTTAGTGCAGCATCCAAGACCGCCAGAAAAAACCTCTGGAAACGATTTTTTTTAATTCTCGTTGTAGTTTTTCCGATTCTGTTGCGCGACTATTTATTTTTTTACAAAATGTATTTATCGGCAACTTCCATAAATCAAATGCCTGCATAAAATCTGAACCAAAAAGATTATTCGAATCCTTCAGTACCAGTAGTTTGAGTTTTTTAGTATTTCCCATTAGGGACACATTTGTGATTAATTCTCCTTCAAATGTAATTCTTTCACCAGTAACTGTGCTTGCCAGCCTGTTTGTTCTTGATAGAGTAGGTTTATTTAATCTCCTCCATGTATGTAAATTTATAATGGAAACGTCTGAACCAGAATCCAATTGCAATTTTATATTCTTATCCAGGATTTTCACCTGTACATATTTTCTTATGTTTATGCATTTTTCCTTCTTTGTCCTAGTGGCTTGAATCCGCATTTTATTTCCTCTGCCCGTTCTGCAGTGCGAACTTTTATGTCCAACTTTTTTGCATTTCATACAGGTTTTAAAACGGAATGGGCACTCATTGTACCAATGTGGATTACCACAGCGTGAACAAGGGCTTGGTGGCAATTTATTTATTTTTTTACTGGTTTGGTTTGTCTTTGTTACATCAAAATTATTATTTCTTATTTTTCTATAAGGTTGAGCTTTTGTTTTTTGATGTACCTTTTTTATATGCGCAATGCCGGACAATTCAATGTCTTTTGAGTCCTGTTTTACATTTTTTTGGTAACTGCGTGATATTGTTTGTATCAGAAATTCCAATCTTTCATCATACTCCTTTTTGTGTAATAAAATGTTTTTGTTCTGTTCTAATAAAAGCTTTTGAAATCTTTCCTCAGTTTGTTGTTGCTGGGAGATTTGGAATTTCATTAGTTCGGCGATTATAGACTTAATATCTTCCATATTCAACCATTTAGTTTCTGATTTTATTTAGAAAATTAATATTTTCTCATTATCTTATGATTTTATAAGAGTTTTTTCTTTAAATTAGCGTTTGCTAGGCGCCGTTTTAATTATGAAAAGATTATGAAACTTTTCCTTTTCTCTATATACGCGTATATTCACTTATGTTTTTATTTTATTCTGAAAATTAATATTTTCTCGTTATTTAATGAATTTTCAAGAAGTTCTTTTCTTTAAATTAGCGCTGGCAAGACGCTGAGTTTTAGTTATGAAAAGATTGTGTAATGTTCTTTTCTTATACACGTTTTTAATTTTAACGAAGAGAAAAAAAAATCTGTTTCACAATTAATTCTTTCTGCATTTTAAAATATTTCAGTACAAGTCGGAAAAGAGAGAGAGAAAATAAAACTGACCTTTTTTTATATCGTGCGTCTTTTTTTTATGGAGTAACGCACATGTGATTAATTTCCTGTTTTTGTTTCATTTCTGTTCTTAAAATGAAGCACGTGGTGTCGGTTTCATTTTTTTTTTTTTGTGTGTGCTCGTCAAAAAAAACTCGCCGTGACGTTCGTCTAAAAAAAAACAATGCTCGCTTCCTTCGTGTTCGGTATTTTTTTTTGTTAGTTTTCCAACCCAGAGAAAAAAAAACGCGCATTCAATTTCAGTTGTTTTTTTTTTGTTTTTTTAAAACTAGTTTTCCCAAACTAGAGGAACCGCGCACCTAATTTCAAGCTGTTTTTTTTTGATAAGCAGTTTTCAAAATTAGAGCACAACATGTCCATTTCAGTTTTCTTTTTCTTAAAAGAAAACAATTTTCTCGCACTTAAGAATTCAACGTGTTTTTTTGTTTCAGTTGAGTTCTCTTTTCTTCTCTCGACCGTTCGGCAAAAACCGTTGTTTTTTTTTTGTTTTTTTGCGTACGGCTTCCTGCATTAACCGTGTGAGTGCATTTTCACGTGGTATTTTCAGTTTTTTTACCCAAGAGTTCGAATTCCCTCGTCGCCATTTGTTGTGGACCTGGGTAAGGCCGAATGAATGACACAGGAACACATGGTTTAAATGAACAAAGGTATATATTATATAATAGAAAGAAAGAGATACAAGGAGATGTGCTCTCAACCGCCATTGCCGGTTTGCCTGGGAAGAAGAGAACAAGTGTCACGTGCTTCCCGTATTTATAAGGTGGACGAGTCCATTAGTTCTCCGTAGGTAGGTACGGCACCATAACAATATTTGTATGTATATATATGTATATATATACATATGTATATATATCTATATATATGTGTATGTATATATATGTATATATATACATACATATATATATATATATATATATATATATATATATATATATATATATATATATATATATATATATATATATATATATATAGGCTTGATCACTATATATCGGTCAGTTCCAGCTCGAAACCCGAAAACTAATAAGAAACTTAGAACGCATAAAAAGAAAGTTATCCATAATATTAAATTGAAAATGTCTTAAAGAAAAATGCTGCCAATGTATAGGGGTAGACATGCTTTAGAAACATTGTTGTCGAAGAAATTGGAAAACTTTAAACAATGTGTGTGTGTTTTTTTGTTAAATAAATCGAATTTATTTTAACTTTTGGAGAAATAACTCCCTTGTCACAGCAAGAAATGTTGTTTTATGGAGGTGGAAGGAAAAACAATTAAGTCATGTCTATTACGTTGTTTTAAATCAGGATTTCGGTAGACATATTCTTAAAACATAGTTGTTGTAGGAAAATATTTCAATTTAGAAAACCTCAATATATACATAAGAAATGTTGTTTTTCTTATATTGTCCATTTATATTATTTAGTAGTGATAAAAGTAATTTATATTATTTAGTAGTGATATAAGTTATTTGCATTATTTAGTAGTGATATAAGTTATTTGCATTATTTAGTAGTGATATAAGTCAATTGTATTATGTAGTAGTTATATAAGTCATTTGTATTATTTAGTAGTGATATAAGTCATTTGTATCATGCAATAGTGATATAAGTCATTTGTATTACGTAGTAGTGATATAAGTCATTTGCATTATTTAGTAGTGATATAAGTCATTTGCATTATTTAGTAGTGATATAAGTCATAAGCATTGTGCAGTAGTGATATAAGTCATTTGTATTATTAGTCATTTTTATTATTTAGTAGTGATATAAGTCATTTGTATTATTAGTCATTTGTATTATTTAGTAGTGATATAAGTCATTTGCATTATTTAGTAGTGATATAAGTCATTTGCATTGTGCAGTAGTGATATAAGTCATTTGTATTATTAGTCATTTTTATTATTTAGTAGTGATATACTATCATTTTCGTTACACTTTAGCAAAATGACTTTTTCCCCAAGACCATCATTCAAGGATCATACATTTGTCGCTGATGTTAATATGTATCAATTTCAAATTTCTTTTCACATTAGCGTTGAATCTTAGTCCAGATTTAATGAGACGGATTGAAGATGTTTGGTTTATTACCAGCAACAGCAGAAAAGAATGTTGTTTTTAAGAATCGACTCTCGATTGGACAAAATCTCCTATCAGTAGTTTTTTTTCAGCCAACCACAGCGCAGGAATATTCACCCCCGAATTTGGCGCATAAAAATGATATCTCAAGACACACAGCTTTTTTCCTTTCATGGCGACTTTTACTTTCAGACTCGACACGCGTGAGTAAGTCACAAATCCAGCCTAGGACTCAGAGGCCGATGCCTTTCGGCGAACGCGACAAGGGATATTCACGAACTACTGTACATACAGCGACAGCGGCGTACACACACACGCACACACACACACACACTCACTAGCAAAACAAAGGCAAGCTAATACACACACATCTACAGTGCCACACACAAACGCACACGTCGCCAGCCGAAACGAACACGGCTACACGACTTATCATGCACTAAACACCCTTTTATTCACTTGGAACGTTCTTGACCACTATAAACTCTTATTATCTACTGACACTTACTTCCGGTTGGTGTAACAAACTTCCAATAAAATTAATATATTAATGTATGAATAGATTTTGTCATTCTTTCTTTTTCACAGCTGGTCATCTTTTTGAATGTTACTTTCGCGCAAGTAATGAAAATAGTTCGGCATTTCAGAGTTCAAATCACTAAAAACGATGGTTAGAGAGATTGTATTGCGCCAATCTGCATTTCAGCATGATGGTCGGGTCTGGAAAATGTTTAAGACTCGGAATTTAGAACAATATTTCAACACCTACACCAAAAAACGATTTGTGTCTTTTCGATATCATGTAATAGCTGTCTTCTGTCGTGGAACGTGAGGTCGGATGAGGAGGAGGGGGAGGGGGTAAGTTGAGGAGAGGAAGAGAAGAGGGATGAGTAGGAGGAGAAAGAGGGGGAGGAGGAAACCGTGTCAATTCGCGTGTTTACTGCGAGTCAATGAAGTAGCGCCCCAGTTTCAATTTCCGCTTTCTACCTTGTCCGATCTGAATGTCCCCGCCAACAATCGAGATCCTGTCTATTCGGCCCGCATTCGATTGTCGGTCGGAAAGAACAATTGCCTTAGACAGATGATCGACTATTCTTGTTAGCAATTTTGGCCTGATGGCCAATGATGTATTGTTGTCCAAGTCGCAGGAACGTTGTCATAACCCGAAGCAACCTCGGTGCGTCACGGAATGATTACGGAAGGCACCGGGTAAATTTGCAATGATCGCAAACACGTCATTTCTATGTCGTATGATTACTTTCTTCTTTAATTATTTCAAAATCAGTGGGAACACCATATCTATCTATCTATCTATCTATCTATCTATCTATCTATCTATCTATCTATCTATCTATCTATCTATCTATCTATCTTCCCTTCTCCATTCCCATCTCTCTCCCCCTCTCTCTCTCTCCCTCCCCCCCCCTCTCTCTCTCTCTCTCTCTCTCTCTCTATATATATATATATATATATATATATATATATATATATATATATATATATATAGTCAAACGTAATGAAAAATGAAAAAGGAAAAACTATATATTAATCAACGTTCTGTCTTTATTTCAAGACTTTCGCAAGATGACTGATTTGAAAAGAAAAATAGAAGTCAATATTTTAAAATACGTGGTGCGTCTTTGACGTGAAAATAATATTTTTGTTCTTTTTTTCGACGTATATGTTTCGTTCGAAAAAAATAACAAACGTATTCTTTTTCACGTCATAGACGCACCACGTATTTCTAAACATCAACTTCTATTTTTTTTCTTTCAAATCAGTCATCTTGAGAAAGTCTTGAAATAAAGACGAAACGTTGATGAATATATAAACAATTTTCGGTTTTTCCGTTTTTTCCTTTTTCTTAGGCCACCCCTCCGTTTCCTACTTCGTCTACACCTCAACTGCTCTGTATTCCACTACGACAGCATAAAGCGCTCAAGGTGTGGGTGGATGACGTTCAGATGGGCAACAGCAGATCTCACTATTGCACTATTCACCTCTACTAAATCGGTCTATTAAAAAAAAGAATAGAAAACAATTAAAATCTGGCGTCCTTCCTTCTCTCTTACCAATTCCATAAGTCTGCTGTCTTTTAATGTTATTCGGAGAAGAGAGAAATACCAAATTGACGAGACACTTATTTTAGTCTTGTTATTTGCAGCGAAGTGTTAACATCTTTGCATCGGTAAAAAGAAATAATGGTCTTTTCTTCCTTCCCTTTTTTTGATGAAGAACGCCTTTGCACACAATGGCGGATCAGAAAATGGCTACAAGCGAACACGACATCATTTCGAAGAAAGACGGAACAAGAAAAAGAAATGCGTTTATTTTTATGCGTTTATAAAATACGTGACTTGCGTGTGTTTATTTCGAATCGAATTCGCGAGGATTTTGGACTTCATTCGTAATTTCATTCTTCCTTTATTTTCTTTTTAAATATTTCAATAATTCTTTTCGAAATACATGAGGAATTATAACATCAGTGAATTCTTGTTTGTTATTTTTATTCTTGTATTCGAGTTAAATTCATTAATTTGAAAATCTAAATAAAACGCCATCGATTCCGTCGAGTCTAAATGTAAATATGCGCGAACGTCTGGCTCAGCTTAGCGCACAAAACTTTCGTTACAGAAAAGAAATCATAGAGAGCGATACTTACCATACAATATGTGTCGCACACACACCAAACACAATCTTTGTCACGCAAGTATAAAAAGTTTGGATTAACTTTTAAAACGTGCGACGTGTGTTTGAAAAGTAAGATGGCTGTGTGTGCTGTGTGTGGTATGGGAGAAAGAGGCATATTTGGATTTAGTGCATTCAACCCGCTTCCCACTGCAGCATGGTTAGATATGAAGTCAGTTTAATTTAGCAGTAAGTCAAGCTCCTCCCCACCCCTCATCCCCCGAGGGGAGAATTCTGGAAGATTATAAAAATAGCCGTGATCGATCTCGTATGCCATCTCCGGTAGGGGCGTCTCAGGCGACCAGCAATAAACCAATCCGACCTATCGAAGGAGGAGATAATATATGGGAGTATGGCCACATAAGGTCGAACCAAATCATACCTCATTCAGACACAAGGGGCGGGTCCTTGAAAAAGCCACATCCTAGTCCCAAAATGTGCCAGGGTTTACTCCTGTGCCAGGTAAGGCTGAGGTAGACGGAGTGTGTTATATCTAATATGATATTTTGGCAGTATATAACTTTAATCTCAGCTTTCTTCAGTCACTCCCCCTCGTCCCACCTCCTTTTCTTTGTTGTTACCTGCAACGTGTTCCACACTTCTTAACTCAGAAGAATTTTTTTAATGCTGGTAAATTGAGCTACAACCTACCAGATGCATGGTGAGCCTACATGAAAGAGTAGTGGTAGTGACTGTCCGTCTCTGATTTAAGACAAAGTTTTGTTAACAACACGGAAATCTTGAATTTTGAAACTATATTTTAATTAAAAATACTTGAAGTTATCTTTACTAGAACATAGCAACCCACAATAAATAACATTACGTATAAACGTAAATACAATTTATACTGTGACGCTAAGTCAGTAAGGTAAATTCGTTCTCTAATTCTCTCTCTCTCTCTCTTTCTCTCTCTCTTTCTTTCTCTCTTTCTTTCTCTCTCTCTCTCTATTTCTCTCTCTCTTCCTCTCTCTCTTTCTTTCTCTCTCTCTATTTCTCTCTCTTTCTTTCTCTCTCTCTCTTACTCTCTCTATTTCTATCTCTTTATTTCTCTCTCTCTCTTACTCTCTCTCTCTCTTACTCTCTCTTTCTCACTCTTTCTCTCTCTCTGTCACTCTCTTTCTTTCTCTCTCTCTCTTTCTCTTTCTTTCTCACTCTTTCTCTCTCTCTTTCTTTCTTTCTCTTTCTTTCTCTCTTTCTCTCTCTCTCTCTCTTTCTCTCTGTTAAATAATAATTTAAATAATAGCTTTAAAAAATGGATATTAAAAAATAAAAAATAATAAAAACCGTATACACTGCAGTATTTTAAATAAAAAACTCAAAAAGAAAACGAAAAACGAAACCGGCATGGTGCGTTCATGACACCAAACTTTTCGTGAATATTATTTATTTCTTGGGAAAACATCAAAATACGTAAGAAGAAACATCGCAAATTCGTGTAATCATCTCCTTACGCTGGCAAAGAACGCGTGTTTTTGCATCACGCAAATTCTATCTGCGGAATAGGTTGGATAGTCGAGTTAAATATTAAAAAAAATATTATTATAAAATATTAATATATAAGATTAGTAAAAAAATAAATGAAATAATATATAAATATTTGTAAACGAACAAAAAAAGAAAAATGTAATTTGAAGTTATTATTTGAACGCGGTGATTCTGGTAGCAGTAAGAGGACCTGTGACTGACAGGAGGCGGGATAGGGAAAATAACATTATTTTATACATAATATTTTATATATATATATATATATATATATATATATATATATAGGGTGACTAAAAAAAAACGGGCCCGTGTACACTTTATGTGATATCTCCTTTATTTATTCACCAATTGCCCTTATTTTACAGGACATGGCAAAATCAACGACCGTGAGTACACAAAGACCTCAGTGGGAGCTGGGAGAAAGAATACACTGTGTTAAATTTTACTACAAGACAGGCTCGTTTAAGAAAACCCAAGACAGTTTCATGCATCAGTTCGGATGTGAAAATGCTCCACCCGAAAGCAGAAAACAGAACTGGGTGGACCACTTCGAGAAGTATGAGACCGTGGAGAACTTCAACGCTGCCAGTGAGAACCGTCCAAGCCACTCGACACGTCCCAAGAAGCGGACAGCCGAACTGGTCGAAAGTGTGAGAGAGTCTCTCCAGGAGAGTCCGAAACGCTCTGTGCGTAAGCGAAGTCCGTCCCTCGGTATCTCCCGTGAGACTTGCAGGAGAGTGCTGGTGAACAATATCAGGGCCTACCCATTCAGAATACAGACGCTGCAGACCCTTACAGCATCAGACAAGAAGCAGAGGAGCGCTATGGCAGTCAAGATGCTCGATAAGATCGAGGAGACACCAGGTTTCCTTAACCTCCTTTAGACCTCAGATGAAGCCCACTTCCATAAAGGCGAACTCCAAGACAAATGTCTTCTGGGGGTCCTCCAGACCAATGAAGTAGCCACCAAGCCCCTGCACTCTCCTAATTGCACGGCGTGGGCTGCAATCTCGGTCAGAGGCATCATCGGACCAATCTTCATCGAAGAATCTGGCACAGCAGTGACAGTCACCAAGTAGCGGTATGTGGAGGTCCTCAAAACCTTCAAGCGTGAGCTCCAGACCCTCTACCCATCGCTCATGAGCAAGTTCTGGTTCCAGCAAGACGGAGCAAGTTCTCACAACTCAAACCTGTCCTGAGATTGGCTGAAAGAGAACTTCGGAGGCCGAGTGATCAGTCTCAAGACTAATTTTGAGTGGCCACCCCATAGCCCGGACCTAAGCCCCCCAGATTATTTCCTTTGGGGCTATCTTACGGACAGAATGTACGCAAGGAAACCCAGAACCATCACGGAACTCAAGGAAGCCATCAGTGAGAAGATGAGAGCCATTCCCAGTTCAGTCTGTAAGAACGTCATGGACAACTTCGTTCTGCGCCTCAAGAAATGACGGAGCTAAAAGGAGTCCATCTAGAACACATGCTGTAGAACAGAGAAAAAAAGGTCAAATACCCGAGTGTTTTGATATGATGTTGTGAATATAATAAACTAGTTATGCCCCAAAATTAATTTCATTCGGACGAAACACTAAGAAACGAGGCCTAATTAGATTTGAGGCCCGTTTTTGGGGGGTTACCCTGTATATATATATATATATATATATATATATATATATATAGAGAGAGAGAGAGAGAGAGTGAGATAGATATAGGTAGAGATAGAGATAGATAGATAGATAGATAGATAGATAGATAGATAGATAGATAGATAGATAGATAGATATAGGTAGAGATAGATAGATAGATGGATAGATAGATAGATATATAGATATAGGTAGAGATAGATAGATAGATAGATAGATAGATAGATAGATAGATAGATATAGGTAGAGATAGATAGATAGATAGATAGATAGATAGATAGATAGATAGATAGATATAGGTAGAGATAGATAGATAGATAGATAGATAGATAGATAGATAGATAGATAGATTTTATGTAATTGTTTTCATTGGTGATTGCAACGTTCATTGTTTTTTTTCCTCACTACTATTTCAATTGTTTCACTTCCTAAGAGATCAAGATGCAAAAAATTGCATTATTAGTCGCCCTTAATATTCGATAGAACTAAACGACAGAGTCGAAGCATTGCACTGAGCCTTTAGGTGAATGTTTATTTTTAATCTTTCCGGTAGTGCTCCTACTTTCATTTTACTTGAATAGGGGCTTCTAATGATATTAAATTACATTTTAATTTTATATATATATATATATATATATATATATATGTCTAAAAAATCTTTGAGTCATTTTAAAAAAATGAAAAAGAAAACGAAAAAAAAAGGAAAATGCAGTTTAAATTCCCAGAGAAACTAACTAAATCAAAAATATCGCAGACTTAGCATTCGTTGGAAAATTCATAAATACATTTTTTTAAAAAAGGGATTCAAGTATCTAACAGTGTAACAAAAACAGGGGTCCTTAACTTAAGCGTGAAATATTAAAACGGGGATCATCAGCTGTTTGCCATATAACTTTTTTTGAGATTTAAAAACAGGACAATTATAATATTCATGGCTCTCCAATGGTACTGACCAAACGACCATTTCCCCAATATATATATATATATATATATATATATATATATATATATAATAACAAGCAGTACACATGCGTACATGCACGATCCGAACGCGTTCGTAGATCACTCTAGCTGCTTGGTAAATCTAGTCGCCGACTCGCTATTTACATTTAAATTCCTGTCGAATTACTAACTAATTGTCTATGGCCGATGGGATAAGACTCTTGACTACGAATCAGTGGCGATTTGTGATCGGGGTTCGCGCCCGCCGACCGTTGAGAATTAGTTCCTGTACTGAAGATTGCGTTAGCATGAAACATCGATGTCTGTAGGTATTAAAATAATTAATATTTATATATATATATATATATATATATATATATATATATATATATATATATTATTAAAATGTAATTTAATATTATATATATCTAACATGATATTTTGGCAGAATATAACTTTAATCTCAGCTTTCTGCAGTCACCCTCCCCCTCGTCCCACCTCATTTTCTTTGTTGTTACCTGCAACGTGTTCCACATTTCTTAACTCAGAAGAATTTTTTTAATGCTGGTAAATTGAGCTATCTATATATATACATATATATATATATATATATATATATATATATATATATATATATATATATATATATATATATATATATATATATATATATATATGAAAAACTTCCAATTACTAGAATTTCATAATAATTAGAATTAATCTTTCCAAAATATATCTGTTCGTTATATTATCTCATATTTTCTTGCTAATGTCTTCAAATTTAGCATTTTGAAAAATCGGCATCAGATAACGAGAATCAAGTTCGAACTTAATTGTCTTATTTATTCTTAAAAACGCCGCTGGTGGGTTGCAAGCTTAAATCCATCAAAATTAATTTGTGACGACAGCGACAACTTTTTGAATAGCAAACCGAAATGACTTCATATCAACTTGAAAAAAAAAATCCTTTTACAATATTAACCGACAGTAAATGTCAGATTGAATATTGTTTTTAATACTACATACTCTTCCACATTTTTTATGTTATCAGAATGTCATGTTTGGATCATTTAGTGCAATATTATCACATAGCTACAGGAGCTCTGGGTAATTTCTTATAATGCCGTGCTTCATTTTACGACTCGGCACTAAGAACAGAACTTGATGTTTGATCTTTCTACAATTCGGCGCGTGTGACAGAAATCAACACAGTTTCATTCTTTCTGCGCACCTTGTCATTACGCCGGTAACGGTCCATATGTCCCTGTCGATTCATTGAATCCTGAATTGTTTTAAAAAAAAACGTTTTTTTTTTCTTTAAAATAAATACCACCTTTTTATTTTGTAGCACATCTGAGTTTGTTTTCTTCCCTTCGTCACACGCCTTATTACTTTCATTTACCTTTTTTCTTGTTAGCAACCCTAACCCTAACCCTAACCCTAACCTTATTACTTTCATTTACCTTTTTTCTTGTTAGCAACCCTAACCCTAACCCTAACCTTATTACTTTCATTTACCTTTTTTCTTGTTAGCAACCCTAACCCTAACCCTAACCCTAGCCTTATTACTTTCATTTGCCTTTTTCTTGTTAGCAACCCTAACCCTAACCCTAACCTTATTACTTTCATTTACCTTTTTTCTTGTTAGCAACCCTAACCCTAACCCTAACCCTAACCCTAACCTTATTACTTTCATTTACCTTTTTTCTTGTTAGCAACCCTAACCCTAACCCTAACCCTAGCCTTATTACTTTCATTTGCCTTTTTCTTGTTAGCAACCCTAACCCTAACCCTAACCTTATTACTTTCATTTACCTTTTTTCTTGTTAGCAACCCTAACCCTAACCCTAACCCTAACCCTAACCTTATTACTTTCATTTACCTTTTTTCTTGTTAGCAACCCTAACCCTAACCCTAACCCTAACCTTATTACTTTCATTTACCTTTTTTCTTGTTAGCAATCCGAACCCTAACCCTAACCCTAACCCTAACCTTATTACTTTCATTTACCTTTTTTCTTGTTAGCAACCCTAACCCTAACCCTAACCCTAACCTTATTACTTTCATTTACCTTTTTTCTTGTTAGCAACCCTAACCATAACCCTAACCCTAACCTTATTACTTTCATTTACCTTCTTTCTTGTTAGCAACCCTAACCCTAACCCTAACCCTAACCTTATTACTTTCATTTACCTTTTTTCTTGTTAGCAACCCTAACCCTAACCCTAACCCTAACCTTATACTTTCAATTACCTTTTTTCTTGTTAGCAACCCTAACCCTAACCTTATTACTTTCATTTACCTTTTTTCTTGTTAGCAACCTTAACCCTAACCCTAACCCTAACCTTATTACTTTCATTTACCTTTTTTCTTGTTAGCAACCCTAACCATAACCCTAACCCTAACCTTATTACTTTCATTTACCTTTTTTTTTGTTAGCAACCCTAACTCTAACCCTACCCCTAACCTTATACTTTCATTTACCTTTTTTCTTGTTAGCAACCCTAACTCTAACCCTAACCCTAACCTTATTACTTTCATTTACCTTTTTTTTGTTAGCAACCCTAACTTTAACCCTAACCCTAACCTTATACTTTCAATTAGTTTTTTTCTTGTTAGCAACCCTAACCCTAACCCTAACCTTATTACTTTCATTTACTTTTTTTTTGTTAGCAACCCTAACTTAAACCCTAACCCTAACCTTATACTTTCATTTACCTTTTTTCTTGTTAGCAACCCTAACCCTAACCCTAATCTTATTACTTTCATTTACCTTTTTTTCTTGTTAGCAACCCTAACCTTAACCCTTACCCTAACCCTAACTCTTATTATTTTCTTTTACCTTTTTTCTTGCTAGCAAAGGTCGTGGTACACTGAGTGATTGGCCCATTGTCCAAACCGCGCCTCCGCCACAAATTCGTGATCCCGACGTGATGTGACACAATAATTGGGTAGATAAATCTGTGTACAACTCAACCATAAAAAAATGGTTCGGACCTGACAAGAATTTACAATTCTTACTGTGAATATTCACACAAAGTTATTTAACTTTTAGTATTTTATACGCGATGTATTTTTTTTTGTTAAACATTTTCAATTTATAAAGGATTTACGTCCGAACTGTTTATTAAATGTTTAACAAATTGTTATAACATAGTATTTAAAATCAAAAACGTGAACACGTTGGTTAACAATCATTTCTAAGTTGCCGTTTTTTTTTAGGTGTTACATAACGATAGCTGTTGGTTAAATAAGAAGCGATTGACGGATGGAGGGTCAGAATTTAACCATTTGGTAACGGAAATTTGCGAAACCCGATAACTTTCCCAAGAAGAGAGATCTTCCTCTTTTCGGCTGACAACTTAAGCGGGCGGACGCAAACATTGCCGTTCTCATGAATAGCCCCAGTGAGGGTGGGGCGGTCGCCAACAATATAGCTAGGTGTAACGAGACAATCTATTTATATATCTATCTGTATGTCTGTTTCTCTCTTTCTCCGAAGGACAGTTTACACTTGTTAAAGTCCAGAGATCCCTAACGTTGTTTGTGAATATTCCACGTCGTGTGTATTAATAAATCTCTTATAAAAAAACTAAACATCAGCGTCCGAGTGATTTTATTCACAGATGATGAAGAACCTGGGTTTCCGACGACGACAACGACGGGTGTGTATAATGGTTTGTACACGCGATTAACAACCGAAACTGGTACAGATGTTGGAGGTTCAATCCTTACTACAGGCGACAATAACTAAGAATAATATGAAATTGATATTCTACCCGGTCATGGTTGACGGAATGAGAACAGTCACAAGTTCGACTCTTAGTTCTCAAGTTCGAAAAAGATGCACCTGAATAAGGTCTGAGGTTACATCGATCGAAACATTCTGAATATAGTAAAACTCCTACGCTATGAACTCCGCAGTCTATGAACTTCCTACGCTATGAACAAAATTAAATATGAACTTCCTACTTAGCTTAGCAATTAAAAAAAGCAAATTATAAAGTTAATTGATATATTTCTATAAATTAATATATTTAAAGATATTTTGTCGATATACTAACGAACGTACACTCTTTTTAAAGTCGCAGAAAGAATACAGAATCACTTCGCTGGTGATACCAGATCAGGCTGCCCTGTGGCTCCCTGAGACGAAATTCACCTACATTGACTTTTTTTTTTTTTTTTTTTTTGTAAAACTTAATTATGTTCTACAAAACCAAAAACAAAAACAACAGCCCCTCTCCCTTTCTCCCTCCCCTTTTTTATTTTATTTTTAGAACTTGAAGCATAAATCTTTTACTATAATGACCAGATTCGGCATTAAATAACCCAAAAAGGGTTGATATGCCGTAAAACAAAACTACCAAACCAAAAACGATGATTAAACATTTGAAGATATAAAGAACTTGAAGCATAAAAACTTTTACTATAATGACCAGATTCGGCATTAAATAACCCAAAAAGGGTTGATATGCCGTAAAACAAAACTACCAAACCAAAAACGATGATTAAACATTTGAAGATATAAAGAACTTGAAGCATAAAAACTTTTACTATAATGACCAGATTCGGCATTAAATAACCCAAAAAGGGTTGATATGCCGTAAAACAAAACTACCAAACCAAACCAGAATCACTTCTAACATTCTTGGAAGAAGAGTTGCTTTAATAACTTTGATATAGAGATGGTTTGTGCTCTACAAAGAAAAATGTTCATTAAGAAAATGGAACTGAACAAAGTATCCGAATTTTGACAAAACATAAAATACTCAATGAAATCATTGAACGGGAATGACTTTGAAAATAATGAGGATATTCAATCATTTTAGTGCAGTGATATACATGCAATATCTATGACAATTTGTTTTAATATTTAGACATTTAATGTCTATTTGCGTTGATCAATAGTTATTTTCCTAATAAATCCATTTTGTTTACATACAGTTTCTTTAATTATCCTCATAAAATATTGCGATAGTTGGGCAAACCTAGACTCATTTTCTATATCTTTTAATGAAGAAAATTGTTTCAAGGTCAACCAATTTTTTCTACGCTATGCCCAATCCTACGCTATGAACAGATCAAATGTTTAAAGAGTGGAAGTTTTACTGTATAACAATCAAGACAAGATCAGAATAGTAGTCCGAATAATGGAAACAATGCACAAATAAATCTACATTT
>OY744533.1:85003321-85008321 GCA_963556195.1 Sepiola atlantica
TTACATGTGAAAAAAAATTTAGAATGAAAAATATTATCAAAACGGCTAAAAAAACGAAAAATCAGTTAAAACTGCAGATTCAATAAAACGTTGTAAATTCGCTGGAAAAGTAAATATCAGTTTTCTGGAACTGTTCCAAAGATAATTATTAACTCAAAGTCTTAAGAAGGTGAATTACAAAATAATATACCTCTTTTTTTTACTAAGTTAGATTCCGGACATCTTTTCGCTGTGTTGTAATTGTAAACAGAAAATATGGCTACAAAATCTCAAAGTATGGAAGACTCGAACTGGAGTAATAGTTATTTTTTTAATTTTACGTTACGAACTGCGTCAATTTTATTAATTATTTTTACATGATGATTGATTAAAATCTTGAACAATTACATTACTCGATGTATTCTTTAAGAATTAATGTAATTTTAAATTACATTAATTTTTAAAGAATAAATTATTAATTTATTGTTACGACACATGTAAGAATTTCTTACATGTGTCATAACGATAAATTACATTACTTCTTTTAACATTAAGCTAAAAGAGTACTTTTTATTTTAAGTGTGAAAAAGTAAATTAAAGTCAATGACTACACTGACAATATTCATTAGAAAAAAGTGAAAACATTAACAATTATTTATTAATAAATAAATAGAATTCAATTTTGAATTCTATTTATACTAGCTTTAAACTTTTTAAATAATATTTATTAATGAAAAAATGACAAAACAAATACAAACTTACGTTTTATCTTTCCAAATAACTGACAATAAATTGTGAAATTAACGAAATTGTTGAATCTCTGAAAATAAAATTTTGAGGACAGTGTGAGGGGAGTGAGTGGTGGTTGGTGAGCTAATCCCGTCTGTTTATTACAGAACATGGCTACTATACCTCTCCAAGTAAATCGTTAATAGAAATTATCCAATTTTTTAAATTCGTTATGATCCTGATTCTCACATTTTTCAATTTTTGTTTATTTTCAAGATTATAAAAAAATTCTTACGCTGATGATGACACGTTCATGTGCGAAAGGGAAATATAATTATATTGCATTTTATATTTTCGCAGAAACTCTTATGATTAAAATCACATGAAATATTTTTTGCAATTATATTAATTTTTAATGAAAATATTGATTAAACAATGCTATATTCAATGATAATATCGTCAATTCAAGAAATTAATTTTTCTTCGAGTTATAGTGATTTTATTAACACGGAATTTAGAGGCGTTTTTCGTAATATATACGAAATAATTAAAAAAACATTTTTTTAAACATTTACAATGCTTCATTTTCATTAAAAAAAAATTTTTAATTCATGCATTTTTTTTATTAATACATAAAAATATAACTTTAGTAAAAGTGTATTTTGTTTGTAACAAATAATAAATTTTCGCTAAGATTTAAAAAGTAATAATGGTTTTATTATATTTCTTGATCATTGATTAATAAATACTGAAAATGTCATTAAAATTGGTTGATTTCCTAGATTTTAGTGAATTTTTAAGTGAAGAGAGGGTCAAAATGTTTTTACATTTTGGGGATACGCCATTGATTTTGCACGTACCTAATTAATACCCTGCACGTGGGTAACTTTATTTCTGGTTCTTTTCCTTTTCTCTGATCGTTGAAGAACGCAGGGCGTTAGAAATATTTAATGATAATAAAAATATTATTAAAACAAAACAACGACATAGTTTTATTATTCAATCACTACCCACTCATCATTATCAACATTTATCTCTAGAAGCATAAGTGAAATACCATATATATATATATATATATATATATATATATATATATATATATATATGAATAGATGAAAGGATAAAATAATCTGACGGCATTAATTAAAAAGGAAACAGCGGAAGACCTAAGAACTCATAACAGTTGGGCGAAACGTTGAGTTCTTATGTCTTCCGTTGTTTCTTTTTTAATTCATATATTTATATATATATATATATATATATATATATATATATATATATATATATATATATATATAGAGAGAGAGAGAGAGAGAGAGAGAGAGAGAGAGAGAGAGAATTTTAAAGAAGTTTCACGACCAAACGGAAACTTGCTAAAAATTGCCAGGTGTTATCTGTCGTGTCGCTCGTCAGTCATGTTTGATCTGTAGATTGAAGATAAACCAGAAGTCGGAAGCTTGGTAACACCGTCAATATCCGGTCCGGTGCATGCCGGAATTTTAAGTGGGCGATACACCAATTTTTCAAAGTGTTATCTGTTAGAAAACTAAATAAATGCTCTCTCTCTCTCTCTCTCTCTCTCTCTCTCTCTCTCTCTCTATATATATATATATATATATATATATATATATATAAATTCATTTGTTGTCTTCCATTTCGCTCTTTACAGGAAAGAGATTATTACATATAGATAGTTTCCCGATTCTGTAACAACCGAAACTTGCATTCACTACTTTATACAATGTGAAGTGAATTCTTTTCCTTATTTCATTTACTACTATAACATTTGAATGAAAACTTGGATATGAGAATCTGATTCGGCAGCCATTTAGGCCAATTCCTGATGCGTATTTTCGGAAAATATGTGTTCGTTTATGTCGCGTTCAATAATTTCTACATTTTTTCGGTTAGACAGCTTCTCCTAACACTAAAGCAAATATGCAAATTCGACTTTCAATCAGCATAACATTCGGATATCGTTTCAAAAAAAGCGTTAACTCGCCACCACTAACGGAACGCATGTACGAAAAATAAATCAGAAAATACTGTCAATATGACGCAATTACCAGTAAAAGAAAAACCCGTTAACATGACGCCATTTTTAATACGTGTGCGAAAAATAATTTGTTTGAATATTTCACACGATAAGTCTACTCAAGTTTTCCTTTCAGACAAAACAATTCTTTCTTCATCTAGAACGTTTTGGGGACACTCTTAACTCTCATTAGTTACAAACTCTTTATGTGTCATTGTCTTAACAAGTTGTTAATAAAAAAAAATATTTTTATGGACAGACTTTTTCATTCTTTCTGTTAATATTGCTTTTTCTCTACAAATATTTTTTTTATATTATTTTATTTTATGACCCATGTTTTTTTAAACAAGCATTTTTATCAAGACATGTGATTTTCTTTAGTGTTTTGAAACTGGGATAATGATTTCTGACATATAGGAAGGGCCAATCAGACAACTTTCACATTTGATAATCACACAAACGTATAACACACATAAACATGAGCGTGCAGCCCGTCGTCGTACACACACACACACACACACACACACGCACAGACACACACACACACAGACACACACACAGACACACACAAGCACACAATACATTCGCACACATACACAAAAAGAAAGGGATCATAGACACATACATATACATACATACATACGTACAGAAGTCAAGCGAAGGACAAAAGAACCAGTTGTAATTTTTTTAATTACTTTATGTATTGATTTACTCCTCTCCAGGAGTTAGGCACAAGGCCAGTTTTTATCTTACTCCCACAAGTAAGATGTGACCAAAGGTCGGGTCGGGAAAGTGGGGTTTAAAAATTGCCTGGGCAGTCCCGTCGGCACTCCCCGGTAGGGGCGCCTCAGGCAGCAAGCAACAAACTTACTCCTCCCCAAAGAGGGGAGGCGAAGCCTGGGAGGGTGGACCTCCTAGAACTGCACAGGACAGACCCACAGACCGGCGCAAATCAAGCCCCGAAGGCCAAGACAACACCAGTCTATGGGGTGCAGTATCCATCGGAACAGATACTACACTTTGATCTTAGCCAAAAGGCCGAATCGTAAAGACTTAAAGAATAATGAATTTTTTCATCGAAAATTATGGCGCCGGTCCGAGAAAAAATATTCATGATGAAAAGTGAAAAAGAATAAAATAAATAAATAAACAAATAAATAAATAAAAATAGTTCATTACTGACAGCCACACAAAAACTGGTACATATGTTTGACGCTAACTACGACGGGGCCTTGGTTCAGAGCTGTTTTACAGTTGGATTTTACGGCATGTCAACCAACGTTGGGCAATCTTATTCTCAAACGGTCGTGTTTTTCTACACGATTGATTTGTAGATTAATTTCGAATTTTAAGAGATTTTTTGTTATGGGTGACCATTTGTCACCCATTTAGTGCTGGTCCGTGAATATTATATTTATACTAGTGTACACACTTCATCAAAAAAATGACGAAAAAATGATGCTTCGTCTCTGTTCGCACTCGCTTTTTTATCTAGATATATTACTAAAATATTCATATAAAATTATAGAATTACGTGAGTAATTTAATTTTTCATGTCTAAATTATTATTATCATTTCTGATGACCTAAAAAACACACACCATCGACTTTTTGATTATAGAGTGGAAGATTTCCTTCCGAATTCAGTTCAGACGACTGGGTAAGTCTGAGGCGGTAGTCTTATTTGCTATTTGCTTTCTCCAGTTTACACCACTTGTATTGTTTCGTTTCGTCCGAGGGTTGGAAAAAAGTACGTGTCTGAGAATTATTTAACAAAATATTTCTGAAGAAATTATAGATTCAACAAACATAACGATGTATATCAACGCGCCCTAAAAAAACGGTTACACGTATAACGTCGTATACAAAACTTAAAACAACAGAATCGCAGCCAAAAAAACGGAAGAAGGAAAAATGTATGGTTTACACCACCATATAATATGACGTTGAAAACCAAAATAGGTCGTATATTTTTCAACTTGTCGAATGAACATTTTAATAAGAAAAAAATATAAAGTTTAGTTAGTGTTGCATGCCCTATTTTATCAGCACAATAAAGCTATAATAACTAGAAATAAAAGGAATATTGTGACTCTACTTGCAATTGTATCAATAAGACTAATTGCCCCTGCAAAAATAAATGGCGAACTAAATGTGTTTGCAGGGTACACAAACACACTCTATATTGGTAATAGAGAGGGTAGCTAGAATAAACGCTACTTGAACCATAAGACCTCGTTCAACCTGTATCAATACAG
>OY744533.1:85013321-85035821 GCA_963556195.1 Sepiola atlantica
GAAGAAGAAGAAGAAGAAGAAGAAGAAGAAGAAGAAGAAGAAGAAGAAGAAGAAGTAAAGAAACTTCGTATTTTAAGTTATGCAAAAATAATGTCCTAACAAATATGACTAGTAAAATCGCGATTATATCTTTATTTGATATTAATTTGTTCATGTTGTAGTGGAAAAACACTAATGACAAAAGTAACGACAAAGTCTATTTTTATCAACTTTATTTATGAATTGCTAAAGCAATCTAAAGTAAAAATGTAAGGAAAAATATGACACAGTTTGTGAACTTTCAAATAAAATCAAAGTAAAATAAATAGTGGTAGTTGTTATGACCCAACGGGTCAGGGGCATGTCTAGTAAAATAACAACGCTTTGCATCGGAAACAAAGACGAATAATTGAATAAGTGCTCAGGCCTTGTGTCAGACTAAACTGCCCCTGACGCGTGCATACGGAAATGAACTTGCAGAAATTCTCTCTCGACGTGAAAAGTTGATTAAATTTGTCCACGTCGGCAATTCGTTGTTTCGAGGAACAAATTCGTTGAGAGGTAATTTTCCGTGTAGCATTGTCAGCCGATGGCAGATTTAGAGCCCTTGAGAAAACAATTTCCCCCCGAGACGAAACGTCTTTCAAATTTATGAGGTGTCAAAATCGTCTCTGGAATAGGGATCTTTCCTCTCGAAATTCTGTTCTGTCTCGAAGAATTCTCCCGGTTTAAATAATCATTATTTACCATAAATGAGTGACGATGGCGCAACAGTTAGGTAGATTGTGGATCAATTTCCTTCTAGAATTACTCACTGATATGGCCTTGTGACAGACTAAAATATACTTAGTATTAATCCTCCACTCTATAATAAAGACCACAGTGTATTTATCTATATATAAATACATATATATATACTTCTATCCCGTCACGCAAAAATATGCGAGTAAAATGCGGCTGATCTAGAAGTTGACCTGGGTTCAGTTGTGGATTGGTGTACAAAATGGCTTGTTTGTTTAATTATGTTAAGACTCCACTCGTATCTTTCAATCGTAGGCGTGTCCCTTTTCTTCCTTGGATTCTCATGAATGGCTCTGTTCTTGAGAGGAAATCGACTCTGTAACTTCTTGGTTTTTCTCTCTCATAAAGATTTCTTGGAGTTCATACATTAGATCCATTGCGCTTTCTGCTTCTCGTAAAGTCGGGTCTCTGTATCGCTCAAAATACTTTCTCACACCTGACGCTATTCTCTATCTCTACAAATCTACAATCAGACCATGTATGGAGTACTGTTGTCATATTTTGGCTGGTAAATCTCTGTCCCATTTGAGGGTTCTTGATAAGGTGCAGAAACGTATCTGTAATTTGATTGGCCACACCCTTTCTTTTTCTCTGCACCCTCTCTCTCTCTCTCTATCTCTCTCTCTCTCACACAAACACAGACGTGATGTTGCTAGTCTCAGTCTTTTCTATAAATACTATTATGGCATGTGTTCTTCGCAATTGTGTTATCTATTCACCGCTTCCTTTGTTTCGGCTCGTTTGACCAGTTGGTCTAATGGTCTCCATCAATTCGCTGTTTTGATACCTCACTGTAATACAGCTTCCTATTGAAGTAGCTTCTTTCCAAGAACTGCAGGCTTGTGAAACTCTCTTCCTGCTGACTGTTTTCCTCTTACCTATAGCCTTGGTCTTTTCAAGACTAAGGCCAATAGGCATCAACTGTTTTTGCGATAATCATATTTCGTTCTTGTTAGCTCCTTTCATCAAGTGGCTTCATGCCTTGTCTGGTGCGATTTCCATAAAAAACACTTCTTTTTTCTAGCCCCAAGACGAAACTATTTCAAGGGGTTAGTAGTTAGGGGAAGCGAGAAAGCAAATAGCAAGTCAGACAACCACCCAAGACTTACCCCGACGCTTGAAATAAATTCGTAAAGAAATACTCTACTATAAAAAATATCAACGTTAGGTGTGTTTTTCATTTAGGTTATCAGAAACGATAACAATAATTCATATATGAAAACTTAAATTACTGATGTAATTCTTTGATTCTATGTGATATATAATCGCCGCTGCCACCGTAATATTCTTTTAATCAACTTTATTTTTCAGGCTAACTTCCGGTCCCGTGAGTCTTAGTTCTTAAAAAGTAATAATTGACACGATAGTAAATTTAAATATTCAAAAGATTGAAATATCTTTAATAAATAAACTGAACTAAGTTAATATTTTTAGTAGTCAGAATTGACTCTTATTTTTATAGATCCAAAGAACTTTTGGACATTCAATTGTGAGATATTGGGCGAGTATATCCACTAGTATATTAGATAGTTAGTTGAGAATAACAGTAAATCAAAGATCAGCCGGGGTCAACTTGCTTAAATCGAGGTGAAGATTGCTAGGCGGTTGGGATTAATAAAAACGGATATGACGTCACATGACTCAAAGGATAGTGGAAGAGAGAAGACGACAGTCCGTTTGCGACCACGCAGCGTGTCGACGTGAACAATTCGATAGGCTGAAAAATATGATTAAACAGTGATTCTCTCTCTCTCTCTCTCTCTCTCTCTCTATATATATATATATATATATATATATATATATATATATATATATATATATATATATATAATCCAGGTATGATTAAACAGTGATTCTCTCTCTCTATATATATATATATATATATAATCCAGGTAAAACATCCCTAGGGTAGTAATCCAAAGAATTTCAACCGAGTTTATAAAAAGTGCTCAATATCAAATAGAGCTTTTATATATGATTATTTTTATTTCCACAGACATCTACAAAATCTGCGACACTAGCATGTCGATGTTATCGATGAACAGCTATTATAAACTGAGATCTTATCAGGCAGAGTTAGAATCCGATCTTAACCTTAGATCCTATTTGGAAAGAATGAATTGGAGAAAAAAGAAAAGAAATTTAAAATTTAAAAATATGGAAAGTCACGTGGTTGGGACCGTTAAGAATTAAAATCTCAAAATCCAAAAAAAAAAAATATTGAAAAAAAATAAAAATATTAATAGAAAATATAAAAGATAATATATAAAATATAAAATATAAATTATAAAATATAAAATATAAATTATAAAATATAAAATAAAAATAAAAATAAAAATAGAATAAAATAAAATAAAATAAGATAAAGTATATATATATATATTTCTCTTCTCTCTCTCTCTCTCTCTCTCTTTCGCTTTCACCCACCTCACTGGTCAGTGATTTAGAACGAAAATCAAGTTAAATAAACCTTCTATGTCTTCCATCAGTTTTTGTCTCGACTTAGTCCTTTTGGAAATATAAATAAGCAGCCCCAGTCTTTTTTTTTAAACATAGTTCACCCCAAACAAGGCATGCTGCCACTGTAGACGTAAAGGGATAATGAGAATTAGGGTGAAAGTTTTAGGGGTCATCCTAAATTGGGAGCTGTGCAGCGAAATGCTTGTTCACATTAGTTTTAAATTTCTGCATTTTGGTGCAGTCGAGCAAACAGTGAGCAGGGAGGGAGTTCTAAAGTCCGGCAACACGATGAAAGAAGCTATTGGAGTAGAAGGCTCTCCGGCATCTGGAGATCTCCACAGTGAATGGATGGGATTTAGCTGATTGTATGGTTGGTCGAGTGTATTTACGTCGAGAGGGGCACCAGAGCAGCAAGTTCAGCGTAGCACATTCCATTGTAGTATTTGTAAAACAGGCACAAGGATGCAACATTGCGGCGATGGAACAGGGGCTGGAGCTTGGTGGATAGTGAATGACATATCAGATTAGCGACTCTTTTTGGCCATTGTCTAAGAGGGAGAGAGAGAGAGAGAGTCTAGTGGATGGTGTACCAGCCCAGATGTGACAACAATACTCCATGCATGGATCGATGGTGGCTTTGTAGAGATATAGGATAATGTCAGGTGTGAGAAGATTTCTAGCTAGGTAGAGGGATCATACAAAAGCGCGTACAGGGTCAAACAGGCATCTACCAAGGTATGAATACAAATTGTGAACGGTTTCTGTAACGATTGCTGCAACTTGGTTTTCGGCATGAAGGTCACCAATTTGAAACGCAACACAATGCTTTGGATGCTGTTTTAATTTTTGAGTTACTAGAGAAGAAACATGGAGGAACAAAAGAAAGTCGGATGATTCGTGGGCGGGAACGATAGGAAGATAGACTGCTAGTGGAAAAGAGAAATGAAGAGAGGGTGGTAGAAGGACAACAAAAAGGAGCACGGAAAGGAATAGAAAAATGAGAGAGAGACAGACAGACAGACAGACATCCGTCATGCTTTATAGATTTAGAGAGAGCTAGCAAAATACTCAACATGTAAAAGCAATATTTATTGCATTAGTTTTGATTTTATGGTGCTTGTTGGTGATATGAAAAAAAAAAGAAGAAATATCTGTATGATAAACGTACATGTGACGGAAAGAAAATATCGTACACCAAAAATCTCGTAAAGTATTTTTTTTTAATTACAAACGAAAATCAAATTTTATGAGGAAACGACGAGCGTCGATCTATCGACGCCATGTTTGAAATAGTTTCCAAGAAAAAAGGGAGATAACTCAAACTTTTACGATATTTGAAAAACAATTCAAACTTTTTTGAACTCTTCAAAAGTAGAGTTTAGAATAAGCCTTGTACATAATGGTAATCTCTACGAATTACCATTAATCGCATGAAAATGATTTTTTTATTATTAAAACCTAAATACTTGATTAATTTACGAAACTTTTTGTGTATAATATTTTCTTTCCGTCACGTCTTATCTTTTTTATTTTTCATAGGAGAGGAATTGTCAACAAGCACCATTTTTTTTTCTTGATTTTAGGAATAGGCTGCGGTGTCTGGGTCACACTCCCTAAATGCTAAAGTTTACAAAAGAATACTGTGTCTATGTAACTCACCGTGATACCTAGAATACGTATCCCATAATTCATAATAAGTTCATTAGTTTAGGAGGTTACTCCGCACGTAAATATTATTGACATTCACGCGGTTAAAATTTTATTACATGATATAACTCAAAATTTCACTTCCGACTAAATTTTATGGACTTCCTTTCTCACGAATTTTAGTTCATACAACAAAAGTAAACTCTGTTATCTTTTCGTGATCTTTATTTGAAACGTATCCTGTTTACAACATAAGGCCAGATTTATCTGAGCAAATATGCTTTAACTAATAATTTTGAAAGTGTCACGCAATGAATATATCCTAACGGGAGCTCTACTCAACAAAATTAAATTTTTTATAAGTCCATAACTTCAGTTACGTAATCTCTAAGTGCACACACATTTTAGTATAGAAAATGTGTTTGTTATTGCTTTTACGTTGTTTGGAGTTTGATTACTTGAACTTGATGGAGTACTGCTGACATATTTGGGGAGGTGTCGATAAGAACACTCTTCGTTGCCTTGACAGAATTCGAACCCCTAACCCTAACCCTTGACAGAATTCGAACCCCTAACCCTAACCCTTGACAGAATTCGAATCCCTAACCCTAACCCTTGACAGAATTCGAATCCCTAACCCTAACCCTTGACAGAATTCGAATCCCTAACCCTAACCCTTGACAGAATTCGAATCCCTAACCCTAACCCTTGACAGAATTCGAACCCCTAACCCTAACCCTTGATAGAATTCGAACCCCTAACCCTAACCCTTGACAGAATTCGAATCCCTAACCCTAACCCTTGACAGAATTCGAATCCTTAACCCTAACCCTTGACAGAATTCGAACCCCTAACCCTAACCCTTGACAGAATTCGAACCCCTAACCCTAACCCTTGACAGAATTCGAACCCCTAACCCTAACCCTTGACAGAATTCGAACCCCTAACCCTAACCCTTGACAGAATTCGAATCCCTAACCCTAACCCTTGACAGAATTCGAACCCCTAACCCTAACCCTTGACAGAATTCGAATCCCTAACCCTAACCCTTGATAGAATTCGAACCCCTAACCCTAACCCTTGACAGAATTCGAACCCCTAACCCTAACCCTTGACAGAATTCGAACCCCTAACCCTAACCCTTGACAGAATTCGAATCCCTAACCCTAACCCTTGATAGAATTCGAACCCCTAACCCTAACCCTTGACAGAATTCGAATCCCTAACCCTAACCCTTGACAGAATTCGAATCCTTAACCCTAACCCTTGACAGAATTCGAACCCCTAACCCTAACCCTTGACAGAATTCGAACCCCTAACCCTAACCCTTGACAGAATTCGAACCCCTAACCCTAACCCTTGACAGAATTCGAACCCCTAACCCTAACCCTTGACAGAATTCGAATCCCTAACCCTAACCCTTGACAGAATTCGAACCCCTAACCCTAACCCTTGACAGAATTCGAATCCCTAACCCTAACCCTTGACAGAATTCGAACCCCTAACCCTAACCCTTGATAGAATTCGAACCCCTAACCCTAACCCTTGACAGAATTCGAACCCCTAACCCTAACCCTTGACAGAATTCGAATCCCTAACCCTAACCCTTGACAGAATTCGAACCCCTAACCCTAACCCTTGACAGAATTCGAATCCCTAACCCTAACCCTTGACAGAATTCGAATCCTTAACCCTAACCCTTGACAGAATTCGAACCCCTAACCCTAACCCTTGACAGAATTCGAACCCCTAACCCTAACCCTTGACAGAATTCGAATCCTTAACCCTAACCCTTGACAGAATTCGAACCCCTAACCCTAACCCTTGACAGAATTCGAACCCCTAACCCTAACCCTTGACAGAATTCGAATCCCTAACCCTAACCCTTGACAGAATTCGAATCCCTAACCCTAACCCTTGACAGAATTCGAATCCCTAACCCTAACCCTTGACAGAATTCGAACCCCTAACCCTAACCCTTGACAGAATTCGAAAGCTGGTTCCTTACAGTCCTTTTCTCACAGAAGAAACGTTTTTTAGTTTCTCTTTACTCTATCGTTATTTCCATGGAAAGGTGCTCGACTGAGCTCCAATATCTGGTTCTTCCTTATAAGACATTCACAGCCAGAACTCGTCTCTCTACCACAACGAAGAAAAGAATGTTCCTTTCTACCTAAGGCTTGCCGTCTGTGGAACACATTGCCACGGGACTGCTTCCCCACAGATTACAGCTTGGTTGTCTTCAAAGCCAATTTCAACAGATTCCTATTTAGAACCATCTCCACAAACATTCGGACTTGGTTCTGACAATCATTTAATCTAAGTGGCCCTTATCCTCGAATCGCATCTGGCCTTGATATACTATGATGCCATTTATTAAAGAAAGACCAGTTTTTGTTGTTTTTTTTTTGCACGAGACCGCGTTCAAACTTAACATCGCCTTGCGTAACGTGAGATGATTGCCATTCTAACGTAAGACCGCTTTCTCATCTAAGGATCACACTTTCCAATGTAAAATCGCACGTTGACGTGAGAAACAGACTTGTGACCTACTTGGGTTTCTTTTTCTTTTTTGTCTGTCTTAAAAGAAATAAAGACAAAAGAACAACAATAAAGACAAAAGATATAGCAACAAGAGTCAGAACGGAAGGTTAGGGTCACGTGTTAGGGTCACGTGTCACCTTTGTGAGAAAATCTCGTTATCGCAAATCAGTTTCTCTTCATTTTTTTCTTTCAATTCTGATTTTCATTGATTTTCCCATTTTCTTTCCTCTCTTTTTTCTTTCCTTTCTTTTTTTCTTTCCTCTCATTTTTCTTTCCTTTCTCTTTTCATTTCCTCTTCTTTTTCTTTCCTCTCTTTTTTCTTTCCTCTCTTTTTTCTTTCTTCTTTTTCTTTTTACCTTCGATTAACGGTCATGTCACCAGGTGGATTACAGGCTTTGTGAAAAGTCTAATTTTGAAGTCAATCAATGCAAAAAAATTCTCTTATTTCGTTCTATGATAATAATAATAATAATAATAATAATAATAATAATAATAATAATAATAATAATAATAATAATAATAATAATAATAATAATAATAATAAATTAATTAAGAAATATATTATTTTATTTATTTATTTATTTTAACTGGTGCCGGCCTAGTCTGACACCAGACAACATATTTGTAGAGGGTCGAGGAGGATGAGAAGACCGAGGAGGGACAGCACAAATCAGACCTCCACTGGAAAAGTGCGGAGAATGCTGGGACCTTGGGGAAGCTTATTGCCACCCAAATCCCAGAGAAGACCAATTGTCCTTACCAGCAATAAATCAATGGTAAGCAGCTGTTGCGATACTGCATCGTTATCGAAAAGCGGTGAAGAACACTGGAAATCTGGGAAGGCTTGTTGTCATTCAGACTCCAGGAAATACCACTGGTTGTTGTCGGTGAGCAATCATTGACGATGATCTGTGTGAGAACTCCTAGTGAGTACAAATAATAATAATAATAATAATAATAATAATAATAATAATAATAATAATAATAATAATAATAATAATAATAATAATAATAATAATATATTTTAAAAGTCAAGAGGAATGGAAAAACCGAGGAAAGAGAGCACTAATCAGACCTCCACTTGAAGAATCCGGAGAGTACTGAAACCTTGGAGGCGCTCATTACCACTCAAATTCCAGAGAGATAAATTGTAAACGGCTGTTGCGATAATGCAATATCATTTGCAGCAGTTATCGAAAGAGGTGGAAGGTGCTGGAAATGTTTGAATGGAATCAAAGTAAAATAAATAGTGGTAGTGACTGTGACTCAACGGGGCACGAGTACGTCTGGGTTAGGGTTAGGGTTAGTATAAAGCTCGGCAAATCTGCTACCGAATTATAAAGGTATTTCCCGGTCTTTCGTTTTGTTTGGTTTCTGTGTTGAACAACTTTCCGGACTTTCACGAAATACATCGTATTTTGATCATATTTAGTTTTCGGGAAAAGCAAGAAATATTTCGAGAAAATAGTTATGTTATAAAATGGACTAGTAACGTGTGATATCTCATGGTTTTCATCATTTACATACAGACGAGCTGCGTGGAGGATTTTATAGCTCTGGTAACGACGATTTTATAGCTCTGGTGACGACGATATTATAGCTCTGGTAACGACGATTTTATAGATCTAGTAACGACGATATTATAGCTTTGGTAACGACGATTTTATAGCTCTGGTGACGACGATTTTATAGCTCTGGTAACGACGATTTTATAGCTCTGGTAACGACGATTTTATAGCTCTGGTGACGACGATATTATAGCTCTGGTAACGACGATTTTATAGATCTAGTAACGACGATATTATAGCTTTGGTAACGACGATTTTATAGCTCTGGTAACGACGATTTTATAGCTCTGGTGACGACGATTTTATAGCTCTGGTAACGACGATTTTATAGCTCTGGTAACGACGATTTTATAGCTCTGGTGACGACGATATTATAGCTCTGGTAACGACGATTTTATAGATCTGGTAACGACGATATTATAGCTTTGGTAACGACGATATTATAGCTCTGGTAACGACGATTTTATAGCTCTGGTGACGACGATTTTATAGCTCTGGTAACGACGATTTTATAGCTCTAGTAACGACGATTTTATAGCTCTGGTGACGACGATATTATAGCTCTGGTAACGACGATTTTATAGATCTGGTAACGACGATATTATAGCTTTGGTAACGACGATATTATAGCTCTGGTAACGACGATTTTATAGCTCTGGTGACGACGATTTTATAGCTCTGGTAACGACGATTTTATAACTCTGGTAACGACGATTTTATAGCTCTGGTGACGACGATATTATAGCCTTGGTAACGACGATTTAATAGCTCTGGTAACAACGATTTTATAGCTCTGGTAACTACGATTTTATAGCTCTGGTAACGAAGGGTGACTAAGATTTTGTGTTTGTCAGTTTCCATTCAAGGTTTTCACTTTAATACAACAAAATATTGATTCATAATTTTTTTAAATATATATACCCGAAATAATTCACCTTGGAAGGGGTTAACTAAAAAAGCAAGCTATTTTTTTACCATTTTATATCTGGTACAGGTAACGAGGCCACTCTCCCCTCTCTCCCCTTCATTGTCGCAGGTAAATGAAATAAATCGACACTATGTTCTTTGCATAACAACAGGGGTAACACAGGCATTTAATGTATAAAATTAAGTCGGTCGGATTCTTGGAGTTAAACTGATATAGCAATGCATCTTACAAATTGTTATTTGATTCTGACCCATCGATTAGTCTTTTTTTCTTCTTCTTACCGTGCTCTTTGCAAGACAATATTGTATTTCGCTTTATTTTATTTTAAAGAAAATAGTTGACCCAGCTTTGAAGATTGGTAGAATAGAGGCATTTTCTGTTCATGACCTAAGCAGCACCAACCGCTTACGAAATTAATAACCGGTAATTTCTACATCGATCTACCTCTGTTTGGTTTTAGATAAACAATTATATTTTTTAAATAGATATTAGCCTATTTATTTTTTAAAGTTACATTAATACAATAAATGTAGGTAAACTAATTTGACTAATTAAAATGTTGTTTTCAAACAATGTTTCAAGTGGCCTTCATTTTCGCTCGTGTACATATCAATCCTATAGGGGAAGAATAATAAGACGTATTATTTTTTTACATTACACCGGTTGGAATATGAGACGAAACTAATCGCATTACAGAGCTGAAAAGTTTAAGATAACCCGTGCTTTACTTATATAAAACGAATATACACAGATTTTTCCTCGATAAGGATTGACGTAAAAATTCTTATTTCAGCCACGTAAATTTTTTTTAATTAAATGAGTTTTGTATCCTTTGAGTAAAATGTATTTGTTTCTTTCAACTTTTCATTTAACGTATTTCAATCCTCATCCCTTCTACCACAACATTTTATTTTTGTAATTTTTGCTCACGTTACTTATGCTCAATGCAATTAACCAGACTCCCGGGCGACGCTAAATAGGGTTGACTCGTTTATAATAATATAATACGAAACTATACACTCTACAGTAAAAAGAAAAACCCCACAAAACCTCGCGGAAAAGACGCCGTTAAATTACTGGCCATCGTTTAAGTTAATTAAATTAACCTAAAATGTTTCTTTCAATTGACAAAAACTCGTTTTTCATTCAAACATTTCTTGTTCTTTTTTTTTTTTTTTTCAGCCATTGCGCATGTCACATGGAAGGTCCCGGTCGCCGATATTTCTTGTTTCTGCCAATTAAATTATTGATGCGAATGCAGCGATGGTTGGAGACTTGGTATCTATGCAACATGTCAGAAGGAATCAATGACAATATGGCCGCTGTGAAATGGCACACACGACAATATGGCCGCTGTGAAATGGCACACAAGACGCCGCCTGATACAAAACAACAACTATTTGGAGCTTTGGCTGCAATAATCTCGGTTGAGTGGCCTTTTTTTTTAATGTAACACTTTTGGGGAACGGGTTTGAATTTTTTATGTCTAAAATATAGCACATACGCCATTACTACGTACGCATTAACTTCGAAAAATGAACAGCTCGTTTATGATGAGCTCATAACCAGATTATATCTAGCTCATATCTAGCTCATAACCAGCTTATATCTAGCTCATATATAGCTCATAACCAGCTTATATCTAGCTCATATATAGCTCATAACCAGCTTATATCTAGCTCATATATAGCTCATAACCAGCTTATATCTAGCTCATATCTAGCTCATGCGCAGCTCATTAATAGATAGCTAATCACCCTACATTTTAATTTCTATTGTATTTTAGTAATAACAGTAAAATTATGCTAGTGCCGATTACTATTTATAACTAGCTCATAACTATTACACCACCTTGTCAATGCAAAACTTTATTCTGACCATCAGTATAGATGTAAGCAAGCCCGTTCTACTGCGGATATCCTAACGGTCATTTCTGACCGCATATACCATACACTTGACAAGGCAGGTTAAGTTAAGGTGGTAGCATTTGATATATCTAGAGCATTTGACAAGGTCTGGCATGAATATCTTCTCATAAAAATTAATTCGTATAGTATTACTGGACGAATATTTAATATAATCAGATCCTTCCTAGCCAAAAAAAAATCCAGGTTGTCCTCGATGGCCGTTCATCCAAACAACATGACATTGATGCGGGTGTGCCCCAGGGGTCGATCTTTTAACCTTTATTTTTTCTGATCTTCATAAACGATCTCCCTGATGAAATTGTGTCTGAGATGGGTATAGTTGCTGATGACACTTATTCTAAACATTTAAGAAAAACAAGCGCGCACATATCCAAAGCAATGGCTGAATACTTAGAAAAGGATCCCCAGTCTGTAGTTTAATGGGTCATAAATAGATTATAGTTTAATGGATTGTAGTTTAATGGGTCATAAATAGATTATAGTTTAATGGATTGTAGTTTAATGGGTCATAAATAGATTATAGTTTAATGGATTGTAGTTTAATGGGTTATAAATAGATTATAGTTTAATGGATTGTAGTTTAATGGGTCATAAATAGATTATAGTTTAATGGATTGTAGTTTAATGGGTCATAAATAGATTATAGTTTAATGGATTGTAGTTTAATGGGTCATAAATAGATTATAGTTTAATGGATTGTAGTTTAATGGGTCATAAATAGATTATAACATTTAATGCTACTAGGACAAAGTTCCTTTCTTTTAACAATTGTAAGAAACCTTTTCAACCACTAGTTGCCATGGCTAACAATACCCTTCCCGAGAGTTCAAAATTCAAACTAATCGGCCTAACAGTTAGTTTATCCCCCCCCCCCGTAGCGCTGTTATTGGGAAATGCCTACAGTTCTGTTTATGCCTTGGTTTGGAGAGCCAGAGTTCATCTTCGGGTGGCGCTGGCTCATCCCTCCACCTTCAAGTCTTGTGTCACACCTTCCTCGATAGGAAGAAAGTAAATAAATTGCTTCAATCAGATTCTATTTAATGTTATTAGGAGATATAATATATTATGTATAGATTTTAAGTATTTACTTCAAAAGTGCTCAATACGTGAGTAAGGCTAGGTAGTAAGGTATGAAAATATATTTATGGAAATTAAGCTACACAGAGGCTTCCGCGTTTCATCAACGTAGGGAATCGTCGTGGAAGCCTCTGTGTAGCTTAATTGCCATAAATATATTTTCATACATTACTCTCTCTCTCTCTCTCTCTCTCTCTCTCTCTCTCTATATATATATATATATATATATATATATATATATATATATATATATATATATATGTGTGTGTGTGGGGTGTGTGTGTGTGTGTGTGTGTGTGTGTGTGTGTGTGTGTGTGTGTGTGAAAAATGACAAACGGAAAAGAGGTTAAAGAACGAAACCGGTCAACTCTCTTGTTTTTGTTTTTCTCCTGCACTTTAACCTGTTTTCCGTTTATCATTTTTCACAAATTTTGTCTACCACGGCATTTCATTTTCATGACTTAACGTGTACCTTACCCCATATATATATATATATATATATATATATATATATATATATATATATATATATATATACGCACATTCTTACTCTCCATTACTTTATATTTTTTCAAATTTTGAATTTTGGCTTTTCCACTGCCAACTTATCCATCTAGGTAATACATATGATGATAAGATTTTAATCTTTGAAAAGCCTTGGATTAAGGAAAGAAAAATAAACATATTTTTACCGAGTATACCTTGCATCAAACAATCGAAGTTAAAATAGATTTGTCATTCGTACATATTTATCTTTCTTCTTTCATTTATCTTCATAATTGCTCTATCTCGTATATTGAGCTTAAACTATTTCATTATAGGTTCTATCCTCTAAAAGTATACTTTTAGTTTTATATTTTATTATATATATATATCAGCTGTTTACCATGTAACTGTTTCAGAGATTTAACAACAGAACAGCTATAAAATTCATGGCTCTCCAGCAGTACTGATAAAAATACCACCTCACCTATAACCAAATGTAGACACAATACAGTTATTATTTCACATAAAAATATACATAAATAAAATAAAATAAAATAAATAAATAATAATGATAATAATAATTTATATATATATATATATATATATATATATATATATATATATATATATATATATATATATATATATAAGGTAGATGAGAGAAGAGGGATAAAAATGTACGAATGACAAATTTATTTCAACTTCGATTGTTCAATGCTAATTGTACTCGGTAATAAAATGTTTATTATTCTTTCCTTAAGCCAAGGCTTTTCAAAGATTAAAATCTTATCATCAGAGGAATTACATAGATAGATGAGTTGGCAGTGGAAAAGCCAAAATTCAAAATTTGAAAAAATATTAAGTAAATGAAAATGAGAAAGTGCGTGTAAAAAGATAATGGGGTTCGTCCAGTTGGTAATATATATATATATATATATATATATATATATATATATATATATATATATATATATATATATATATATATATATATATATATATATATATATATATATATACATATATATGCATTACTAATGGAGATTTGTATCGATCTGTCTGAAGCCGAAACTATACTTTTACTTCTATTAATTGTACTATTTTAATACTCAATTTAGTTTACTATACTATTTCAGACTAATGTATTATCGTTCAATGCTCAATTCAGGTTGGTGGTAGTGTAGTATCTGTTCTGTTCTCATGAGATTTCAAGGCACTATCTCGTCCTTTGGGGATAGTGTAGTAATTGTTCTGTGGTCATGAGACTATCCTGCCAGACATTACCTCGGTACTATATTTTCGTTCGTCATGATACCATTATCCCAGACATTACCTCCTCATTTTCGGATGGTGGTTGTGGGGGATGATATCATCCTCCAAGGGATTACTTCCTCTTTTTGAGGGGTAGTGATATACTAGCAAATATATATGCGAATATAGGTCGCATAAGATTGCCAGTTTATATAATGTGTATTGTTCGTTGTACAAATGTAAATATTGTGTTTTGATTATGTTTTTTTTGTTCTTGATCACGGTAAAGATTTCTGTTAGATTCTTTGGGTTAGATGTTTTGGTTTGTTTATTTGCCATCGATTAAAAGGGTAAAAAGTAATATTAGTCTTAACCCCCTACTCAGTACTCCCTACCCCTACATCTCTCTCTCTCTCTCTCTCTCTCTCTCCATCTGTCTCTCTCTTTCTCTCTCTCTCTGGCGTCTGGTGCTATTGCGATGACAAGCCTGTATCGGTAGCGGCATTTCTGTTTGAAGTCTACGGAAACATTCGATTAGCAATTTCTTTCACCACCCCCCCACCACCACCGCTCTTGAATTGTATAAGATCAAACGAATACCTTTACCTCAGGTAACGAGTGACCGTCGTTGTATTTTGCAGACGACATCAAAAGCTACGCGTTAATGGCGTCGTTTAATGCAAAGCAAAGCAAAAAATGAGATCAAAGCGAGAGACAGACAGAGACCGGTAGAAAGAAAAAGAAGAAGAAGAAGAAGAATGCTGAAGAAATAGAAAAGAAGAAGACTGAGAAGAAATAGAAAAAGAAGAAGAAGAAAAAAGAAGAATGCTGAAGAAATGGAAAAAGAAGAATGAGAAGAAAAAGAAGACGAAAAAAAAGAAGAAGAATGCTGAAGAAATGGGAAAAGAAGAAGAAGAAGAATAAGAAGAATGAGAAGAAATATAAAAAAGAAGAAAAAGAAGAAAAAAGAAGAAGAAGAATGCTGAAGAAATAGAAAAAGAAGAAGAAGAAGAATGAGAAGAAATAGAAAAAGAAGAAAAAGAAAAAAGAAGAAGAAGAATGCTGAAGAAATGGGAAAAGAAGAAAAAGAAGAAGAAGAATGCTGAAGCAATAGAAAAACAAGAAGAAGAAGAAGAAGAAGAAGAAGAAGAAGAAGAAGAAGAAGAAGGGGAAGCGTAATGTCGTGCCACGTTCCGTTTTGTTTCTGTCTCTGTTGGACTCTATCTGTTTTTTGTATCTAGTCGCTGCTTTTATTAGAAATTCGTATTTCACACAGGCTCGCTAAGTTTATCGTTTCGAACGAGCGGGACTCATTTTCATTGGTTGAAAATGTCGAGTTTACACCTTAATGTGAAATTATGGTTTTCTTTATTTTGAGAGTGGACAGTTGACATAGCACGAATCTATTTATTTGACTGCATTCTATTTCCACTCGATGCAGAAAAGAAATTAAAAGTAAAAAGTAAGCTAACCGAACGGAGAAAGAAAGAGAGAAACTTATACTTGTATTGGTTGATAAAAGCAACTCGCATGAAATCAGCAAGTCACGATCTTGTTCCATTCTGGTATTTGCATTGGTCTCTCTTGTTCATTTTTAGAATCCGGTACTCATAGGGGGCACCACATGAAGGTTGCCAACATCCCGTAGTGTAAGGGTGCAATACCGCTGAAAGAACTCGAACACCGCACACTTCGTCCACGGTCCTTGATGGTAACTATTGTACCACAACTACTTTATTATTAATTGATAATCAAACAAGTTTTCTAGCGCACATTTGATTAAAACAGCTAATGGAAATTGAAGGCTCTAACAATGTATGATGAAACCAACCAGGCAGGTGATTATGGTTTGCTGAATTGATGCATTAAGATTATGAATAGTATTTGTTGTTCGTATTAATCCGCTCATCCCAAGTAAGCTTATAGCTATTAAGAGAAAAAAACAAAATGGTGATTTAGATCCGGTTAAAATGTGGAGAATCCAGATTAGACTACGCATACGGTCACTGGGAAAGAATATGTAACAACATGATAAGTTGGTGCCGTGTCCAGGATAAACCACAGCAATCGCTATTTCTTCGAGATTTTTTCAAGAGTCGCATAATGAGAGTAGGCTAACAAAGGAGGTAAACATCTATCAGTCAAATACCAGAGAATAATACTAGTGTAGATACTACAACTAACAAATGTTTAAAATTAAGTTAAAAGCCATTTCAATGTCATTTTAGAGTAACAAGGACACATTTCAAAGTTAATCCATTTATTTTTTAATACTTTCAGAACTATAAAAAAAAAGCTAAAAAGTGAAATATTTATCAAAGATCTAAATTTATTTTAGTCAATAAAAATTTGATTTGGAAGATTTTGGTCTATTTGTTTTATAAATTTTGTGAATAAACCAGGCTTTCTTTGCGGCCTTAATCCATCCCTGCAAATATATACCTGAACGATCTTTGAAATGTGACCCTGTCGAACTACAAAACCACCTTGAAATAAACTTTAAGGCCAACATTCTTAATGTTATCCACCCTTATATTTCTATCTGACCTACGACCGATCGATTTAGAATATGTGGC
Source organism: Sepiola atlantica (assembly GCA_963556195.1). Classification (NCBI taxonomy): domain Eukaryota; kingdom Metazoa; phylum Mollusca; class Cephalopoda; order Sepiida; family Sepiolidae; genus Sepiola; species Sepiola atlantica. The sequence continues at coordinate 85,030,567 of OY744533.1, forward strand.
TGCCATTAGCATTCCATGCCGATAACAGTTACAATTCTGGTATTGTCTGCTATAGTTTGACGATTCGAAGTAATGTCTGCTCGTGTCTGTGGGCGTCCGGGTTACAATAATACATTTCGTAATTAATCTTCCGAAACAAGACGGCACGAAATCAAGACGTCCACAGTTCTTATGGCCGGTTGCATTGGCATTAATCAAATGCGTTAATATGGCGGATATCAGCTCTTAACGATATGTGTATACTAGTTGAAGTACACGTCAATGTCGCGTTTCTCAAATCTTTCTCTTCTGCACGAAAATTCAAATTTAGAAAAAAAAAATTGTTTTTTTTTTTTTACTTTAAATCGCAATAAGATAAGTGTTTAAATGATGATGGATGTCGACTAGTAATTATCTGGGACGCTATAAAAAAAAATTGTGTTTTTTTTTAACTTTAAATCGCAATAAGATAAGTGTTTAAATGATGATGATGGATGTCGACTAGTAATTATCTGGGACGCTATAAAAAAATTGTGTTTTTTTTTTAACTTTAAATCGCAATAAGATAAGTGTTTAAATGATGATGATGGATGTCGACTAGTAATTATCTGGGACGCTATAAAAAAAATTGTGTTTTTTTTTAACTTTAAATCGCAATAAGATAAGTGTTTAAATAATGATGATGGATATCGACTTGTAATTATCTGGGACGCTATCAAAAAAAATTGTCGAGTCTGAGATTCGAACTCTAAAAGATGACACGAAATATTGAAACTGAAGGTGAACGCTTCATCCACACGGCCACCGATCCAACCAAATATCTTGTCTTTTTTAACGTAGTTTACAAGTTCGGCATAGGGGTCTGTTTTCCCTCCCCCGCATAGATCTAAAATAAAGAAACGATTCATTTTTTATTTAAAAAAGGATGCCAAATACGTACACTGATTTGAATAATGAAAAAAACAAAACATTCTTAGCTTATTTTTATGTTGATTTATTTATTCTTCTTAAGTATCTTGTTCGGTCAGCCAATAATAGAAAAGGGAACGTTAAAAAATGGCGGAACATTTGTTTCTAATGTTATTTGTACGTTTTCTTTTTAATTTTGCATAACGCGTCTTTAAAAAAAGATTTAAGAACTTCTAATATCCATAATGACATCGAATCGAAATCTGCGGTTTGTTTGGCTACATTCTTTTTGTATTTTTTTGTTGTATTTTTTTTGTATTCTTTATATTTTTATTATTAGTTATTTTTTGTATAAATTTATTCAAGTTTTCTGTGCACCTATATATATATATATATATATATATATATATATATATATATATATATATATTATTATTATTATTATTATTATTATTATTATTATTACTATTATTATTTCATGTATCTACATAAATGTTATAAGGAGATATAATTTTTTGTATCAATTTTCAGTATTTACTTCAACAGTGCTCAATTAGTGAGTACAGCTAGGTAGTAAGTTATCAAAATATATTTATGGCAATTAAGCTACATAGAGGCTTTAAGATTTTTTCTTAAAATAAAGGAGAGTTTCTGCGAGATTGACGTTCGTTCAACTCGTCGTGTGTTTATTTCGAAGGGGGAACAAGTCAGCCCTGGAAATAAGGCTCGTCTGACCGCTGGAATTCCGGACGAACATTTATGTTGCCTTTCCTTATGATGAATTAGATGTAGAATTCCCATACTATCATTGGATTGGAATGGTAACTTGTGAACGGTATCTTGAATGTTTTAGTTTTTTGTTGGGGAGGGGGATTTCTTCATCATTGTGCCGCCCGACGTGAAAGTTTATTATCGCACAATGTTCCGTTTTTTGTTGTTTTTTTTTAATGCATTTGGGACCGATTATTTGCTTGTGGGCTTGGTGGCAGAAATAATGCACGAGCTACATTTCTAAGACATTTTCTAGGCCTTTCTTTTGTTATCTTTGTTCTTTCTTGTTTTTTTAATTTTAACTTTTATTTTTATTTTTATTTTTTCCCCTCTTCTCTTCTTAAGTGACCTCAACTATTGCAACGCCACATTGTGTATTGTCGGCAGTTGAAACCCTTATTCCAGACATTTAATTTCCCTGATGATCTGCCAAGCAAGTACCTGCTTGGTAGTGAAACACGTGTAGGAAAAACCATTAAATTTGAATAAATAATATTTGTAAGAAAATATCTTTAATGGTGATCATTGGTGTCCTGAAAGGAATGCTTTGGTAAGCCTTCATAAAATCACATATAAATGCTCTGTACTCTGTAATCGAGTATCATCGAGCTTGTTTTTATGTGCACAACCCCGGTCTTCACTGAATGATCTATTTCATAAGTGAAAAATCTAAATAAATATATATATATATATATATATATATATATATATATATATATATATATATATATATATATATATATATATATAAAATAATTATTCTTCCATCAGAATTTTGTTTTGCACAGCTCAGTTGGGGTTAATTATAGGTGACGATTTTAAAGGTCGCTTCAAATTTTAGCATAAAAGGGTTTTTGGGGGGGGGGGGATTTTTGTCACCAAGTGAGTGTTTTTCATGTATTTTGGGTTGCCGTTATTTAAAAAAAAAAACTTCTTAAACTTGTTGTTTCTTCCGTTTAATGTTTTCCTATTACTATTAAATGAAGTATTGCTCTGATGATCAGCAAATTTAAACTTGAGACTATATATTTCTCTTGACTTTGCTGTGAAACGCGCGTAAGAAAAAGTATTAAATCTGGAAAAAATTAATAAAAAATTTGTTTGTAAGACTACGAGGAAATACAGGTTTTCGCTGAAATATGAAAATAAAGAGATTAAAACATTACATAAAAGTTATGGTTTTGCATGGATTTTTCCGACGGTCATTGGAATGCAGCTATAAAGTATATATGCTCTGAAGCTTGTAATACAACTTTATTGAGCTTGCAATTTGAAAGATTTTCGAACATTATTAAGAGTATATAGTTAAATATAATTTTTAATAAGAACTTACAATTATATATATATATATATATATATATATATATATATATATATATATATATATATATATATATATATATAGAGAGAGAGAGAGAGAGAGAGAGAGAGAGAGGTGTGCAGCAAAATTCGACACTTGTGTCACACCGCCAAGATCTACAGGGTGTTGTTGAGGCTGCGCAACAATATTCCTACCATAGGTCGTAAAATTTCTGGCTGCTTTTCTCACCCATCTGCAACCACTTGACTATCTCGTCTGGGGCGTGATCGAGAACAAGACCAACAAGCACGCCCACAACACGGTCGACTTTCTGAAGGCTGCCATCGTGGAGCCGTCGCCGCTACAGTCAAGGACATGGTCGCCAAAGCGTGTGACCCATTTCTCGACCGCTTTGAGATGGTCGTCTCCGCCGGCGGCGTTTACATTTTAAAAAATAACGTAGCATGTAACTCTAACTGTTGTTAAATAAACTATCGGGCCTCAGCATTTACAACTTTTATTTTTATTGCCTATTTTGTTTCCTTTTTGTCAAGTGTCCGATTATGCTGCAACACACCACACTCCCTCTTTCACATATATATATTTCCACAGCCTCTCAAAATCCATGACACACCACACCACAACAAAAATCTCAGCCCCCTGTTCATCTCTCCCACCCTAAAAAAAAAAATCAATTATATTCTCACCCTCCCCATTTCACAGTTGCCTAAATGGTACCCACTCAAAGCTTTCAATATTCATTTCATAATCAGGAAAGACATAATCAGGAAAGACATAATCAGGAAAGACATAATCAGGAAAGACATCCATTCCTGGATTAATCTTCAGTCAACCCTCTGGATGTCTTTCCTGGTTATGTTTTTCAAATTGTATGACTTGGATGGATTATATAGATTTAACAAAAAAGTATGTTTTTGGGTTGATATATTTGATGTTATATATTTTTATGTATTTTTGTATATATTTGTATGTATTTTCAAAGTTTAATTTTATTACCTGTAGTGGTATAACTGCGGTAATGGTCCTCTGAAGAGAAGAATTCTCTTTGAAAACTCATGAGCTAAGGACTTTAAGATACTTTGCTTGAACTTTGAATTCTAATAAAATTTGATTGACACCTTATTTTATTACTTCATTTTATATTATAATATTAATGCTCTATCCAGTATATTGAGCTTCAGTTTTTATCCGGATGTTTCACTAATTATAAGATATTAGTTGATGCTTATATCTTTTGTTGAACTGCTTCATATATATATATATATATATATATATATATATATATATATATATATATATATATATATATATATATATATATACAGGGTGGGCCAAAATAAGGGTCCTATCTTTAAATTTGAATAACTTCCACAAAATAAAAGTTAAACTCACCAAACTTTATGTGTGTGTAGACTGACCCTTCCGAGATCTTTTGAAATAAACAAAACAAATTTTAGCCGAAAAACACTTCTTAAAACTTACAAAAACTAAAGTATTGTTTTTTACACTGTTTTGAGTTTTTTAAGCAAAAATAATGTTTTCTAAATGGGCGCCGTTGGCGGCTTCACACTCTTCGGCTCTTTTTAAAACATTTTCCATAACAGTTTGCAACATCTGAGGACTTATGGCTCTTATTTCTGCTTCAATATTTGCTTTCAGTTCCTCAATATTGTTTGGCTTATTGGCATAAACCTTTTCTTTGAGGTAACCCCATAAGAAGAAGTCAGGAGCTGTAAGGTCGGGTGATCGTGGAGGCCATTGAATTTCGCAACTGCGAGAGATAATCTGATTTCCAAATATACCTTGTAAAAGTGTAAGGGTATCTCTCGCAGTGTGTGCTGTGGCTCCATCCTGTTGGAACCACATCCTGTCAGGTTTGGCGGCAACCCACGGTTGCAAGAAATTTTGCAGCATTTCTCGGTAGCGGTCACCCGTTACTGTTACCTGATTTCCGGCATCGTCTTCAAAGAAATAGGGGCCAATTATCTCTTCAGCAGTAACGCCACACCACACCGTGCACTTGAGTGGATGTAATGTGTGCTGCTGAATTATCCTTGGGTTCTCCGTACCCCATATTCGGCAATTTTGTTTATTGATGAACCCATCAAGATGAAAATGGGCTTCATCTGACATTATTAGTTTTTTGAGAAAATCGGGATCATCATTGGCCAAATCCTGAAGTTGCATAGCGTACTCAAGTCTTTTTTCATTATCTCGAGGTTGAAGTTCTTGAACTAGCTGCACTTTATATGGAAAATATCCTCTTTCTCTTAGC
>OY744533.1:85045821-85073321 GCA_963556195.1 Sepiola atlantica
TTTCGTTTTTTAGGACAAAATGAATCCCAGCGAGTATATAATCCTGTAAACGTAGGTTTACAGTAAATTGATGTAAGGTAACTCGATGGGGTTTTTGTTACCAATACATCGAGAAAAGCTAAAGTGGAATTACGGTCTCCTTCATAGGTATATTTTAATGCGGGATGCATTTTATTGAGTAAGGAGAAGAATGTATTTGCCTCCGTTTCATTATTAAAGAGGCAAAATGTATCGTCTACATATCGAAAGTAGACTAAAGGTTTAGTGGGTCCAGATAATAAAGCCTTCTGAAAACAAACACATAAAAATATTCGCCATAGTCGGTCCTAGGACTGAGCCCATAGATACGCCGTCTATTTGCCTATGCATTACATCGTTAAAACTAAATTCAATGGATGTAGTGCCAAATTTCATCAACTGCACGAATATGCTTTCAGGAATGGAAGGAGACGATAAATGGCTATGATATAAAAAATCGGCACATATATCGATAGTTTCCAAAATAGGGACACAGGTAAATAGGTGGCTAATATCGTAGGAACACATAACTTTATTAGCAACCTTAGAATCTTGAATGTACTTTGCAAAATGAAATGAATCTTTCAGACAGTATTTACTATAGTAATTCAATACTGCCTGTAAAATATTGAAGATCCATTTTGCAACCTTCTGCTGTGATGACCCTACAATAGATAGAATGGACCTATATATATATATATATATATATATATATATATAACATAAAATATAATAACACGAAATCACATAATTGTCGATGCAATAATTTATTTCAACCGTGCGGTTTTTTCAAGCGTCACTCAGACAATTACATTTTTGAGTCTCAAAAATGTAATTGTCTGAGTGATGCTTGAAAAAACCGCACGGTTGAAATAAATTATTGCATCGACAATTATGTGATTTCGTGTTATTATATTTTATGTTATTCTTGCTCTGTTTACTACATTGAGCTCTCATACCCAGATTTCCTCCTGGAATTATCCCATTATAACACAAATATATATATATATATATATATATATATATATATATATATATATATATATATATATATATATATATATATATATATATATAATTTAATTTAGTTAACACGGTGGTAGTGCACGACTAGAGTTCTTAATTTAACATCACGATTACCTTTGTTATTCAAAGAACAACATTACATATTTCCTTCAACACACTTTTATTTACAAACAATTGTTTCTGCCCATCTCAAGACCATATTTGTTAATGATATACAAAACAGCGCTGATTTTCATGAGGATGCTTCATCAGTGTATAAAAATTCTCCAGTCGGGCTGACTCCTTTTTTTCGTTTTTTTTATGCGTAGAGGACAGCTAAGTGGTGAAATTTGGGTGGTCTTACATGTAAACGATGGAAAAAGGGATAAAAAAGGAAGAAAAAAGAGAAAAGGGAAACGAGAAAAATGTTTTAAATTCGTATGATTTTGGTTGGTATATTTGGAATATGATCTAAGGTTAAGATCGGATTCTAACTCTGCCCGATGAGATCTCAGTTTATAATAGCTGTTGATCGATAACATCGACATGCCAGTGTCGCAGATTTTGTACATGTCTGTGTAAATAAAAATAATCATATATATATATATATATATATATATATATATATATATAATAAAAAATCACTCCAGATAAAGAATGAAGCCACTTGATGTAAGGGGCTAGAAAATACCACTTCAAGGTCAAAATCTAGCCAAGGATAAGTGTTAGATGGATAGATTCCGACCCAGAAAACAGCAATTCTTGCCGCTTTGTCAGAAACATCACACATAAAATGTTAGGCCTAAAGGACAAAATAAAAGATGCGAGAGTTACGAGTCTTCCGAAAGTAAACCCAAGTTAGTCACTTTCTACTCTCCTTAAGTAATAATACACACACACACACACACACACACACACATATATATATATATATATATATATATATATATATATATATATATATATATATATACCTACCTATCTATATATGTGTGTGCGTGTGTGTGTGTGCGCGCGCGCAGGTGTGTGTGCGTGTGTGTGTGTGCGCGCGCAGGTGTGTGTGTGTGTGTGTGTGTGTGTGAAGACAGAGAGTTAGTGTAGGGGAAGAGTAGATAGATACCCGTCCTTTCAGTTAGCCTACCTTAGAATTCAGTATCAGTTTACATAGCGAGTTGTGCGGGTATCGTGCAAGCACTACGGGTCGCTTAAATGTGCAATTGATACAGAAATAGATAGAAAAAAATGTGTCCAATTGAGAAAACATAGAAACGTACTCACATATATTTGCGTCTATTACCACGCTCGCGTAACGCGAAAAAAAAACGTGAACATTTCTTTTTCATTAGGAATATTTCGCTGATGGAGTATTTAGCGGCAGTATCTTCCCACTTTGGATTACGATCGCACATTTCTACATCCCTATTTTTAGGCGCAGGTTCGAATCCTTCCGACGTCTCAGTTTTTACTTTTTGTGGATGTTTCTATGGTCCAGCTCCGGATACAATTTTTATCGTTTACAGGGTCGGGCAGCTAAATTGGTACTTTTTTTTATTTTTACAAAATTCATAATTTAAAGGATTAAATATGGAAAGATATCATTTTAACATTTATTTATTTAATTATTACAGTCTATTGAACAAAATTATTCAATATGAGCAACATTTGCATCAATTATTTTGGAGATTCTTTGACGAACGCGTGAACAGCTCCTCTTTATTTTATTGGGATCGAAATTGTGAAATGCTCGTTGAATGGCTGTCTTCAATGAGTTTGTATTTGGGTGTGGATTGACATTAGTCTGTCCCTCGACGACGCCGAATAGATAATAGTCGCAAACATTTAGATCTGGAGAGCTGCTGGGCCAAATATCCTTCGGAACAAACAAGGGAAGATTCTCCTTCATGAAATCTTGGACTTTCCTGTATCCATGCACTGGTGCCGAGTCTTGGATGAGCATGACTTTCGTAGGGTTGTAGTTTCTACGGATCCAAGGCAATAAAACATTATTAAGAATGTTCAAATACTCCGCTGTGTTGATTTTAAGACCCGCTTCGATGAAATGAGGAGGCTTCACCTTTCCATCACTTGCAACGGCTGCAAAAACCATCACAGAAGCAGGATTTTTGCTCTGCATCACAGGAGGAACTTCCAAAGGGTCACGGGCAATAACTCGAGTGTTCTGGCGATTTGGAACCTCATCCACGATGAACTTTTTCTCATCAATAAAAATGCGCACATGTCCTCCTTTGTGTTTCAGATGGTTGATAAGCTTGGGGCATCTTTCAACTCTGATAGCTTTTGAACGGGCAGTGAGGAGATTATGGCGTCTCCTAACGTAGGACTTCATCCCGAGGTCTTCGTTGATTGCTCTGCTGATAGTTCTGCGACTCACATTGCGCTTTTTTGCCAGTTTCGACATCGACTGACTTGGGTCTGCCTTTATCGACCTTTTTAGCCCCACCAGGAAAGTGTTTGTACGCTTTCGATCACTACGAGTACTGTGCCGACTTCTCTCAACCTTACACTCGACATCGAAATTAGCCACAACCCGATAGACAGTCGTTTTTGCATAGCCAGTGCTCTTAACAATGTCCGAAGGAGAACTCCCGGCGCGTCTCATTTCGCATATAGTTATTCTTCGTGCTAATTCCGCCATATTAAAACAAATTTGAGTAAATATAATTATGCTATCTTGCAATAAAGTGTTTAAGGATCCTTAGTAAAAAAACCGTAATCATATGATCAAAAATAAAAAAGATATTAGCATTTTAAATTAGTTCCAATTTATCTGCCCGACCCTGTATATAATACGGAATCTTCAGTTGACCTTTCTGACGTTTTTTTGTCTCTATGGCCCTGTCCAGCAACAGCTAAGGTATAATTGGTTGCATAGAATATTACGTAGTAAGCGCTCCTTCGGTATCCTGGTAACATGATCGAGTCTGGTGTCTAGTGATGGAAGCCTTCGCAATGGCATAATTGGTTTTGGGGGAAGTGTCTTTTTTCTGAAGCACTCGGTCAGTGCAAATTTATCCTGTACTTGTGATGCATTGTAGGCATTTTATATACAAGGCCAAAATCAGCATTCCTTTTTAGTCAGGTTGGTTAGGGTTAGGGTTAGGGTTAGGGTTATTGTTTTGAAATAAATACTGCAGTCATCGCAGAGGAAACTTGCCAAGCCTTTGTATGATTCCACTTTTGCGAGCAATTTGTCGGTGATTGGAAGTTGGCATAGCGCTTCAGTTTTCGCCACATTTATAAACGAACCCAGCATACCACACGCTCTTGCATCAGCTGCAAGTGTAGACACTCACATAAAGACACGGGTGAGGGGGGGGGGGTGAATCCATAAAGTTCGTATGCACTTTTACTCTAAAACATTAACAACTTAGGAAGCCTTTTTGTCGAATTCTACCGGACTATATGTGTAAAGTTATTGGCTGGGTTAAATGAGTAGTAAGACGGAGAGAAGTATAGGATAAGTAACAAGGTTTATTGGCGGTCAAAATATATTCTAACTGAGTCATCGCCAGAGGCCGTAACTCGTCCCCTCACCGGTGAATCGTCGGTGCAGTAACACTACATCCCCCTTTCGGTTGTAAAGTTCTTTTAGGTGGTCGAACTTGTCGACCGCTTCTTGTATATTTCCCTTGGTCAGGACCTCTGGAACTCTCTAGTGGGATGTTTCTTTGGTTACTGGGAAGATCTGTTGAGGCATCATCACAGCTATACATATATCCATATCGAGGGGAACGTGGTAAGGTGTTTGCTTCCTGTGGGGTAGCCACCTGAGAGAAGCTGGTTTCTCCGTTCCTTAGGCGCAGATTACTTTTGTTGCGTCGGTGTAGTCCTGAATCTGTCTTAACTAGGACTGACCTTGGTGACAGAGTTTTACTTACTACAGCTGTACTGGTCTTAGGTATCTTGAGCCAGACTGGTTGTCCTTTTTCAAAGGCAGGACGATCTTTAGCCCGATGACGTTTGTCATAGTTTTGCTTTTGTTTGGCTTTGAGCCGGGTGTCTGCCATTCTATGTTCCTCGATGTTTTGCTGATTAAATGAATTTCTTTGAGGAATGGTAGGGATTCGTGTTCTTAGTTTTCTATTCATTAACAGCTCTGCAGAACTCTTGCCGTGTTGCAGAGGAGTGCTGCGATAATTTAGCAGTGCTATGTATGGGTCACTTGCTTTCATCAATAAGTTTTTTTATTGTCTGGACTGCACGTTCAGCTTCTCCGTTTCCTTGCGGATGATGGGGGCTACTTGTGAGGTGCAGGAAGTCAAAAACATTTGAAAAGTTCCTGAATTCACTAGAACTGAATTGGGGACCGTTGTCAGATATGATTGTCTCTGGGATCCCATGCCTAGCGAATATTGATTTGCAATGCTCTATTACGCTGGCTGAGGTGGTTATCCGTAAATGGGCTATTTCAATCCACCTGGAAAAATAATCGACAATCAGAAGATATCGGTGTCCCATGAATTCGAACAGATCCATTCCTATTTTCTGCCATGGATATGCAGGCAATTTGGTGGGTTGTAGTGGTTCTGGTGGATATTTTCGTTCTTTGTCACAGATACCGCATTTCCCAACTTTGTCTGCAATTTGTTTAGAGAGGCCAGGCCACCACACACTTTCTCGAGCTAGTGCTCGGCATTTGACAATACCTTGGTGTCCCTCATGTAGACGCTCTAGTATGTCTTTTTGAAGTACATTAGGAATGACAAGTCGGCTCTGGTACATTAGAAGTCCCTGGTAAACTGTTAGGTCCTGGTTGACAAACCAGTACTGTTTTAGTTCAGGGTCCCGCCTAGCTCTTTCGGGCTAGTGGTCCATCTCATAATATTTGATTACCTGACTGCAGACCTGGTCAGTATTTTGTTTTAGTCGGATATCCTCCAATCGTTTATCGCTCGCCGAGATATTTCCTATGACTGAGCGGATAAATGAGTCGGTCTTTGTCTCCTGCTGGATATCCTGTATAACGGGACTACTCCCAGGTGCTCGGGACAAAGCGTCTGCTGTTGTGAGGTCTTTTCCCGCTGTGTATATGATCTCATAGGAGAATCTCATTAACCTTATGCGGAAACGTTGAATTCTTGGAGTCAATTCGTCGAATCGCTTCGACTTCAACAGTGCCAACAGTGGTTTGTGGTCTGTTTCGACTGTGAATTTTGGCATTCCGACCAAGTAGCACGCAAATATTTCACAACACCAAGTGACTGCTAGTGCCTCCTTCTCAACCTGTGCATATCTCTGCTCTGTTTCTGTCAGAGATCGTGAAGCATAAAATACCGGTCTCCAGTCATGTTCTTGCTTCTGCAGTAGTACACCGCCTAGGCCATAGCTAGATGAATCTGCTGATACCCTTGTCGGCTTGTTGGAATTGTAATGAGTCAGTACTGGTTCAGAACTCAGTTGCTTCTTCAGTTGCTTTCTGAGGCTCATCCCAGATCCATTCTGACTCTTTCCTAAGAAGCTCTCGGAGTGGTTTGGTGGTTTCGGCTAGATTCCTAGCAAATTTTCCGACCTGGTTTGCCATGCCCAGTAAGCGTCGTAATTCAGACACATTCTCAGGTCTGGGCAAGTCCATAATTGCTGCTACTTTTTCGGGATCTATTTCTATTCCCTCTTTTGATATAATGTGACCCAGAAACTTTATGTTTCTGACAGAAAATACACATTTATCGTTGAGTGTAGCTCCTGCAGCCTTCATTTTCTGCAGTACTGCTTTTAGTCGCTGGTCGTGCTCCTGCTGGTTTCTTCCACTTATTAGGACGTCATCTATATCACAGATGACTCCTGGTATTCCGGATAAAATGTGTGTCATCTCTCTATGAAAGATTTCTGGCCCAGAACTTATCCCGAATGGAAGTCGTTTGAAACAGTACCTCCCATAAGGTGTTATAAATGTGGTAAGGACCTGCGATTTTTCGTGTAGGACGATTTGGTAGAAACCGTTGTTGCAGTTGAGCTTGCTAAACACTGTGGCTCCATCGAGCTCGGCCAGTAATTGGTCTGTGGTGGTTAAAGGAAATTTTTCCCGTTTCACAGTCTCGTTTAGCTTGGTAAAGTCGACGCATAACCTAACTTTACCGTTAGCTTTTTGGACGGCGACTATTGGGGCACACCAATCAGTTGGTGATTTGACTGGACGGATTATGTCCTCGTTCTCCAGACGTTTCAGTTCTTCCTGAACCTTCTGTTTCATAGGCAATGACAATCTTCTAGGGGTAGCAATGGAAAAGGGCTGAGCTCCTGCCTCCAAACGTATCTGGTACACATGTTCTAGTTTCCCTAGTCTTGTGAACAGTTCTGGGAACTCTTTCTTATACTGGTGCCCTTCGCTTGTCACTCTATTAACTGCTTTCAACAGGTTGAGGGCTTTTATTGCTGGTCCTCCCAGTAGAGGTTCTTGCAGACTCTCTATAACATAAAGGTCTTGTTGCGAGCTTACTTTTTCTGTGGCCAGTTTGGCCTTCACACATCCTATGAGGTTTATCTCATGATGACCCGGTCCGTACAGTCTTTTGTTTGTGGGTTGGATGAGTGGGGAATTTTTCCTGAAGAACCGGTCCGGGATTACGGTCACATCTGCACCTGTATCCAGGCTAAAATTTATAATTTTGGTACAGGTCTTAGTGGTGACCTTGATTTTAGCCTGCCAATTTGTATTATCCTCAGTGTACCTATATTTTCGAGAGTGACAGAACCTAAAAAATGATTTTCTTCTTCCTCTCTTATTTCTCTAACCTTTACTTTATCGGTTCTGCAAAATTTTGCATAATGCCCTTTCTGCGAACAAATTCTGCAGCGTGCATCTTTTGCTGGGCAGTCATTTCTATTGTGGAATGGAAATTTCCCGCAGCGTGTGCATTTGCTAGGCATTTTCGATTTCGGATGTGGTTGTTTGGTGAAGTTTGTCTTGTAGGTTCGCTTCGTAACCCGGTTGATTTGAGGATTCCGGAGGAAATGGTCTGCGTCTGTTGTTTCGAAGTTTCGTAGGCTCTACCTATTTGTAGGCACTTGTCTAGAGTAAGCTGTTTATCAGACAGTAACTTTTCTCTGACGGTATCGCTTCGAACTCCGACAACGACTTGGTCTCGAATAAGCCTATCCTGTAGCTGTCCGAAATTACAGTTCTTTACAAGTTGTCGAATAGCAGTTATATAGGTCTCGATACCTTCCGATACTTCTTGCTTGCGAAGATGGAATGTATAGGATTCGTATCGAGACACTGGATTTTTTTTTTTGAGATTTCATTAGGGACATGGTTTTCTACAAGTGGGATTTGTCTTTAGGTGGGGTTAACATATCCTCAGATATCTCGTCCTCGTGAGACTCTCATATGACCTAAGGCTGGCTCCTCTTGCATGCGATCAAGATTGCAACAACAAGCCTTGTAATTGTATGACCATCTGTGTTACCACTGGTTCCATCATATTATGCTAGCAGTAAGTCGATTTTAGAACAACATGCTTTGGCAATTCTTGCTGTTGGTATAATATAACAAACACCCCTTTATATATATATATATATATATATATATATATATATATATATATATATATATATATATATATATATGGGAAATGAAAAAGGAAAAACCAAAAAGATGTTTATGTATTCATCAACGTATTGGGTTGACATGATGGTTTAATAAGAAAAAGTAGTAGCCACTACTGGGAGCAACAGGACCGAGGTCCGGGTTGAAGGAAGTCAGTGACATGGAATGAAAATAATGTGGATGGCTGTGAGTGAAAAAGTGGAGGGGTGAGGGTTAATGAAATTAATGTGGATGGCTGTGAGTGAAAAAGTGGAGGGTGGGGTGAATGGAATTAATGTGGATGGCTGTGAATGAAAAAGTGGAGGGGTGGGGGTGAATTAAATTAATGTGGATGGCTGTGAGTGAAAAAGTGGAGGGTGGGGTGAATGGAATTAATGTGGATGGCTGTGAATGAAAAAGTGGAGGGGTGGGGGTGAATTAAATTAATGTGGATGGCTGTGAATGAAAATGTGGAGGGGTGGGGTGAATTAAATTAATGTGGATGGCTGTGAGTGAAAAGGTGGAGGGGTGGGGAAAGAGCAGTGGAGGCGGGAGGCTCTGTGTTTTTGGTGTTGGTTTTTAGAAAAGATTTGAGAAAATGAAGGTAATTGGAAGTGGGAGGGGTGGATGGGAAGAGTGTGAAAGAAGTAGTCAACAACCCAATATTTTCATGTGCTTGTATAACATTTTTCTTAAAATTATCATCCTGAGGAAGTCTTACAAATAAAGACGAAACGTTGATGAATATATAAAAAAAACGCCTTTTTGGTTTTTCCTTTTTCCTTTTCCATTACGTCGGATTACCTTCATCCTTCCTTTCTCATATATATATATATATATATATATATATATATATATATATATATATATATGTGTGTGTGTGTGTGTGTGTGTGTGTGTGTGTGTGTGTGTTTGTGTGACTTGGTGATTATATTGCAAATTACGGTTTACTAGAACAATGAAAATGGATTTTTCTCTGAAGCAAACTCAATCACAATATCAAGGAACATTTTAACATATACTTTGTGCGATAAACATACACAGGTAAAAGGGAAACAAACGGTGATTAACCCCGTGGATTAAATAAAAGATTCCGTTCGAAATACCGTCCAGATTCTCAAGTTCGACAGAAAGATTCCCGAGTTCGACAAGGTACACCTGAAGAAGGTCGGAGGTTACATCGGTCGAAACTTTGTGATAAAAACACCTAATATGAGAACAGTAGTCCGAATATACAAAATTCTACGAATTAACAACCCTCATCTAAAAAATTCCGAATCCATATATATATATATATATATATATATATATATATATATATATATATATATATATATATATATATATATGCGTGTGTGTGTGTGTGAAAAATGACAAACGGAAAACAGGTTAAAGTGCAGGAGAAAAACAAAGACAAGAGATTTGACCGGTTCCGTTCGTGTTAGTGAACGTCTTCAGAAAAAGTGAAGATTTGGAAATAATTTTATTTTGAAAGGCACACACATGGGAGAAGGAAAAGATGATCCGATTGGACCATATGAGAAGACTTTTAGTGACATTGAAATATTACAAGTGGGTGACACATTCTTTTTTATTTCTTATTCTACTTTTTATACTTTTATTTATTTTCTTTTTCTCTTTCACACCTACTGACCTAGTATGGGGGAGGCGGGAGGCGGAGGGGTAAAGGCGATAAGAGGGAAGAAGATAGAAGAACTGGGTAGGATAAACATACATAGGAGTGGGCATGAAATTGATACACCGAACGCGAGTACCTAAAAATTAATCAGAATATATCAGAAATATGAGACAAATTAGCAGACCTATTTCTGATATATTCCGATTAATCTCTTGTTTTTGTTTTTCTCCTGCACTTTAACCTGTTTTCCGGTCGTCATTTTTCACACATTTTGTTTACCACGGCATTTCATTTTCATGACTTATCGTGCACCATCGGAGTTCGCGCCCGCTGACCGTTGAGAATTAACTTCCTGCACTGAAGATTGCGTTAGCATTAAACATCGATGTCTGTAGGTAATAAATAATTAATATTTATTTATAAATATTATTATAAGCCCCCTTTACTAAAGGCCGGGCACTCTGAGTGAGTTTCATAACAAGCAGTACTAATAGCTTCATGCAAGCTCAAACACAGTTTGTTGATCACTTTCAACTGCTCGTTGAAAATACCCGCCGACTCGGTATTTGCAAAAGTTAAATTCCTCCTTAATTATTAGCTAATTCGCTATGGCCGAGGGGTTAACGCTCTTGAGTACGAATCAGTGGCGATTTGTGGTCCGAGTTCGGGCCCGCCGACCGTTGAGAATTAACTTCCTGCACTGAAGATTGCGTTAGCATAAAACATCGATGTCTGTAGGTAATAAATAATTAATATTTATATATATATATATCATTTATTTAGATACTGTATATTACATATTTCAGCAATGTACTGCGGTTTCATCCAAAAGGGCAGATTTAGACATGGTACATTGCTTAAATATGTAATATACAGTATCTAAATAAATTATATTAGTTCTCTAATATGATCGAGCACTTTATTTGATTTCTTTTCATATACAACCTGACACTATATATATATATATATATATATATATATATATAAACCTTTTCAAATTTAGAATTTTGACAGTCCTTTTCTGTCAACTTATCAATCATTAATCTCCTCTGATGATAAGATTTTAATCTTTGAAAAGCCTGGCTTAAGGAATGAAAGAGAAGAAAAATAAATATTTTTATTAACTAAATTGCTCCTTGTTCTGAACAACTGAAGATATTGATTTGCTTTCATTTGCAGGTCTAATTATTTTTCATTGACTTATCATATTTTTGCTCTATCCAGTATATTGAGCTTTCCTCACATCACAATAAGTCCAATTCTCTAAAAGTTTACCTTTTAGTTATAAATTTTCATATATATATATATATATATATATATATATATATATATATATATATATATATATATATATCAGTATCATCGCAGAGCCATGAATTTTATAACTGTTCTGTTTTTAAATCTCCGAAACAGTTACATGGTCAATAGCTGATTATTCCCGTTTAATATATCACAATTCAAGTTAAGGTCCCCTGTTTTTGTTTGACTGTTAGATACTTGAATCTCCTTTTCGTATTTGTAAATTTTCCAGCGGTAAATCGGCTTATGCAAGTGCTAAGTCTGCGATATTTTGGATTTAGTTAGTATCCCTGGGAATTTAAACTGCATTTTCTTTCTATAGTTTAAAGAATCTTTAAGTCATTACTAATAGCTTCTTTAGACATATATATATACATATATATATATATGTATATATATATACATATATATACATATACATATATATGTATATATATACATATATATATATATACATATATATATATACATATATATACATATATATATATATGTATAAACATATATATATGTATATATCTACATATACATATATATACATACATATACATATATATACATATATATATATATGTATATATATACATATATATATATATATATATATATATATATATATATATATATATATATATATATATATATATATATTAATTAGAGCGTTTATTTTGTTAGATCAAATGAAATCTAGCCATTCCTCTTCTCGTTTCTATGGTAGATGTTCAATTGAGCTCCAATCTCTGGTTCCTCCATATGCATAACGTCCGGCTGGATTTCCCTGAACAGTTTCTTTACAATGAACACATTACCACGAGACTGCTTCCCTGTAGATTACAACATGGTCGTCTCCAAATCCAATCTCAACAAATACTCGTCATAAACCGTCCCCATAATTAATTAAACTTAGTTCATTCCATTCATCATTTTCAATCCTCTCATTACATTCTTCATCATTCAACTGACAATCCATCCATCTTTTTAACCCTTATCTCGAATGGCTTTTAGCCTTGATTAATGGGTGCTAATTAGTAAATGAAGGTATTCTACCATTTGCCTTGCTATTTTCAGAGTTAAATCTCTTTAAGAAAGATTGAGACTTGCTTCATTACATCAAGATTACTGGTTTCGTCTCCCACCAATTTGCTAAAGTCAATGATTACAGTGCATTTCTGTGAGAATATGTAATGACCTCCAACGGTTTCCAAGGTTTCCAATTAAAAGAAGCTTATTCTTTTTTCAGGATCGGATTTTAAACTTTGGATTTCTGAGAATTAAGGCTCGTTTCCCCAACATAATAAATAGATCAGGAATTAAATGAAAGAAAAACAAATTAAATTGACAAAATAAAGAAAGAAAGAGAGAAAGAAAGAAAGAAAGAAGGAATAAAAGAATGAAAGAAAAAAAGAAAGAAAATAGTAAAGTGGGCAATAAAAAATACTCGATAAAAACGAAAAGAAATGAATAAACAGCTGAAAGAAAGAAAGAAAGAAAGAGAGAAAGAAAGAAAGGTGCACAGTTGAAAGGCGGGTGAGATAGAGTAAGCAATGCAAGTGATTAAATGAAGTTGACAAGATGAATTGACGTAGAAAGGAAGAAGAAAGAAACAAAGAAAAGAAGAACTAAACCAAATCAAGAGTGAAAAGAAAGAAAGAAAGAAAGAAAACCCGGAAAAGCAAAAGCTTATTAGGAACGATAGGGTGGAGGTAAGATTTAAGAAATAAAGACAGGAAATATGAGAGAGAGAGAGAGAGAGAGAGAGAGAGAGAGAGAGAGAGAGAGAGAGAGAGAGGAAGAGAGTGAGGGAGAGAGAGGGAGAGAGAGGGAGAGACCAGTGAGAATAAAGAAAAGAATAAAAGAGAAGAAAGGAAAAAGAATGAAGGGAAAAGGAAATTAAAGAAATAATAAAAAAGTAGAATAAAACTTGGAATAAACGAATAATTGAACGGAAAAAGTCGGTTGGTTTTTTGTTAGTTCTGTTTTGTTTTGCGACATATCAACCCTTTTTTGTTTTGTTTTGCGACATATCAACCCTTTTTTGTTTTGTTTTGCGACATATCAACCCTTTTTTGTTTTTGTTTTGCGACATATCAACCCTTTTTTGTTTGTTTTGCAACATATCACCCTTTTTTGTTTTGTTTTGCGACATATCAACCCTTTTTGTTTTGTTTTGCGACATATCAACCCTTTTTGTTTTGTTTTGCGACATATCAACCCTTTTTTGTTTTTGTTTTGCCACATATCAACCCTTTTTTTGTTTTTGTTTTGCGACATATCAACCCTTTTTGTTTTGTTTTGCGACATATCAACCCTTTTTTGTTTTTGTTTTGCGACATATCAACCTTTTTTGTTTTTGTTTTGCGACATATCAACCTTTTTTGTTTGTTTTGCAACATATCACCCTTTTTTGTTTTGTTTTGCGACATATCAACCTTTTTTTGTTTTGTTTTGCGACATATCAACCCTTTTTGTTTTGTTTTGCGACATATCAACCCTTTTTTGTTTTTGTTTTGCCACATATCAACCCTTTTTTTGTTTTTGTTTTGCGACATATCAACCCTTTTTGTTTTGTTTTGCGACATATCAACCCTTTTTTGTTTTTGTTTTGCGACATATCAACCCTTTTTTGTTTTGTTTGCGATATATCAACCTTTTATGCGTTATTTAATACCGAATCAAGTAATTCTGTTAAAATGCAATTAGTTTGTTTTTTAATTATGAACTTGTATTTACAAACTTTGATAATGTTTGCATTTATCACTTTTTTCAACTGTTTGCATATTGAATAACTGATTTTAGGAAATCTTGGCCTTTTGGCTAAGATCAAAGTGTAGTATCTGTTCCGATGGATACTGCACCCCATACGGGTGTTGTCTTGGCCTTCGGGTCTTGATTTACGCCGGTCAATGGGTCTGTCCTGTGCAGTTCTAGGAGGTCCACCTTCCCAGGCTTTGCCTCCCCTGTTTGGGGAGGAGTAAGTTTATTGCTTACTGCCTGAGGCGCCCCTACCGGGGAATGCCGACGGGGATGCCCAGGCCATTTTTAAACCCCACTTTCCCGACCCGACCTTGGGTCACATCTTACTTGTGGAAGTAAGATAAAAACTGGCCTTGTGCCTAACTCCTGGAGAGGAGTAAATCAATACTTTAGTTTTACTGCATGAAGCAGTTACACGACGAAAGATCTATTTTCTCTTCTAAATACACGCAATCTCTTGCGTAGCAATAAGTTGTGATTCGGTTGGCGAAAACAGGCACCTCCAAACTTGTGTACTGATGTTACCTACCCTTTAATTTCGTCGTGGTAGTTGAGTTCTTTCTTTGCTTCTGTACTGCCGTGAACATCGCCGTCCGCTGTGTCTGCAACAAAAACCTTCCTAACACGATTCAGGAGGCGAACAATCTTTTAAATTTTGATTAGTTTTATTCAGGCGTCAGTTTTCTGTCGCTCTGGGGGATGTTTTACTAAACGTTGAGGGAGAGATCAAAGTACTATTCCTAGCTTAAATCCTTAGTCATTCGAGGAGGGGGGGAAAGGAATCTCATGCCTGTATTCTCTTAAGGAAATAAATTCCCCTTTTCATTTCGGACTACATAGAGAAATGCGTCTGTTCAGCTTGCTTCCAAAAACCAGACTCGCAAAACTCAGTTTCCCAGACAAAAGCCCGTGACGTCACAGAACCCCTATGCGCAGATGCACATTGACACTTGATCGGAGGTCTCGTCAACGTGGTGGCCTTGTCAACGTTCCGACTGTGAGAACAGCCCTATTTTACACTCGGTTGTACAGGTTAACCCGCACTAAATTGCGCAAGCCAAAACAAACAATCCCCCACACATACGTCCGCTCAACATGCGTCCGGCCTCACAGGGCCATTATCCAACACTGATACACAGGCGATTCAAATTCCACCCAAAGCTAGATTCGCGCCAAATACGACGTCAATGCCGTGGCATTTCCTCTCGTGAATAGACTCAAAATCAACTGAGACTCAATTACCTTCCTACTATAATACACACATACAGATGCAACTTGCCTTACATGTTTACGTTCTTGTATTCATATGTCTCTGTTAAATAAAGATAGATTTATATTATTGTAAAGACGTTGGAATTTTATTTCAGACTCTGATGACCTTTTTTCTTATTCAATTTAAGTCAGATACATATAGACACGGCCGACTCAGCAGAATGGCTAGCTTCCATCGCGACACTCTCCAACCAAACAACTCTCCAATCTACAGGCATATCAACCCTTTGCTGAATCCAGTCATTTTGGGAGAAATCATATTTGACTTCAAGTCTTTAATATATTTGGAAATTATACATGTTTTAAACATATGTGGAAACTACCGGATGCAGTTTCATGTCATGCCTTGGGTACATTTTATTTAACCCATAGGTGGGATCCTGGCAGATAGTACCACTGCGGATCAGAGTAGGCCTGGAAATCAAGGCGACTAAGGGGTGATTTCATATTCCCCAAAGCTCTCAAATTGAAACCTGACCACCGGGTGCGGTTTAATGTCCTACCCTAACCCTAACCCTAACCCTAATACATTTAAAGTTATGTATACACTAGAGAGTTATAAAACAAGATTGATAACTTCTATTACACGGTTTTCGAAACAAATTTGACACTTCTAGGGAAAGAAACCCTACCATATCTTAGCCAATAATTGATGTATTCTCAAAATTCAAAGTGCATTCTTAGATGATCTTTTTAGCGAATACAGCTCACTCGAGGAAGTTGCAATGGGCCACCATCACGGCCTCCAAGCGGGATCTGAACCTGGAGCAAGCTGTCTTCGTGGTGTCAATCGAGATACGCCTGAACACCAGTTTAATCTTGACAATCAGCTCATCCGTGGGGTTTCAAGCGGTGCGGTTGGTGTCTTTCTCAAATACGCCCACACATAATAATCCATTGGGTTGCAACCAGGCGAGTTACTGGTAGATGTTGGGATCTGGTGACGTCTTTGAAGTTCTCAAGAAGCCACTTCTGTGTTTTCTTGGAGATGTGACACAGAGCGAAGTCTTGCTGCTACACGTATGGTTATCTTGTAGCCACTGTCTCCACTCAGTTCTTGACAACAGTGGATAGCAACTCAATATAGCCGTTTGAATTGAGTCGATGTCCCTTTTTGAAGATGAGGGCCGCGTGACGTGCAATTCGACGGAAACATAAGGACGATCACAGTTTGGGGGAACTTGGTCTTCATGGCGCGCAGGACTTCATTTAGACTGTAGGCTAGCCATCTGTTATTCTAAACGTTGTGTAACTGGTCCTTAGAAGAGCAAATCCAGTTCGACTGTGTGTTGGACATTTTGGGCGAGTTTCTTTGCTATCGTAAGGCGGTTCCCTTGACCGTGAATAGTTGGCGCTTATGACTCTTGTATGAGGGGAAGCGAATATCCTTGTTCAGCGCTTTCTTCATAGTCGCCATTTTGACGCCCAGATCTCTCGTCAATGTCCGCATTGCGCTGCCCGGATCTTGTCGCACCTTTTTGCAGCTTCTCTGCAGATTTCGTAATGCGAACAGTCAGAACACCTGCAATGATCCTTCCTGCTAGCCACTGCTTCCACATCTCCGTCGCATTTCTCCAGCTTTTATCTCGTGGCATTCAATGTCTTCAAGGAGCACTGAGCTGCAACTAAGTTTTCGAAAATTTTGAATCCCGCGCGAATCATCATGATGCAGGTCACTCTCTTCCAATATCCTGGTGTTTCCCAGTCGTCCATGATCTCAAACTCTCAGAACTCCTAATAGTACACAGAAACAGCTATCCGTTGCACTTGACCGCTATTAAATACTTCACTTAGTTCTGAAATGAAAGAATATAAAAAATGTCAAATTTGTCTCAAAAACCCTGTACTTATTACACTTTATTTGGTGCGAAATTCTAAGACCGCACTTATCTATTCGTCATCACTAACCCTAACCCTAACCCTAACCCTAACCTTAACCCTAATCCTAACCCTAACCCTAATCCTCACCCTAACCCTAACGTATCCAGTTCTGATGTAACTCCCCACGCTGTATTTACATCTGCTGTTGTTTTTACCAAATCAAACTCTAGAAATATTAAACTTTTCAAGACCTTTACATGCAGCTGAAATAAGTTAGCCTTTTCCTACATCAATAGATTATAAACCAAATTTCAAATGCTTATGTTTAAAGTTATAAATATTTCCGTGTCTTCTTTACGTGCAGTCACTTCATCATGTTAGCATTTATTTCTAACAATCATATAACTTTCTATTTTGTATATATTTTATATATATCTGCATTATCCCCGTTTAGATTTTTTTGTTGTTATTCTATTGTTTCGTATTTTGAGTTTTGTACGAAATTGCTTGCAAAGAGAGATAATTCATGATCCTAGCTCTGTGTGACTGACGTCAGAAATTTGATAACGAAAGCAAAACACACACAAAGGAAAACAGGTTGAAATCGTCAAGTGGGTAAACTTAGTTGATGTGTGTCTGATAATGTTCTTATTATTGTGTTTCCATTATTCTCCGGCTCGCGGCTGAAATAGAAAGCATGTGGGAACGAGAAATACAGAAAGAATGAGAGACGACCAGTATTCGATGCGCACGCCCGATCGCTTCCTTCGTAAGAGAGCGATGGACATGTAATCATTTATTTATAGGATAAGAATGGCTGATTAAACGGAGACAACTAGGATACTATTTGGATTCGCGTCTCTCAGGTGTAAATAGATGGTTGCAATTTTCAAATGTGTGTTCCTGCGAAAGGGTACAACACTACACCTATACACTCTTATAAAAAACATAACTGTTACTGCTATCATCGTAAGTGCGGGCGAATAAACTTGCCTTTCATCAAACTAAACCTCACCTCGCCATTCGTTCGTCGAGTGAACGAGAACCTCTGGCCACCTTGACTCAATCGGAAGGATGGTGACCTTCATCTATTCATGGTTTAAAACATTTTCACCTGAACTTATCTTATCGCTATGTTCTACACACACATCGAGAGAAATATAATATGTTTCAGAATATGTTGGCGACAGAAAGTCTGTTTACGTCAAAAGGGAAATTAGTCTTTTCCCAAGTTTCTCAAAGACCAGAAAAATTGGAGAGCTGTTGAGCACTATTAAAATAAATTGAGCACTATTAAAAATCAATTAAGCACTATTAAAAATCAATTGAGCACTGTTAAAAATCAATTGAGCACCATTAAAAATCAATTAAGCACTATTAAAAATCAATTGAGCACTATTAAAAATCAATTGAACACTATTAAAAATCAATTGAGCACTATTAAAAATCAATTGAGCACTATTAAAAATACATTGAGCACTAGTAAAAATAAATTGAGCACTATTAAAATACATTAAGCACTATTAAAAATCAATTTAGCACTATTAAAAATAAATTGAGCACTATTAAAAATATATTGAGCACTATTAAAAATAAATTGAGCACTATTAAAAATCAATTGAGCACTATTAAAAATACATTGAGCACTATTAAAAATCAATTGAGCACTGTTAAAAATCAATTGAGCACTATTAAAAATACATTGAGCACTGTTAAAAATCAATTGAGCACTATTAAAAATACATTGAGCACTATTAAAAATAAATTGAGCACTATTAAAAATCCATTGAGCACTATTAAAAATAAATTGAGCACTATTAAAAATACATTGAGCACTATTAAAAATAAATTGAGCACTATTAAAATACATTAAGCACTATTAAAAATCAATTTAGCACTATTAAAAATAAATTGAGCACTATTTAAAATCAATTAAGCACTATTAAAAATAAATTGAGCACTATTAAAAATAAATTGAGAACTATTAAAAATACATTGAGCACTATTAAAAATCAATTGAGCACTATTAAAAATAAATTGAGCACTATTAAACATAAATTGAGAACTATTAAAAATACATTGAGCACTATTAAAAATCAATTGAGCACTATTAAAAATAAATTGAGCACTATTAAACATAAATTGAACACTATTAAAAATACATTGATCACTATAAAAAATACATTGAGCACTATTAAATATCAATTGAGCGTTATTAAATATCAATTGAGCACTATTAAAAATCAATTGAAAACTATTAACAATACATTGAGAACTATTAAAAATACATTGAGCACTATTAAATATACATTGAGCACTAGTAAAAATAAATTGAGCGCTATTAAAATCAATTGAGCACTATTAAAAATAACTTGAGCATTATTAAAAATAAGTTAGGCACTATTAAAAATATATTGAGCAATGTTAAAAATAAATTGAGCACTATTAAAAATACATTGAAAACTATAAAAAATCAATTGAGCACTATTAAAAAGTAAATTGAGCACTATTAAAAATAAATTGAGCACTATTAAAAATCAATTGAGCACTGTTAAAAGTAAATTGAGCACCGTTAAAAGTAAATTGAGCACTATTAAAAATAAATTGAGCACTATTAAAAATACATTGAGCACTATTAAAAATCAAGTGAGCACTATTAAAATTTGATTTAGCACTATAAAAAATACATTGAGCACTATTAAAAATCAATTGAGAACTATTAAAAATCAATTGAGCACTATTAAATCAAATTGAGCACTATTAAAAATCAATTGAGCATTAGTAAAATTAAATTGAGCACTATTAAAAATCAATTGAGAACTATTAACAATCAATTGAGCACTATTAAAAATCAAGTGAGCACTATTAAAAATCAATTAAGCACTATTAAAAATAAATTGAGCACTATTAAAAATAAATTGAGCACTAGTTAAAATACATTGAGCACTATTAAAAATACATTAAGCGCTATTATAAATCAATTGAGCACTATTAAAATTTAACTGAGCACTATTAAAAATCAATTGAGCACTATTAAAAATACATTGAGCACTATTAAAAATAAATTGAGCATTATTAAAAATACATGTAGATCTATTAAAAATTTATTAAGCGCTATTAAAAATCAATTGAGCACTATTAAAAATACATTGAGCACTATTAAAAATCAATTTAGCCCTATTAAAAATCAATTGAGCACTATTAAAAATAAATTGAGCACTATTAAAAATACATTGAGCACTATTAAAAATCAATTGAGCACTATTAAAAATACATTGAGCACTATTAAAAATACATTGAGCACTATTAAAAATCAATTGAGCACTATTAAAAATACATTGAGCACTATTAAAAATCAATTCAGCACTATTAAAAATCAAATGCAAAAAACGATTTGCAGCTTCTAAAATCCGACTTATTCTTAATTTATCGAATTCGGATTTCATTTCCTAAATGACCGATGTGTCACATTCAGTCATTTGTGTATCCTATTAAACCCAATAATCAGGGTCGAGACTTTACAGTTTTCACAGATCACAAACCCCTCACATACGCCTTACACACAAGCATGGAAAGATATACACCACGAGATACCCGACAACTGGACTATATAGCCCAATTTACATCGGATATCCAATACATCAAGGGTACAGATAACATTGTAGCATATACTTTGTCACGTTCCACTATTCATGCCATAAATTCGGAAACACTCAACTTCGATCTAATCGCAGAAGAACAGCGAAATGATGTGACATTAGACGAAGTAAAAAAGAACACTTCCTTAAAATTAAAGGCACAACCAGTCCCTTTCGGATCAGAAACATTTCTATGCGACACGAGCACAGGCTATTCCAGACCATACATACCACCTTCACTAAGACAAAAAGTTTTCCAACATTTTCACAACTTGTCACACCCAGGCAGACGAGCTACAAAAAAATTAATTAGTGATCGTTTTGTATGGCCTAAAATGCATAGAGACATAACTGACTGGACTAAAGTATGTTTAAAATGCCAAACTAGCAAGGTAGGCAGACATACAAAATCTCCTCCTGGACAATTTATTCACATCGACATAGTTGGACCACTACCAGAAGCAAAGGGCCACCAATATCTACTGACAATAATCGACAGATTTACCAGATGGCCTGTCGTAACTCCTTTGCGTGATACATCCGCACATTCCGTCGCGAAAGCAATATTGCAGGATTGGATAGCTAATTTTGGTTGTCCATCCGTAATAACAACAGATCGCGGCGCACAATTTCAATCAACACTTTTCGAGGAATTCACAAAACTTTTGGGAGTGAAACACATAACCACTACGGCTTATCATCCTTGTGCGAACGGAATGGTCGAGCGTTTCCATAGACAACTGAAAGCAGCTCTGACAGCAAAGAACGATTCCGGAACATGGTTAGAAAACATCCCTTTGGTTTTGTTGTCCATCAGAAATGTGTTGAAACAAGATTTAGGGTGCACATCATCCGAAATAGTTTTTGGGACCACATTGACATTGCCTGGCCAATTTTGTGAGAAAACAAATCATTTTCAACCAACTACAAACTTTGTTCAAAATTTTAAGCAAAGGATGAATGATTTGGTTTTTACACCTACAAGGACACAGACAAAAGAAATTTACATCCCAAAAGACCTCAACAACTGCGAATATGTTTTTGTACGCATAGATGCAGTAAAAAAAACCCTCTTTGTGCTACATATTCAGGACCTTTCAAAGTAGTCGAGAGGAAATCAAAGTATTTCACTATTATGAAAAATGGAAAACAAGATACGGTTGCCATAGACAGGTTAAAACCGGCATATTTGGATCTATCGAAGAATAGCGTGTCGGAACACCTCACACCTTCACAAGACACTGACGTGTGCGAACAAGATACTACAATAAGCAGCACACCACCTACACCGAAGCTAAGGACAAAATCCGGCAGGAGAGTAAATTGGCCTGCCAACTTGAAACAATATGTTACATATTGAAAATATTTTTTTTTCTTTCAATATTTTTCAATCTGAGGGGGGTTTTATGGAATTCACCTTTCAACAGCAGTCGACAGGCGTTTTCAACACCCCGCAGAAAACGCCAAAATAGGGATCATATGTTTCCGGTCACTGCCCCTGATGATTAGGACATATATAAACGTCGTTTGCGACGGATCCGGTCTCTTGCCTCCAGAATTTCTTCAGACACAGCAGGGAGAATTGTTTCGCTCCATCGGCCAATCGCAAGACGATGCGACGACTACCTGTCGCGTCAAATCATTCCTTCTCCCCTTTTCTGACTGCTGGACACACATAGTAAGCTTGACAATTACACACGCACACACGCACACACGTACACACGCACACACGTGCGTCTTTCTTCTTACAAAACTTATTTAAAGAGACATTGCTTTAAATAACAAAAAGACGCTATTTCTTTCAAGCCGTCAAAGAGACATTTATCCAAAAGACACTAAAAGACTTTCGTCAAATATGGAATATAATTTTTATGTGTAAAAATGCAAAATAAATTTTTGTTGTTAATATAAATGTTTGAGTATTGGATATTTTATTTGCCCTTCATTTGTGTTGAATGTTGACGTTTTCTTGCTCGTTTTTCTTCAATATTTAAGAGGAATAGAGTGCGTTAGTATCCCCCACAAACTTTTACCAAATTAATGTTAATGTCGCCATGTTGGATTTTTTGGAGAGACAATATGGAGTTTAAAACGCTAAAGTAAATATTTACTAACATAAAACATCATTCTTAGAAATTTGGCGCAACATCATCAATTTAGCAGCCATTTTTTTCTTCGTTTTATTTGATCATGGTGTGTACTAGACACATTTAATATCAAGCTGAAATGTGGTCAGGTGAAGTAAAAGGGTTCTTTTTTTTTACTCCCATCATAATTAATCATAGCGTTCTTAAATGTGTTCCTTGAAAATAAGTAAAATAAATAGAAATAAATACATTTTAAAAATAACAAGAGAAGAAGGAAGAAAAATCTGTCTGGAATTCAGCAGGGTTTTTTTTGGGGGGGGGGGTCACTTTAGTAGTCAATCAGGATTTTTTTTTTGTTTTTATTCATTGCTTGCTTTCATCCATAGATAAGTGTTGTCCATTAACCGGATTACTGATGCATAGACAGAGGCGTTACATTGGCAAGTCGGAAAGGCGTTCGAGTAAAAGATCGCTTGTCCATGGCAAAACAAGATTCGCTGCAGCCACCATGACAGCGTTTCTCATTTTGTTTTCTTTTCTCTCTTTTCTTTCTTTCCTTTTCTTTTTTTTTTCTTTCCTTTTTTTCTTTTCTGATTTTTTTCTTTCTTTCTTTCCTTTTCTTTCTAAGTGTGGATAAAACGCCGCCGCTCGTTGGTGCAGCTGCCGACTCAAACCTTTCAACTAATAACCACGTCACGTCAGTAAAGAAGAAAGCGTACACAGTGGCCGTATGTTCGTTTGTGAGTGTATGTCCGTCGCCACAGAAGGTGATGTTCACTTATGTATCGCTTTATCCATTTTGTTGACTTTTTCACGCTTGGACGCGGTAAGTATGGCCCCTGGGACAAGTGGAATAGATTAAACGGGATGTTTTATTTATTTTATATTGTTTGGACACCGAAGATACTGATTACCTATTGAGCGGGTGTGCTGATGCAACATCATACTAATACCTACTCACACTTGCCAACAGGCTTGTTGTAGATGTGAAACAAGATTCATTTTCGTTTAATATTTAATAGGTATTTTGTTGGAATGTGTCATATTTGAAACACAACTCATTTATGGGTTACACGGGGCAAATAACATGTATTTTCTTAATGGTCAATAATCACAAATTTATTTTTAACTAGCGGGACCCAGTGGAAATTCCACGGTGTTTCTCTCTCTCTCTCTCTCTCTCCCCCCCTCGACCCTCCCCTCCCGCTCCCCGGGCAACAGTAAGTTCTAACTCTGTCTTACCTCTTCCCCCTTCGATGTATATTTAGCTCACCGTTAACAATTATTAAAAAATAAATGAATCGCCAGCGATCGGGCGATCCAATCTTCGTAAAAAGGGGTGTCAGAGTGTTATACAGGTAGGTAGGTAGGTAGGTAGGTAGGTAGGTAGGTAGGTAGGTACACGCTAACGTATTAATATATAGATGATATTTTCTTAAGTTAACATTCTGTCAGGAAGAATCTACTGCTAAATGTTCTAGCGTTACATATTCTGTTTAATATCTCGTTACTAAATCAATATATGTAACGTTTCCGAAAATGTCGAAACGTTACTAAAAAGTCTTTAAACTGTTTTTACATGCTTTTTATACTTATACGCCTTTCGCGTATTTTACACTTAACGTTTGCGGGTGTGGGAGTGTTACTTTATCATGTATGCGGGTTCTGGTGTGGGCCTTAAAATGTGGCGTGGGTGTGCAACCATTGTTAATATCTTTTCACATGTGCGTGTGTATGTGACTAAGCGTTCGCTATACGTGTGTTCGGGTTTAATCATTAGTTGCTCTTAAACTTATGTGTGCAGGTGTGGGCGTTCAATCACTGGTTACTTTTAACAAGCACATGGTATTACAAGCGCTCACATAAATTATTTTACGTATCTCTTACATTTAACGTGTGTGTGGGTGTGTCAATAATACTTGATTTCGTCTCTTTCGCTCTCTTTTTTCTCATACAAATGTTCCTTTAAAAGTCAAACAATTTATCTTTTATCTTCCGTCGTTTTCTGTTGTCTCTTTCACCGCAGTTGTGATTCGTCTTCTTATCCAGGCCACCATATCGTCGCGTTGATTCCTTCTCTCTCTCCGTCTCCGCTACTGAATTTCGTCGTCGCGTGTGTCTCTGTAAACAAACATTTTTAATCGACAAAAAGGAGTCGAAGACAGATTTTTCGAGAGGTTCTAAGAGGTTTTATTTTCTCTGAATTAAAAACACGTAGATGAGAGACCTTATTATCTTAACTTTGACTACCTCTTAACTTGCTACTTAGTAGATGACAATTACAAGACTGAATAGACAGGGGGTCGCCTTCGGTCTCATACAGAGACTTAACTTAACTCAAGTTTCAGAGCCCATATATTTTCACGTCTAGCTCGCTTGAAATCCATGGACAGACTCTCGAAACTCTCGTTTCTTTGTGCGCGACAACAACAAGTTACGTCATTGTGTCCCTGACCGATCTGTTCTCTGTCTCTAAGCTTTATTGGCCCCAATGCTTTGTTCCCTTGCTCTCAAGTTCACATATCTGTTACTCACTCGTGGGGAAACAGATTCGTTTCCCCAAAGTGTGTGTCAGCCCGACATGTACTCAGCTATTTTAATTCCGACCGCAGTCCCAATTAGTACTAGCTGAAGTATACGTTTACAACATATGGCCTCCCATAATCCAACACTAGAAGAAAGAAGGCGCGAATGGGTCCAGGAGCGAGTGTGGCAGCCAAAACTAATTGGCTGTCCGGATTGTAGCCTCCACTAGACATTTGCGTCATACTCTCGTTGTGGGTCAGGTTGTTTTAAAGTAAAGGTCGGCTGTAGTCTTTGTGTTAGACTCACTCAATGTCTGACACAAGGTTCGTTTTCCCGGTCTGGCAACTCACTACAAACAGCAAAGAGCACGAACCAAGTGGACTACTACTAATAAAAAAAACAGTGACTAGGAAGAAGGGTAGTAGCAGCAGGACACACGTCACTCAAAACCGAGTGAACACGTGACTGCCAAAAATTAGAGCGAGTACACGTGACAAAACGGTTTGTGGCAACAGAGGTGGCAAAAAACACACGCCTTTTTCCAGCTGCCGGACGAAACAACTTTCAAGTGCCAAAGGGAGCCAGAACACAAATAGCAAGCCAGAGACAACTATCCTAGACCACCCCGTCGCCTGAAATAAATTCTGCAAAAAATAAGACAATAATTCTCACAATTCAGTTTAATGAATGTATATAAAGGGATGAAACGGGTGTAATTCTTAAGTCTTAAGCTATAATCCATCTCCCAACCGAGAAGGGTACGGCCATTTTCTCAGTAACCGAAATGACATCGGAAAGTTTCTGGGCAAGGCCTAGAAGCAGTACATCAATTACGTTTTGCTATTTCGTCTGTAACTCTTCTCGTGAATGATTTCCCTCCAGAGTTTCTTATATTGAGTTGGTAATTGGTCAGCCGAGAGACACCATGAATCGACATTCAACCTGGCCGAACCATCCTGAACTGACAATCAACCGGCCTTGAAACGTGAGTGGTATCCAAAAACGTCTGCTTAGCGAAAAGAATGTTCGCTAAAAGCCTGATTAAGCATTCGAGGAAATCTGCGGGGTAGATATAACGAGTTTCATACAGCATTTGACGCGCCGTTCTAACGTATTAAGAAACTTGCAGAATAATAATCAACATTAATTTTTTTTAATATTTTATCTGTTTTTGCACTTACTCAATTGGTTGTGTTAACTACGCGCGTTTCGTTAAAAAGTTATAGTGAGGGGAATATGAGATACAAAATGCTCTCATTAGATTAAAATCAGATGTCAGCTATTTGTATTTGTTTGCTCATATATATATATATATATATATATATATATATATATATATATATATATATATATATATATATATATATATAAGATAGATAGACGAAGAGTGATAAATAGGCACGAATGTCCAAATTTATTTCAAACTTCGATTGTTCAATGCAAGGTATATTCTGTAATAAAATTATGTTTATTATTCTTTCCTTAAGCCAAGGCTTTTCAAAGATCGAGATCTTATCATCAGAGGAATTATACAGATAGATAAGTTGGCAATAGAAAAGCCAAAATTCAACATTTGAAAAAATATTAAGAAAATGATGGGTGAAAAAAAGTTCGTATAAAAAGATATTAGGTTAGTCCAGGTGGTAAATGTCCGCCGATAAGGTGTCCAACGGAAGGAAGTTTCGATGGAGAAGAAAAGGTTTCGTGGGGGCATCACATAAAGGCATTCAAAATGAAGTAAATCCAATGGTGAAAATGTAGTTCAAGTCGTAGAGGGATCGCACTTAAACGGAATTAAATTTTAATTTGATTAGTGGGACAGGCTAAATGTTTAACTATACTTTGAGCTTGTCTCTTCGTCTATCTATATTTATAATTGCTCTATCTCGTATATT
>OY744533.1:85080821-85105821 GCA_963556195.1 Sepiola atlantica
TCCTAGGAGCATATCCGTGTTTCAATGTCGACTTAACCCTTGTATAATATATAAGAGCATGCAAGCACTAACTCCTCAAAATAATTTTTTTTTTTAGTTTATTGAACTTCTTTTTTAAAGGTTTAGTATACATTATCAACATGTTTCCTTTCTAATATTGCTCAGTTTTTACTGGAATATCTTTAAGGATTTTTCTTTATAGACTTGAAAAAAAACTGGCACAGTTTTACAAAAGAATTCTAATATTTTGACGATGTATTTTGCGTAGGAACCGTCCTGGTTTCAGACACCTATTGGTGACTGCACTTCAAGGGTGCTTGCCATAGTCGCAATGCTAGACACTGCGGGTTGGCGACGCTATATGTCCATAGCCAGGTGTCCATATACAGCGCCTGGTATCTCAAATGGTAACCCATCTAGTACTGGCCGGGCTCAACGTTGCTTAACTTTGATGATATATATATATATATATATATATATATATATATATATATATATATATATATATATATATATATATATATATATATATATATATATATTGTGATAAGTAGGATGAAATACGAGAAAAAGTTTTTAACACATCACTAAGTACTAACCTTCAAATAGCATTTATCAGAATTTTGACCAGTCGGATGACTAGTTTAAAATTATTGACGCTACTGGTACATCGAAAAGTCGAACGAAAATAAACATTACTTCAATATTGCACATACAATAAAACTGTTGAATTCATGCGTTTCCAATACAAATTTCGTGTGTTCTGGCTGTTTTCTTTTTTTTTTCTTTTTGAAATAAAAACAGTGCTCCGTACACATCGAAAAGAAAAACGAAAATAAACATTACTTTAATATTGCACATACAATAAAACTGTTGAATTCATGCGTTTCCAATACAAATTTTGTGTGTTCTGGCTGTTTTCTTTTTTTTTCTTTTTGAAATAAAAACAGTGCTCCTTAAAATTGCACATCCAATTAAACCTAATATCAAAACGTTATTCTTATTTTATATTTTTTGTTTCAATTTAGTAAAACCTTGTCTTTGTAGTTCATGAATTTCCGACGCGAACGCAGACCCCGCGATATTATTGTAAAAAAAAAACGTATATCAAAGTAATACCACCATTTTGGATTAATCGTAAATTTTACTGTGGAAAAAAATTGTTTAAATCTTGGTATAGAGCTTTCTTTTCACTTGCATCCCCACACAGATAGACAACCCCACAAATATGTATAGTATATTTACGTGGGATTACATATTACTAGCAAGAATACGCTCATAAAGGAGGTAATGCCTGGGATGATGGGCTCATGACAGGAGAACAAATACTTGAATTGAGCACTGAAAGATAGTAAATTCGTCTGATATAATATAGTAAACTGAATTTAGCATTAAAATAAGCAATAGTATAGTTTCGGCTTCAGAAATACAGATACCAAATCTCCATTAGTAAGAGATAAGTAATTTAGAGACGATTGATATTACACAGGATAAAATGTGTGAGTATGGCTGATATAAATAGTACACTATGTTGTGCAAGTAACTTGAGCCTAGGTAAATTCGTAATCTGTACTGATTTCTACCACGACTGGATTTGAGTGTATTTTGGTGAAAAGAATTTCCCTTATTTTTTCTCTATGTAGAATTCTTACGTTTTAACCTTCTTCAAAGGAACAATTCCTTTTTCGTTCGGTAAAGAAAATAATAATGGTTGCATTCAATTTCATGAATAAATTATATCAATAACTATGCATTATAAATGGAACGTTTGAAAATAGATACTTTGTATTCAACAGGCAGTCACAAATTTTTATGTAATTTTATACCATTTCAATGTTATAAAGGACAGATTCACGTCATTTCATAAAAATTATTTTTCATTCAGCATACACTTGTTTCGGCAAACACCAATGTATTTGTAAAATGCTACTGTGTATTTATTTCTTGGTGTGGCTATCCTCAGTGCTAATTTTACAAAACAAAGCAAAAACGAAAAAAAAAAAAAAAATGCGATCAGAGCCTAAATTACAATCAGTACTCATTATCAACATTATATATATATATATATATATATATATATATATATATATATATATATATATATATATAGTTACTTGCCACCTCCCCTCCCTTCCCCTCCCCTCAAAGCTCCATATACCAACATCTTATAAAGCATGGCATACAAAAGAACGAATTTAGGCACATTTTAACAAATTACACATCCATTCTGGCGGTTTCGGGTTGCAGTGTTCGCCTCTCCATAATGGAAGCATTGTTTATACAAATTATTAAACCAAACATCAACCATTCCTGTTATGAGGGAGGGTGAAGGTGTATTGAAGTGCTGTTGAAATGATTTAAAAGAGCGCCCTCTTGATAGATTCACCAATTTATTTCATTTTGCAACCGCCTGACGACGACCGATGTCGGTCGAAAACGTTCGCACAAAATACAGAGATTTTTTACACTCCTTGGATTATAACATCAAATTCGTCGTACGAAGACTAGAAAAAACGGATCAAAAGCTGAATAAGCAGAAGTTGGCACTCCTGTTTAATCAAACATGCATATATATATATATATATATATATATATATATATATATATATATATATATATATATATATATATATATATTTAATTCAAGAATGTTTTAATTCAAGAATATTTTAGATTAATAATTATAGCTGATGATGAGTGATTAGAAATACAAATAGATAAGAGGATAAGAGACATATATGTTCCCACATGAATATAACGAGCCCATAGTTCCATGGGAAATATATATATATATATATATATATATATATATATATATATATATATATATATATATATATATATATATATATATGTTACACCGGCCGTTCTTACACAGGAGAAACAACACCGGTTGTCACTATAAATAGTGCGAGACACCAGAAGACAAAGCACAGTCTTGTAACTGTCTAGCCAATAGCTAGTCACTTTCTTACTTTGTTAATACACTTGTTAAACCAACCCTCGACTTGACTTCCTTTATTTATTATTTACTGTGGAACAACTTCACAACAATATATGTGTGTGTGTGTGTGTGTGTGTGTGTGTGTGTGTGTGTGTGTGTGTGTGTGTGTGTGTGTGTGTACATGTGTGTGTGTATATATGTTATACTAAATCTGAGTTAATCAACGTTTGTTTCCCTAACACATTTTTCCTATATATTTTAATCACAAAAAAATGTCCCCCAGTTTTGGGATTGAGTTATGTTTGAAAAACCTTCAATTTTAGCTGTTCTAATTAGCCGTGATTTACAATTAACCCATTAAGTGACCTATCACTTACTAACTTTCTATCCATCATTTTCACCCTTTCTCAATTTATTTTCTTTGACCTCCCCCCCCCCGACTGTACCAACATGCAGAAATTTAAATCTAATGTGAACAAAATTAACAGAAATTTAAATGTAATGTGAACAAAATTAACAGAAATTTAAATGTAATGTGAACAAAATTAACAGAAATTTAAATGTAATGTGAACAAAATTAACAGAAATTTAAATGTAATGTCAACAAACATCTTGCTACACACCTCCCCGCTTAGGATACCCCTTACGTCTTAGGGGCAATATGAATTGTTTGGGGTGAATCGAAAGTATTTAAAAATTAAAATAAAAAAAATAAACCATAGCTGGAGAGAGAAAGAGAGAGAGAAAAAACGAGATGTTGCGAACAGAAAGACCAATTTTGAATGTTTGTTTTGTTTGATTTAACTGG
Organism: Sepiola atlantica; assembly: GCA_963556195.1. NCBI lineage: Eukaryota > Metazoa > Mollusca > Cephalopoda > Sepiida > Sepiolidae > Sepiola > Sepiola atlantica. The sequence continues at coordinate 85,084,574 of OY744533.1, forward strand.
CTTTTCAAATAATTTCACCCGAGTTGGTCACATGTTTTCTAGTACATATCGATATCTATATAAAGTTAAGTATATGTTTATATATTTTATTACAGGATCTATTCTTCAACTAATTAACCGATCATTATGAATTTTGAAACACATCTGCTTGGCATAAGGGATCGTAATGTGAGCTATATTTAGTTTACTTTACTTTAATGCAACGGGGGTAAAAGGGGAGAAGTCATTCGTGACAATTCAGATAATCCGATTTTTGTGAAATTTTACTAATAGGTATGAAACATCTATTAATGAATATTCCCAAAATTTAAGTTTATTTAAAGCTGTTTTTTTATGGAAATCACTCCAGACAAGGCATGAAGCCACTTGATGTAAGGAGCTAACAAGTACAAATATGATTATCGCAAAGACAGGCGATGCCTATTGGCCTTAGTCTTGAAAAGTCCAAGGCTATAGGTAGGAGGAAATCAGTGGGCAGGAAGAGAGTTCCACGAGTCTGCGATTCTTGGAAATAAGCTACTGGAATAGGAAGCTGTGTAAGGATGAGGTATCAAAACAGCGAATTAATGGAGACCACTAGACCAACGAGTCAAACGAGCTGGAACAAAAGAAGCAGGGAATAGATCACACAATTCTGAAGAACACAGGCTATAATAGTATTCATAGAAAAGACTGAGACTAGCAACATCACGTCTGTGAAAGAGAGAGAGTGCAGAAAAGAAGAAAAGGAGTGTCAATCAAATTACAGATACGTTTCTGCACCTTATCAAGAACCCTCAAATGGGATAGAGATTCACCAGCCCAAATATGATAATTTTGGCGAGACATATGGGCACAACATCCCATTTGAAAATTCAAATATTTCAGATTTGCATTAAAAAAAAAAGTAAATTCGTATGAATCAGTTTCATTCTGTTGTTTGTATTGGTTTCCCAGATTCTTTCGAGAAAAAATGAGGTACTCACAGGCGGGATCACGTGGAGATTGCCATCATCCGTAAGTGAAAATGGTGTTGTGGAACTAACTGGATTCGAACTTGGCATGCCAGATATTCAGTCCATATATAACCCTAACCCTAACCTTAACCTTAACCCTAACCATAACCATAACCATAACCATAACCATAACCCTAACCTTAACCCTAACCATAACCCTAACCTTAACCTTAACCATAACCCTAACCCTAACCATAATCCTAACCCTAACCCTAACCATAACCATAACCCTAACCCTAACCATAACCATAACCATAACCCTAACCCTAACCCTAACCATAACCCTAACCTTAACCCTAACCATAACCCTAACCATAACCATAACCTTAACCCTAACCCTAACCTTAACCCTAACCCTAACCCTAACCTTAACCCTAACCTTAACCCTAACCCTAACCCTAACCTTAACTCTAACCCTAACCATAACCTTAACCCTAACCCTAACCTTAACCCTAACCCTAACCCTAACCTTAACCCTAACCCTAACCCTAACCATAACCCTAACCCTAACCCTAACTCTAACCTTAACCCTAACCTTAACCATAACCCTAACATTAACCCTAACTTTAACCTTAACCATAACCCTAACCATAACCATAACCATAACCATAACCTTAACCCTAACCTTAACCTTAACCTTAACCATAACCATAACCTTAACCCTAACCTTAACCTTAACCCAAACCTTAACCATAACCCAGGTCATCAATACCTGTCGTTAATTACTTAACCACTGCCTCATCCAAGATTTGAACCGAATTTGATGCATAGTTATTAGACACCAATTAAGCAACGTTCACAGCGATATCAGATGTTTTACTATCGACGAAAATATTATATATATATAAGAAAATATGACAATGCAAATTACAAATGTATATTACAGAATATTAATTTATGTTTAAAAAATAAATATGCAAATTAGCAATACCTACAACTGTTTATGGGTGTTTGTAGATTACTGTATATATGGTATTTCAAATTGCAATGTTTTATCATAGCATTAAATAAGCTAAAGCTGTTTTGATGTTTTGAGAATAGGTGGAAAAACTTTGGCATTCATTCATCTGTTTGGACCCATTTAAGCTGCATTAAACGTTAAACTCATTCAGTCGCACAGGACATCTGACTGGAGAGAAGAACTTGCGTAGATTACGGCGAGCTTGGTTATAATCGAAACACGAGTTGGCAGTCATCTGTAAAGTATGCAACAATATAGTAAGAATATGATTAGATAGATAGATAGATAGATAGATAGATAGCTAGATAGATAGATAGATAGATAGATAGATAGATAGATAGATAGATAGATAGATAGATAGATCGATAGATAGATAGATAGATAGATAGATAAATAGATAGAAATAGATAAATAGAAATAGATAGATAGATAGATAGATAGAAAAAGATAGATAGATAGATAGATAGATAGATAGGTAGAAATAGATAGATAGATAGATAAATAGATAGAAATAGATAGATAGATAGATAAATAGATAGAAATAGATAGATAAATAGAAATAGATAGATAGATAGATAGATAGATAGATAGATAGAAAAAGATAGATAGATAGATAGATAGACAGACAGACAGACAGATAGATAGATAGATAGATAGATAGATAGATAGATAGATAGATAGATAGAAAAAGATAGATAGATAGATAGATAGATAGACAGATAGATAGATAGATAGATAGATAGAAAAAATAGATAGATAGATAGATAGATAGATAGATAGATAGATAGATAGATAGATAGATAAAGTCCATGCCTAATCCTAGAATCGGCGAACCTTTACTTTAAGGTTAAAAATTCATAGCATTTTCAAAATTTAATATTTTTGGAAAAAGTTTTCAGCCGAAGACTTTTGGAACCATAGTGAATCATATTCAATAAAAAAAATAATAAATTATTATCATTTATGATTTTAGAGGGGGATCACTTTCCTATATAAATAAATCTAACTAAAATTGACCACCCACTTCTTGGCTAAGTTTAGGGTAAAAAAGCTCATAGCACTGTCTAAAATATTTATTTTTGAGAAAAAGTTTTTCAGGGGATGGCTTTTGGAATCATAGTGAATTATATTACACTTTTTTTTTCGGAATTTTCGGAAATTGTTGGGTTTTTTTCTTCAAAAATGTTACATTTGTTTTTGTTAATTTCCTAAATTTATTTTTTCGACATTAAAAAACATTTTTGACAAAAGATTTATAGTTTTAATCACGTAATTTAAATTTCATAATTGTTTTAAGCACGTAATTTAAATTTCATAATTGTTTTAATCACGTAATTTAAATTTCATAATTGTTTTAAGCACGTAATTTAAATTTCATAATTGTTTTAATCACGTAATTTAAATTTCATAATTGTTTTAATCACGTAATTTAAATTTCATAATTGTGTTAAGCACGTAATTTAAATTTCATAATTGTTTTAAGCACGTAATTTAAATTTCATAATTGTTTTAAGCACGTAATTTTAATTTCATAATTGTTTTAAGCACGTAATCTAAATTTCATAATTGTTTTAAGCACGTAATTTAAATTTCATAATTGTTTTAAGCACGTAATTTAAATTTCATAATTGTTTTAAGCACGTGATTTAAATTTCATAATTGTTTTAATCACGTAATTTAAATTTCATAATTGTTTTAAGCACGTAATTTAAATTAATAATTGAAACCGTGATTGCTTTATTCGAATTGCTGAAATTTCAATTTCCAAATAATAATTTTAAAAATCTTTTTAATTTTTCACGGAATATTATTCACTATGGTTCTAAAAGTACTCGGCTAAAAAAAATTTCCCCAAAATATTAAATTTTGAAAGTGCTATGAGTTTTTAACCCTAAAGTAAAGGTTCGCCCCAGAAGCCATACAAGTATACATACAACCTTATTTAATAAATAAACGTCTGGATTTTACTTTATGTTTATTTTTAATAAGAAACTTCTATTAAATCAAATATAATTTACTTGTATCGAAATCCATGTTATCTGAAAAGAAAAGATAGCATAAATTCAAGAAGGACGAAGACTAACAAGGCAAAGAAGAAAAGAGGAAACTTTGAATAAAAATACGTAATAATGATAATAATAAAAAAAATAATAATAAAATAAATAGTAATAATAATAATAAAATAAATAATAATAATAATAATAATAATAATAATAAAAATAATTATAGTGAAATAAATAATAATAATAATAAAATAAATAATGATAGTAATAATAATAATAATAATAATAATAATAATAATAATAATAATAATAATAATAATAAATATAATAATAAAATAAATAATAATAATAATAATAATAATGATAATAATAGAATAAATAATAATAATAATAATAATAATAATAATAATAATAATAATAATAATAATAATAATAATAATAATAACAGAATCGAATCACTACTAACAGCCGCACAAAACAATGCGATTAGAACTAACTATATCAAAGCTAAGATAGACAAAACTCAGGAAAACAGCAAATGTAGACTCTGTTGACAAAGAGACAAAACAGTAAATCACATAAGTGAATGCAGCAAACTAGCCCAAAGATAATACAAGAACAGACACGACTGCGTGGGGACAGTAGTACACTGGGAACTATGCAAACGACTGTATTTTGAACACGCAGATAAATGGTACAGACACAAACCGGAAAATCTACTAAAAGACGAAAATCCTCTGGGACATGGAGTACAAACAGATAAACTTATCCAAGCAAGAAGACCAAATGTCATAATAGTTAACAAGAGGGGAAAATCATGTCAAATCGTAGTTTTTGCCGTCCCAGCAGACCACAGGGTGGAAATCAAGGGGACAGAAAAACGAAATATATACACAAACTTGCCAGAGAAGTGAAAGGGGTATGGAACGTGAAGAAAGTCAATGGAATTATGATAATCGTAGAAGCACTGGAACAGTCCCGAAAAAAAAAACATGGAAAAAAGACTGAGGGAAATTGAAATAAAAGGGAAGACTTAGACTATACAACGGACGAAAACAGCTCAAATCTTAAGGAAAGTCCTCAAATGCGGAAACCAACCTGCATAAACTACGAACACTGACCAGTGACATGGAAACTGAAAAACTGAAACATAGATGTCACGTAACTCGTTGGGTCGTAGTCACGGGGGAGATGGGAAGAGAAAGAAAGAGGGGGGGGGTTAAAGTAGATAATTCTAAAATTATGTGAGGCTTGCTTGATGCAAAGAAGCAAGCGTTGTTAAATTATGTGAGGCTTGCTTGATGCAAAGAAGCAAGCGTTGTTAAAGTCCAAAACGTAGGAGAACTTTTCAAAAACTCTTATGCAAGCAATCAAAGTTAAGCGAACTTACCGATGTCAATTGTTTTTTTGTTGTTGTTGTTTTTTTTGACAGTTTTGTTTTTGTTCTGGTTTTAGAAAGTCAAATTACTGAGCTAAATATCTGTTATCAATCAGAGAATATTTTTAAACCCCTGAACTGTAATTAATTCTGTTTTCGCTTTGTCTTTTAAGAAGACGACGTCGCCTGATTCGAAACACGCGTGCAATCATCTGATTGGGAAGCCACCGACGTGTGCTATGTGTATTTAAAAAAAAAAAAAGAAGAAGAATTCTTGTTAGAATGTTTACTTCCGACTCGGAGGCGCACACTTCCGGTTAATCTCTACCAGGTGTGTGCTCGTTATTTACCTGCCTCCGCGCGACTGTTGGATGCTACACAAAGTTAATGAGCGCACGTGGGCAGAAATGAACGTCTCTTGGCATTCGGGGTCGATATCGAATTACCTGTAGCTATTATATCAGTCCTCTTTGCATCCCCCGCAAGTGAGGGGTGTCGTGCATAAGTGCTGACACTGTAATGTGGTTTGGTTGGCTCATACAGTAATTAGCATAATTCGCAACCCGATTATTGTGTGTGTTAAGCGAAACACGTGCTTTGAACATCACAACAGCCACATCAGGCGACAGGCAATTAACCTTTATTCGACGCAATGGGAACGGGGGAGGGGGGCAGTACTGCGTGGGAGGATTGTCTTCTAGAGCTGAAGATAATTACCTATGAAAGGGCATTTACATACTACAAACGTGTCGGCCGCGTCGTTAAACTAAAACATAGCGAGTATAAAACAATTCGTCAACAATGCTTTATCTAAATCATCACATAAACGTGCTTTACTTATTAAGTGGAAATATATTTAGTCGTAAGTAAACGTCCTTTACTTATGTAGTGGAAATATATTTAGTCATAAGTAAACGTCCTTTACTAATGTAGTGGAAATATATTAAGTCATAAGTAAATGTCCTTTACTTATGTAGTAGAAATGTATTTAGTCATAAGTAAACGTTCTTTACTTATGTAGTGGAAATATATTTAGGCATAAGTAAACGTCCTTTACTTATGTAGTGGAAATATATTTAGTCATAAGTAAACGTCCTTTACTTATGTAGTGGAAATATATTTTGTTATAAGTAAACGTCCTTTACTTATATAGTGGAAATATATTTAGTCATAAGTAAGCGTCCTTTACTTATGTAGTGGAAATATATTTAGTCATAAGTAAACGTCCTTTACTTATGTAGTGGAAATGTATTTAGTCGTAAGAAAACGTCCTTTACTTATGTAGTGGAAATGTATTTAGTCGTGAGTAAGCGTCCTTTACTTATGTAGTGGAAATGTATTTAGTCATAAGTAAACGTTCTTTACTTATGTAGTGGAAATATATTTAGTCAGAAGTAAACGTCCTTTACTTTTGTAGTGGAAATATATTTAGTCATAAGTAAACGTCCGTTACTTATGTAGTGGAAATATATTTAGTCGTAAGTAAACGTCCTTTACTTATGTACTGGAAATATATTTAGTCATAAGTAAACGTCCTTTACTTATGTAGTGGAAATATATTTAGTCCTAAGTAAGCGTCCTTTACTTATGTAGTGGAAATATATTTAGTCATAAGTAAACGTCCGTTACTTATGTAGTGGAAATATATTTAGTCATAAGTAAACGTCCTTTACTTATGTAGTGGAAATGTATTTAGTCATAAGTAAACGTCCTTTACTTATGTAGTGGAAATATATTTAGTCATAAGTAAACGTCCTTTACTTATTGAGTGGAAATATATTTAGTCATAAGTAAACGTCCTTTACTTATGTACTGGAAATATATTTAGTCATAAGTAAACGTCCTTTACTTATGTAGTGGAAATATATTTAGTCATAAGTAAACGTCGTTTACTTATGTAGTGGAAATATATTTAGTCATAAGTAAACGTCCTTTACTTATGTAGTGGAAATATATTTAGTCGTAAGTAAGCGTCCTTTACTTATGTAGTGGAAATATATTTAGTCATAAGTAAACATCCTTTACTTATGTAGTGGAAATGTATTCAGTCATAAGTAAACGTCCTTTACTTATGTAGTGGAAATATATTTAGTCATAAGTAAACGTCCTTTACTTATGTAGTGGAAATGTATTCAGTCATAAGTAAACGTCCTTTACTTATGTAGTGGAAATATATTTAGTCATAAGTAAACGTCCTTTACTTATGTAGTGGAAATGTATTTAGTCAGAAGTAAACGTCCTTTACTTTTGTAGTGGAAATATATTTAGTCGTAAGTAAACGTCCTTTACTTATGTACTGGAAATATATTTAGTCATAAGTAAACGTCCTTTACTTATGTAGTGGAAATATATTTAGTCGTAAGTAAGCGTCCTTTACTTATGTAGTGGAAATATATTTAGTCATAAGTAAACGTCCGTTACTTATGTAGTGGAAATATATTTAGTCATAAGTAAACGTCCTTTACTTATGTAGTGGAAATATATTTAGTCATAAGTAAACGTCCTTTACTTATGTAGTGGAAATATATTTAGTCATAAGTAAACGTCCTTTACTTATGTAGTGGAAATGTATTTAGTTGTAAGTAAACGTCCTTTACTTATGTAGTGAAAATATATTTAGTCATAAGTAAACGTCCTTTACTTATGTAGTGGAGATATATTTAGTCATAAGTAAACGTCCTTTACTTATGTAGTGGAAATATATTTAGTCATAAGTAAACGTCTTTTACTTATGTAGTGGAAATATATTTAGTCATAAGTAAACGTCCTTTACTTATGTAGTGGAAATGTATTTAGTCAAAAGTAAACGTACTTTACTTTTGTAGTGGAAATATATTTAGTCGTAAGTAAACGTCCTTTACTTATGTACTGGAAATATATTTAGTCATAAGTAAACGTCCTTTACTTATGTAGTGGAAATATATTTAGTCATAAGTAAACGTCCTTTACTTATGTAGTGGAAATATATTTAGCTGTAAGTAAGCGTCCTTTACTTATTGAGTGGAAATATATTTAGTCATAAGTAAACGTCGTTTACTTATGTAGTGGAAATATATTTAGTCATAAGTAAACGTCGTTTACTTATGTAGTGGAAATATATTTAGTCATAAGTAAACGTCCTTTACTTATGTAGTGGAAATGTATTTAGTCATAAGTAAACGTCCTTTACTTATGTAGTGGAAATATATTTAGTCATAAGTAAACGTCCTTTACTTATGTAGTGGAAATATATTTAGTCATAAGTAAACGTCCTTTACTTATGTAGTGGAAATATATTTAGTCGTAAGTAAACGTCCTTTACTTATGTAGTGGAAATATATTTAGTCATAAGTAAACGTCCTTTACTTATGTAATGGAAATATATTTAGTCATAAGTAAACGTCCTTTACTTATGTAGTGGAAATATATTTAGTCGTAAGTAAGCGTCCTTTACTTATGTAGTGGAAATATATTTAGTCGTTAGTAAGCGTCCTTTACTTATGTAGTGGAAATGTATTTAGTCATAAGTAAACGTCCTTTACTTATGTAGTGGAAATATATTTAGTCATAAGTAAACGTCCTTTACTTATGTAGTGGAAATGTATTTAGTCATAAGTAAACGTCCTTTACTTATGTAGTGGAAATATATTTAGTCATAAGTAAACGTCCTTTACTTATGTAGTGGAAATGTATTTAGTCATAAGTAAACGTCCTTTACTTATGTAGTGGAAATATATTTAGTCATAAGTAAACGTCCTTTACTTATGTAGTGGAAATATATTTAGTCATAAGTAAACGTCCTTTACTTATGTAGTGGAAATATATTTAGTCATAAGTAAACGTCATTTACTTATGTAGTGGAAATGTATTTAGTCATAAGTAAACGTCCTTTACTTATGTAGTGGAAATATATTTAGTCATAAGTAAACGTCCTTTACTTATGTAGTGGAAATATATTTAGTCATAAGTAAACGTCCTTTACTTATGTAGTGGAAATATATTTAGTCATAAGTAAACGTCATTTACTTATGTAGTGGAAATGTATTTAGTCATAAGTAAACGTCCTTTACTTATGTAGTGGAAATATATTTAGTCATAAGTAAACGTCCTTTACTTATGTAGTGGAAATATATTTAGTCGTAAGTAAGCGTCTTTTACTTATGTAGTGGAAATATATTTAGTCATAAGTAAACGTCCTTTACTTATGTAGTGGAAATATATTTAGTCGTAAGTAAGCGTCCTTTACTTATGTAGTGGAAATAAGTAAATTGGTGACGAATGAATTACAAATACTAAATACATGAATAAAATACTATACTTTATTGATGATCTGTTATCATGAGGTTATTATAAACCTATTAGTCTGAACGAGGAAAATTGTATTAAGAGTCCACAAGAGGAGAATGTTATTCAAATGTCCGTACCTACGTAGATAGGAATAATAGTTAGTTTGTAAGGCTGGCAGAATTCGTATTATTATTATTTGGAAGTAAGTCTATGCCGAAATCTTAGGAAAGTATGGCCACGTGTCTACACCAATAGCCAGGGGCTAAAGGCGGGTTTCATTTACGCGCCAAGAAATTATTTTTGTCGTTCTTTTAAGTGGGTTCGTTAGGAAACTTGACCTTCTCGCCAACTAACTGATTGAAGCGAAACTAAAGAAGCACCAAATAATCTTATTTTCATATGACACAACAATCTTCAAAATTAGTTGACTTTGTAGCATTTTATTCAATTATTCAGTTAAACTTGCAAGCAGGCGTCCGATTCGGACGGCTTTTGTGGGTTGTTTTAGACAGGCCCTTGGCGTCCTTGCGGTGTTCATGGAATGCCTCATATTGACCCGCAACTTTGTATCGCATACGACTCTCGTGAAGTTGAAATGTACATGAGAGCGTGATGACGTTCTACACATATGACAGATTTAAAAGTTTGACTGTTTAAACCGTTAAGAAATTGATGACGTTAAAGAAAGTGCATACAATTCAAACGCATAACTACCTAATAGCTAAGAATTTGGTAATGTTAATTATTATGCTAGACACTTTAAAATGTTGCGACTAGTTTCATAATTGACATTATTAATTGTGGAATTTTTGTTTTTATGTAGAGGGCTTCGAATACTTTTAATTTTTTGATATTGGTATCGTGGTGTATTATTAGAACGTCATCACGCTCTCATGTACATTTCAACTTTACAGACGCTTTTTCAAGTTATAAACTACTTGCCGTTATAATTCAAAAATGAGCACAACAGTAAAGTCATAATTTGTAAAGACACTAAAACTAATACCGCCTGAAGATGATTTGACGATTCAAATCGAAAGTACTTGCAAAAAAGAAAAAAGAATGGAACAAGAAACCCATGGATCATATTTACATCAATTTGACCGAAACATTAGATGGACAATTCGGAAAATTGAAAAAATAAAAAAGTCGCATCAAACAAAACCACTCCGTGTTATTTAATAATATTTGCCTATATATATATATATATATATATATATATATATATATATATATATATATATATATATATATATATATATATATATATATTGCGAGAACCAGCACGGTTTGTCGTTGTTGATCACTCTTCGCTGCTTGATATAAATACCCGCCGACTTGGCATTTACAAAGTTAAATTCCTCCTAACTTTCAAGCTAATTTGTGGTGGCCAACGGGTAAGTCTCTTGACTGCGAATCAGTGGGGAGTTCGCGCCCGCCTACCGTCGGGAATGAGCTGTAGGTAATAAATAATTAATATTTATTCATAAAATATATATATATATATATATATATATATATATATATATATATATATATATATATGAGGACGAGAAGGAGGATCTCAATAGTGTACTGGTAGTAAATAGTGCTAATAGTTTGGTCAAAGGAAGGATATTTTCCCCGGGGTCTGGCAACCCACACAATACCACTAATTGGACTAAAAACCTTTGTCAATATCTACGGGATATATGTGCATCATCTTAGCGTATAACATTATTTTTATAATCCGATGGAAAAATTCTCAGAAAAATCTGGTGATAAATTACTTTTTTTACAATGGTGCCATAACGGTGTTAGACGCCATTTTATATTCCGGGCGCCATTTGTTCATTGGTACTGGTGCAATCTCTACGAAAACACATCTACATGATGGGTAACCACCTGAAAATAAGAAAAAATAAATAAATAAAAAAGAAACTTGTAAGTCATAAATATTCCTTCATTCCTTCTACTATTCTGTACGTATGTCAAATTACAATGGTTAAGTCCAGAATAATTAACAGTCGAGAACTCGTAAATAAAAATCACAAATAATCTATAACAAACACAGTAGAATTAAATTCTTTACAGACCTGTATACTTTTAACGTGTAAAAAATGTTTGTAAAATTGTTTTTCTTTCAGAATTTTATTTCAATGTTCGCGTGTCTTATCAACACACGAGAACCAAAATGGCAGCTGAGGTGATGACTTCACTTTGGTTAACTTGATGCTGAAAAGATAGTTAAAAAAAATGTACTTATCCTACCACTAACCCTAGGTTCGAGTGGCAAGCCCACCCCCAAACAAAAATCCTTTCACCAAAATATCTATACCGTACAAGTTTTACTTTTGCCGGTGACAATGTATTTATTCAGTATTCCGGGAACAATTCAAATATTGAGATTGTCGGTCATAATAATAATATTCAGATTGCGAGTACAATTCAAATTTTTAGATTTCGATCAGAATTAAAATAGTAAGGATTGCCAGGGACAATTCATTTATTCAGTTTGCCGGGCACAATTTTAATATTCAGATTGCCGGGCACAATTTTAATATTCAGATTGCCGGGCACAATTTTAATATTCAGATTGCCGGGCACTATTCACATCTGAGCCTGCAGCTTTGTTATATTTTAGACTTTTGATAACAGCAACAACACCTTCAACCGTGGAGTTGTTTGGCAATCATAAAGAGTTGGGTCGGCGTTATTCATTGAAGCAGTTGATGGGAGCTGTTGGTCGTGGTTTAGCAGATTAGGGAAACTGATCTCTTCAGCGGATTAGGCGTTCATCGAGATTGGTGATTGGCTCACCATTCTAGTTCAAGATGGTTTGGTTACCACATCAGCTTGTCTTTGTGTTCGAACGAGAGAGGCTGTAAAGTTTAAGGGAGTCCCGCAACAGCTGAGGCACGTTCCATGTCTTCTTCCACTTTCCTCCAGAATGTATTTCGATCAGCGCCAGCAGAACGGGTAGCTTCACGGCGTAGTTGTCTGAAGTTGTCAGATTTGTTACAACGGGCTTGATTTCAATTGTTTGGCCCGATATCTAATCTTTGTCTTTTCTCTTGGTGGTTCCGAGCGTCTCAGACATCACGGATTGGAAATTACGCTTGACAGTTTGCCAAAGCTCAACAGAGGTAGCATTAACAAAGCTCAACAGAGGTAGCATTAACAGAGTGGTGCAACTCAAAACTGTTGAACCTATTAGATAGTTTCTATGCGAAATGCATCAACGGTTGGTTTACTTTTCAGTTTCGAAATGTCGTAGATAACAAGCTTAGCATGCGACTTGATGGCCTTGAGATGAAGATGTAGTTTTGCCCGTCCCAATATATGATCGGAACCAAATTCGTGAGATGAAGATGTAGTTTTGCCCGTCCCAATACATGATCGGAACCAAATTCTTGAGATGAAGATGTAGTTTTGCCCGTCCCAATACATGATCGGAACCAAATTCTTGAGATGAAGATGTAGTTTTGCCCGTCCCAATACATGATCGGAATCAAATTCTTGAGATGAAGATGTAGTTTTGCCCGTCCCAATACATGATCGGAACCAAATTCTTGAGATGAAGATGTAGTTTTGCCCGTCCCAATACATGATCGGAATCAAATTCTTGAGATGAAGATGTAGTTTTGCCCGTCCCAATACATGATCGGAACCAAATTCTTGAGATGAAGATGTAGTTTTGCCCGTCCCAATACATGATCGGAATCAAATTCTTGAGATGAAGATGTAGTTTTGCCCGTCCCAATACATGATCGGAACCAAATTCGTGAGATGAAGATGTAGTTTTGCCCGTCCCAATACATGATCGGAATCAAATTCTTGAGATGAAGATGTAGTTTTGCCCGCCCCAATACATGATCGGAATCAAATTCTTGAGATGAAGATGTAGTTTTGCCCGTCCCAATACATGATCGGAATCAAATTCTTGAGATGAAGATGTAGTTTTGCCCGTCCCAATACATGATCGGAATCAAATTCTTGAGATGAAGATGTAGTTTTGCCCGTCCCAATACATGATCGGGACCAAATTCTTGAGATGAAGATGTAGTTTTGCCCGTCCCAATACATGATCGGAACCAAATTCTTGAGATGAAGATGTAGTTTTGCCCGCCCCAATACATGATCGGAACCAAATTCTTGAGATGAAGATGTAGTTTTGCCCGTCCCAATACATGATCGGAATCAAATTCTTGAGATGAAGATGTAGTTTTGCCCGTCCCAATACATGATCGGAACCAAATTCTTGAGATGAAGATGTAGTTTTGCCCGTCCCAATACATGATCGGAACCAAATTCTTGAGATGAAGATGTAGTTTTGCCCGTCCCAATACATGATCGGAACCAAATTCTTGAGATGAAGATGTAGTTTTGCCCGTCCCAATACATGATCGGAACCAAATTCTTGAGATGAAGATGTAGTTTTGCCCGTCCCAATACATGATCGGAATCAAATTCTTGAGATGAAGATGTAGTTTTGCCCGTCCCAATACATGATCGGAATCAAATTCTTGAGATGAAGATGTAGTTTTGCCCGTCCCAATACATGATCGGGACCAAATTCTTGAGATGAAGATGTAGTTTTGCCCGTCCCAATACATGATCGGAATCAAATTCTTGAGATGAAGATGTAGTTTTGCCCGCCCCAATACATGATCGGAATCAAATTCTTGAGATGAAGATGTAGTTTTGCCCGTCCCAATACATGATCGGAATCAAATTCTTGAGATGAAGATGTAGTTTTGCCCGTCCCGATACATGATCGGAATCAAATTCTTGAGATGAAGATGTAGTTTTGCCCGTCCCAATACATGATCGGAATCAAATTCTTGAGATGAAGATGTAGTTTTGCCCGTCCCAATACATGATCGGAACCAAATTCTTGAGATGAAGATGTAATTTTGCCCGTCCCAATACATGATCGGAACCAAATTCGCTTTCGGTTTCTGAGCTCCGGAACACTCGATAATAAAGGACACTGTACAACCAGCGGCGTTTTACAAGAAAATGGTCGATTTGGTTAGCTGTGACACCGTCATTGGAGTAAGATGTTGAAAACGCGTGTTGGATACGGTCATTTGGTTTGCTGAAGCAAAGTCTTTCAACATTAGCACATTGGTCTCCAATCGCAAATCGTCCGAATCATCTGCAATAATTAGAAGATTATTCGAGTGTACGCGATAGTTGGTGTAGAAATAGTATTTAACTTGGGCGTTACGGGTAGAAACATAGACCGTAATGACACTCAAGCAGATACGTGCAAGACGGAAGAAATTGGTTCCCATGCAATGATCGATTCATTTGAACGATCACTAAGGCAACTCCATGAAGACCGGCGTTGAGGGACTTTGATTTTACAGAGACAGGCTATGTCGATGTTCATGGACATGTGTTTCTGTTTATCAGCAGTCATCAGTCGGACCCTCGATGTTAATATCTATAGTCTGTAGTTTTATCATATATATATATATATATATATATATAGTAATTATTTTTATTGGTGATTGTAGCGTTCGTTGTTACTTTCCTAAGTGATTAAGATGCAGTCGCCCTTAACTTCATAGGACGTATTTTTTTCGTTAATATATACTTTTATTTATTTTATACGTACATAAATGTAATCCATGGACACGTGTTTCTGGCTCACAGCCGTCATCAGCATGGCTAACTTAGACAGAGATCGAACCTTCGATATTGATGTCTGTAGTCCAGCGTTTTACCACTGGACCAAGACGCTCCGTCTAGAAATATGTACGATTTTTATCACCTAAATATTTAATGTATTTTTATGTAATAATTACATAAAATAAAACGCTGGACTACAGACATCAATATCGAAGGTTCGATCTCTGTCTAAGTTAGCCATGCTGGTGACGGCTGTGAGCCGGAAACACGTGTCCATGGATTACTTTTATGTACGTATAAATTATATATATATATATATATATATATATATATATATATATATATATATATATATATATATATTCCAGCCTTTGCTGTTGGATACTATTTGATTTAGCATACTGTATATGTTGACAGATTTGACATTTATAGAGTTTAAATTCTCTTTATTCCCATGTTAGTTGATGTTGACCTAGGGTTTGATATGAGGCTATAGGGTCAAAGGTGACTTTGCAACTGGGTTCGAATACTTTGACCGGCAGCAATAAACAGTTCCTATACTGGAGATTGCATAAGCATAAAACACTGGTGTCTGTAGGTAATAATGATAACTATGTATTTTCAAAAATATTTATATATATATATATATATATATATATATATATATATATATATATATATATAATTTTCCTGCATCAATGTTCTGATGTTCAAATAGGCAAAAATAGTATTTTCTATGTTTCATGACCTTCCAGTTTGCTGATTTGACACACACATCACTTGAGTAGGGAGCGTGTTAGTTTTTGCGGACACCATAATAGCATTCGTCATATGTTGTGAAAGGATTATGGTTAGGGTTAGTGTTAGCATTCGTCATATGTTGTGAGAGGATTATGGTTAGGGTTAGTGTTAGCATTCGTCATATGTTGTGAGAGGATTATGGTTAGGGTTAGTGTTAGCATTCGTCATATGTTGTGAGATGATTATGGTTAGGGTTAGTGTTAGCATTCGTCATATGTTGTGAGAGGATTATGGTTAGGGTTAGTGTTAGCATTCGTCATATGTTGTGAGAGGATTATGGTTAGGGTTAGTGTTAGCATTCGTCATATGTTGTGAGAGGATTATGGTTAGGGTTAGTGTTAGCATTCGTCATATGTTGTAAGAGGATTATGGTTAGGGTTAGTGTTAGCATTCGTCATATGTTGTGAGAGGATTATGGTTAGGGTTAGTGTTAGCATTCGTCATATGTTGTGAGAGGATTATGGTTAGGGTTAGTGTTAGCATTCGTCATATGTTGTGAGAGGATTATGGTTAGGGTTAGTGTTAGCATTCGTCATATGTTGTGAGAGGATTATGGTTAGGGTTAGTGTTAGCATTCGTCATATGTTGTGAGAGGATTATGGTTAGGGTTAGTGTTAGCATTCGTCATATGTTGTGAGAGGAGCATGAAGGAATGTATGGAATATCTTGGGAGTAGTAAATTCACTAGCGGTCCCCAGCTGCAAGTATATCCCTGTTCGGAGAACGACTTGTTTGCCGCAAATTATCCACAGACGCCGCCGGTTACTGGATCAGACGCTTCTTTGTTTTCACAATAGCCTAGATTAGCCGGGTTGGCATTCCAATGCCGCTGGGTGTCAGACCGATCTGTGTTACGTGGCCGAACCATGGAACTTAAGTTCCCGACAGCATGATCCTCAAACACAGCGCAAATATACTTAGGCCATCAAATTATCAGCCGGGTCTGGGAGACTAGAATATTCCCTCAAGACTGGGGCGATGCAACACTGGTACCATTTTAACAAAGGTGATAAGCGCTGCTGCAGCATCTACCGTTGTATCAGCCTAATCGATGGGCCTGCTAAAATGTTTGCTTCGATTCTTCTAAGGCGATTGCAATCAGAACGAGGCCAAACCAATGTGATTTTCGTCCGGGCTGTGGATACACCGATCAAATCTTCACCCTAAGACAAATCCTCGATCATCGTTGGTGTTTCTAGCAAAAGACAGTCCACTGTTTCATTGATTTCGCTACTGCATTCGTCTCTGTTGACAGCGACACCCTCTGGAAGCAGATGGTATTCCGCCTAAACTTCTCAGTCTTCTTAAAGTATACAATTTCTCAACACGCCCCCGCATACGCATGTACGGTAAGATTTCGGAACCCTTCGAAATACGGTCTGAGCGTTCGGCAAGAATGTGTTCTTTCTCCAACACTTTTCAATTACGCCATTGACCGGGTCACTTCGAATGAGTTTCTCGGTGTCACTGTTGGGTGCAACTTTGTCGTCTAAGACCTAGATTACGTAGATGATATCGCGCTACTCGGTGAAATCTTTGCTGAACGGCAAAAGATGCACAACGGAAACATTTTGGCCACGTTGTGCGTCTTCTTTTTCCTATGTTTTGCCGTTATTCAATAAATTTAAAATCTTCACTTTTTCTGAAGATGTTCGTTGATCCGAAACCGGTAAATCTCTCATTTTCTGATGATTTCTCCCTGTGTTTAATTTGTTTTTCCTTTTGTCTTTTTACTACATCTTGTCTCCGCGTTTCATTTCATGATATATCGTGTATTTTATCATCCATATATATATATATATATATATATATATAAATTTTTATTAAATCATTAAATATTTATTGAATCATTTTTATTCTTAGCCCAAATTTTCGATTATATAAACCCTAATAATGGTAATACAGATAAAGCTTCAATCTCAGAAATGTTACGGGCATGACGGGGTGGGCAAGTGTTGTAAATGTTCTTTTATCTGACTAGTGGCAATTTCAAACAAATACGACAAATGCTGATGTGGCAACAAATATTTAAAGTCTATTAATCACATTTGGTATTCTATATATTACATCTTTAATAAAATCCATTGCATGATTTTCATTCTAGAAAATGTTTACGATTAGAGCCATAAGCTTAAGGAGTCCTAAGAAGAAATTGAAATTCAAGGAATCTTGTTAAATTAGTGTCTCATGACAATCGGTCAATTTCAATGCAAATCTAAACATTTTGATATTTCAAATAGGAGATTTTGCTCACATTCCGGCAAAAAGTGGGTGGAAGCCATTTGTGAAAATTCAGATACCTCCAATTTTTCTAAAAATTTTACAATATTTATTAGACATTATTCAATAAATATTCTCAGAATTTCAGTTTCTTTGAAGTATTTTCAATAGCTTTTAGGGGACATAGTATGTGTACAGCCTTCCCATTGAAAATTAAAATCTATTAGATTTGAATGAAATTTTATCCAGTCATTAGACACCAATTAAGCAAGATTCCCTGAATTTCAATTTCTTCTTAAGAACCCTTCAGCTTAAGACGTTCTAATTTGAGAGAGCAGAGAGAGCTTTGTGTTTTATTGAGTCTGTACACGAAACGAAACACCTAAAACAGAAACTTATCCTTTTATTTTATATTTAGTTCAAAGGAACAGATAGTTAGAAATAACATCAACTCAGTTATGCACTCTTATCTATCCATATCTTCTCGGGTAAGAGTGGGTAAATCGTTGGTCAACCTTACTTGGGGTCGCGACTCTAAGATTGGGTACCTTTGATTTGGACAGAACAATCTACCCCTGTTGATTTAATTAAAGACTTGTTTCAAAGTTACATGAAAATGTTCTCGCCTGCAACAAGCACGCAGAGAAGGCCAAGGGTCATATTTGATGAAGTTAATTGAATTTGAAAAGGAGCAAACTCTTATTCACTCCACAAGATGAAAACGTTCTTATTCCACATCTCACGCTAAAATATTATCTCAGAATGAGTTAATCTCGCTGGCGTTTCGTCCTTTTGTTAATTCGTCTTTGGCGTGATGACACCTTACAACAAAGACGAATTGAGAAGAGAACAAAACCATTCTCATTCGATTGTACGCACTAACCCTAACCCTAACCCTAACGCTAACCCTAAACCCTAACCCTAACCCTAACCCTAACCCTAACCCTAACCCTAACTCTAACCCTTACCCTAACCCTAACCCTAACTCTAACCCTAACCCTAACCCTAACCCTAAACCCTAAACCTAACCCTAAATCCTTAACCCTAAACCTAAACCCTAACCCTAACCCTAAACCTAAACCTAAACCCTAAACCTAAACCCTAACCCTAACTTTAACCCTAACTTTAACACTAACCCTAACCCTAACCCTAACCCTAACCCTAAACTTAAACCTAAACCTAAACCTAACCCTAACCCTAACCCTAACCCTAACCTTAACCTTAACCCTAACCTTAACCCTAACCCTAACCCTAAACCTAAACCTAAACCCTAAACCTAAACCCTAACCCTAACTCTAGCACTAACCCTAAACCTAAACTTAAACCTAAACCCTAACCCTAACCCTAACCCTAAACCTAAACCTAAACCTGACCCTAACCCTAACCCTAAACCTAAACCCTAAACCCTAACCCTAACCCTAGCCCTAACCCTAACCCTAACCGTAATCCCTAACCCTACACCCTAACCCTAACCCTAACCCTAATTGACTCAGCAATTGAAGCTACAACCACGTGATAAGCTTTAATGCCAAACTGGCGCTTTAATCCCGTTTCTATTGGGTGATGCCGTTTTAAAGAGTTAATATACAGCATTCTATCTTCAGTTTACTAAGAAAGTTGACGGAGACGGGGTTGCTGCTTGTTCAGTAGATCTCCAACGAATGCTTTCATGTATTTAAAGATAACCAAGTAAGTGTAATAATAAAAACACAAACAGAAAAGTGTATCTTAGGTGATACAACAATTTATATCAAAGAATTTCTATGAATCATAAACTTTTCGACTCCCTATACATCCGGTCGCATATTTTTGCTTGTGAAGATATCATGGTAAACGAACATATACTACACTGCACCCCAAAGAAAAACATTTTCGAAATTAGCATATCCGATCGCTCGCGCGACCGACCCAGAAAGAGAGTGATATTCGATTTCTATGTTCCCCACGTCGGTGGAATTTTATATATGTTTGAGTTCCGGTACAAGAAAGTTCTTTCTCTCCTTAGCTAGTATGATCCATGGGAGATAACTTCGATATGATCTAAAGAAGGTCACTCTGGATAATCTTTAGTATCAGGACGATACGCCTCACCAAAAAAGGAGTTAATCATGGAAAGATGGTATCATAAAGAACGAACATACTATACTGGGCCCCTAAAGAGGAGGTATTACCTGAGAGAATCGCCCCATAAAAGGAGAAGGTAATAGTTGTGAGTATGGTATCATGGCAACAAAACAGATACTTCACTATGCCCAACACAGTATTACAAAGTCTTATGTCTTATGATATAATTAAATAATCATATCCTGTTTTGATGCTAATATAGTTATGATAGAGATCAAAAACCATTTGCATTTATTCATTTAGATAAATAAATTGACAGATCTGTGAGAAATTTTGATCACTCAATTTATTTATTCATAGCTCTATTGCAAATTTTGATCTGTCAATTTATTTATTTATTTATTTATAGCTCTATTACAAATTTTGATCAGTCAATTTATTTATTCATAGCTCTATTACAAATTTTGATCTGTCAATTTATTTATTTATTTATTTATAGCTCTATTACAAATTTTGATCAGTCAATTTATTTATTTATAGCTCTATTAAAAATTTTGATCTGTCAATTTATTTATTTATAGCTCTATTAAAAATTTTGATCAGTCAATTTATTTATTTATTTATAGCTCTATTACAAATTTTGATCAGTCAATTTATTTATTTATAGCTCTATTACAAATTTTGATCTGTCAATTTATTTATTTATAGCTCTATTACAAATTTTATTCTGTCAATTTATTTATTTATAGCTCTATTACAAATTTTTATCAGTCAATTTATTTATTTATAGCTCTATTACAAATTTTGATCTGTCAATTTATTTATTTATAACTCTATTACAAATGTTATTCTGTCAATTTATTTATTTATAGATCTATTAGAAATTTTGATCTGTCAATTTATTTATTTATAGATCTATTAGAAATTTTGATCAGTCAATT
>OY744533.1:85110821-85140821 GCA_963556195.1 Sepiola atlantica
CTAAATACTCTTCAGTCTAAGATTATCTCTATGACTAAGAACTCTCACTTAAAGTTAACCACTTCTTAACTAAGAACTCTATAGTTAATTCAATCTTTAGCAAACTATCGTCTAAGATTATCTCTTGACTAAGAACTCTCAAGTCTATAGATCACTATAAATAGTTATATATATTTCTACTAAACAATACTAAGATGAATAAAGTTTCATGAGCTTCATCGTTCTGCCGGACGTTTGGTTTAATTGATAATTTTTAAGTTTGTCTCGTCATGCGTAACTTTCTTGTTATATGACATACGATTGTCTCGTCATATGTAACTTTTTTTATTGTATGGCATACGATTCATACTATAAATCTGAAATCATTTGTATTCTAGAAGTGTTTCGTCGGGAAAACTTCATTTTTGAGACCATTACATCCACACTAATTTCCCCATAGTTTTTGTTAAACAAAGCGAACTTGCAAACGTTGACATCTCGCTGTAGACTAGCAAGCCATTACATAGGAGTTACAAAAATGGTGCTATTGCGTGCTTGTAGACTTTCCGTAACATTATCTGGTAACGTTGCAAATAAGTTGTCTTGTAACCTTACACTAACTTTTCTTTTTTGACTCCCGTAAACATAAAAGTGAAAAAACATTAAAACAAAACTAAGGAAATGGGAGGTAGAGGTAAACTTTAATTGAAGTAAAACAAAGCCATTTGTTGTTGTTGTTTTTTTCTGTAATTCTGGGATTGTGTCTGGAAAATTCACAGAATCTAAAAATGATGGGAATTCCCTTGTAACGCTGCACTATATTTTCTTTTTTAACTTTTTACAACATAAAAGTGAAAAAGAAATTAAAACCAAGCTGAGGAAAGCGGGATATATGTAAAATTGAATCAGTATAAAACAAAGTCCTTTCTTTTTGCTGGAATTCTAGGATTGTGTCTGCAAAACCATAGAATCCAAAAATGGTGCCAAGTGCCTCGCATAAAATTATTATTATTATTATTATTATTATTATTATTATTATTATTATTATTATTATTATTATTATTATTATTATTATTATTATTATTATTTGTACTCACACAGATCATCGTTAGTGATTGCTCACCGACAATAACCAGTGGTATTTCCTGGAGTCTGAATGACAACAAGCCTCCTCAGATTTCCAGTATTCTTCACCACTTTTTGATAACCATCGCAAATAACCTTGCGGTATCACAACAGCCTCTTACTATTGATTTCTCGCTGGTAAGGACAATTGGTCTTCTCTGGGATTTGGGTGGCAATAAGCCTCCCCAAGGTCTCAGCATTCTTCGCGCTTTTCCAGTGGAGGTCTGGTTTGTACTGTCCCTCCTCGGTCTTCTCATCCTCCTCGACCCTCTACAAATATTTTGTCTGGTGTTAGTCTAGGCCTGCACCATTTTTATTATTATTATTATTATTATTATTATTATTATTATTATTATTATTATTATTATTATTATTTGTTTGTTATGCCTCCTTGGGCATCTCCCCTTTAACTATCTTCTCAATTCAACTGTTAAAAAATGAATTAAACTTTTAGTACAGTATCGATATCCAGATCAAATTCTGTCAAATATTTCATTTGACAACTCCCAAAAGTCCACCCTCCTACCACTTTCTCTGAATTTATCCAACCTCATCCTAAACTGATCCACGTTATTGCTGTTCTTAATCCGATCTGGCAACTTATTCCAAAAACATATTACTCTGTGAGCAAAAAAAAGACTTAACTGGTTAACAGATCTATTTTTTGAAAACTGCCTTGACAAAATTGATAATAAATTCCACGGAGATATTAGAAGTAGCATTCCACATCTAAATTAGTGATTCTCAATCTTTTCTTTTAATATGGAAAGAAATGTGATAAATCAAATACGGTCAGGATAGACATTCTGATGGTATTTGGCAACATTTCGCGGCGTTACATTGTGACAACGTCAGGAGCGAGCGGTCAGTTTGGGCTCAGCAACGTCACACCAACGTCACATGTCCTGTAACAAAAATGTAACACATTAGCCACATTGTACGAACGTTCATTGCTCAATGGAAAGATTCAAACGCGCGTTCTTCTATTTCAAATGTTCTCTAAAAACGTTCACCTTAATACAGGGTGCGGCAGGAAGATCGCCCACGTGTTGAATGGATATAAAAACGAATACAATTATCTGGAAGAAAACGGATTATATTTTTAAAAAGTACGCAAAATTTGTTTTTAATAGGGTTTAATAATGATATCATAAAAATGTCGTCCATTGTAGGCAATGCATTGATGAGGTAATTCCCGGAAGTTCTTCCATTTCTTCTCCGTGTCATCTCGGGTGGAATTACGCCGATTATCTCTTTGATCCTTTTCCTGCAAATCCTCAAGAGTTCTTCAACGATGCCGAAAATACCTTACCTCTAACTACAACCACTGTAAAGAATTCCTCTGTGTATCAAAAACTAAACGGAACTTCAATGGACAAAGTTTCTTTCCAAGCACTTCCGATATATGGAACACATTACCACGGGGTTGCTTCCCAGCTGACTACCACATTGTCATTTTCAAGTCCAATGTTAACAAATTCTTGTCGAGCCGTTCCCTTAAATAATCAAATTCTACCCAGTCTACCCAGTCTACCCATCATTTCTAGTCCTCTCCGGGTGTTGTACATCGTCCAACCGAGAAAAAAAAATCATAACCCTTATCCTCGAGTACCCTTGGACCTTAATAAGGAGTGACTCATTAGTATTTTTTTTAATCACCAAAAGAAAATAGTTACTTAAATCTGGTGACCTTGACGGCCACCCCACATCCAGGAAAGATTTCCCTCAACAATAATTGATGGAGAAAATTAATCTGATGAAGAAAGTGTTAAGATTGAGACCCTTGCAGCCTCTCTACCTCCGTGGTATGCCCACTCTAAACAGGCAGGAGGGGGGGGTCTTTATCTCTCACCCTGTATTAACATCTCCTTGGCTGTTTGGTTAGGAGCAAAGTGTAGTATCTGTTCTCATACTACACGTCTTCTATTCCGTCCTCGGTCAGTAAAGGAGAATCTTTTCCTAATCCAGGGCGCCCTGTTTTGGGTAGCTGGATTTTCCTCACATTACAAACTGACCTTGTGTCTGCCCTCTTGGGTAGGCTAAATAAATAGGGACCCTGTATTAACGACATTGAAGTTTTGTACTCATAAGTAGCTTTGATGAACTCATTTACTGCATGCGAATTCCAATTCACTTGAGGCCTGGAATACAGTAGAGCTGTGATGCGGTTAGTGGGGAAGGGGATGACTAAACTGGAAGATTAGCGGGTGATTGTTCCGGGGGTTCTAATTCGACTGACCGGGAGGCGTCTTGCATTGCGTTAGTGTCAAAATCGCATTTCTGCCTGCCAAGGGACATTGCAGCGGACGCGAAATTTGCTCTATAATCTGCTTAGCGAAACGAAATATGTCGCGCAGGGACATTAACGAGGGGCCTGTCGCTTTTGCTCATTGACCGTCGGAACCAAAACCAAAGCTGATTATCTTTTATAAATACGCACGCGAAGAAAATGCTGTCTGTCTGTCCACACAGCTTTTCACTGGGACAAAGCTGACGCTTATTGTAACTCGACTTCTCGTTTTAAATCGTTCTTCAATACTTCGATACTTATTTACAAACCCTTAACATTAGATTAGACGACCCGTGGCCGATTGGACCAACGTTTGTACATTAGTGCAGACACTGCATGTATAGAAATGCATAATATATATCTCACCTTTTCATTCTCATCTTTATTTACGTCATTTATTTTTTTATGTCATCATCGTACTCTCCTCTTACGCTGTTACCTCTTACTACTACTACTTTAGTTTTTTCTTCTTTATTTACGTTATTTATTTATTTACGTCATCATCTTACTCTCCACTTATGCTGTTACCTCTTACTACTACTACTTTAGTTTTTTCTTCTTTATTTACGTCATTTATTTATTTACGTCATCATCTTACTCTCATCTTATGCTGTTACTTCTTACTACTACTACTTTAGTTTTTTCTTCTTTATTTACGTCATTTATTTATTTACGTCATTATCTTACTCTCCTCTTACGGTGTTACTTCTACTACTACTTTAGTTTTTTCTTCTTCTTTATTCACGTCATTTATTTGTTATGTCATCCTCTTACTCTCCCATTACACTGCTACTATTACTCCCCATATTTACCTCTCCCCCCCCCCACGTCCCGTCGAATTCACCCTTTTCTTCGCCATCTAATCATTTATTGTGCAAACAAGCAGCAGGTTTCAGTATTATATAGATAGATATATTGACATTCAATTTACATAACATTTTTTATATTTTAATCTTAGTTTTAGTTTTTTTGAATTTGCTTATTTGTTATTTATTTTTTATTTGATTTCTTAAATCTATTATTATACTAAATCTGAGTTAATCAACATTCGCTTCCCTAAGGTTTTTTTCCTATATATTTTAATCACGCAAAATGCATGTTTAAATATTTTACTAAATATCTGTCTGTTACTCTCACCCTTTGCCATTGTATATCTCCCAATGTATGCCCTTATTTTATACAGTTTCTATAACTTTCGCTTCTGTCTCTCTCTCTCTTTTCTTTCTCCCCCCTCCCATCTATCCCTTGCTCTCTCTCTCTTTCTCTTTCTTTCTCTTTCTGCCTCTCTCTCTCTCTCTCTCTCTCTATCCTTCTCTCTCAGTTCGTTAAAAGTCAAAGGTAATAATACTAATTATAAAACAGAAGGTTGGAATAGTCCATTATATACAATAGGGGATATCACCACAAGTGCTAGTAAACCAAAACGCTGTCTAAAGTCTCCAAGAATAATACATTATTTTTATTGTAATCACGTACTTATAAATATTTCGCCGTTCCAGCTGGTCACAGGGTGAAACGGAAAGAAGTATAAAAACTACTTAAACACATGGAACTCGCGAAGAAACTATGAAACATGAAACTTACTGTAATATCAATAATTGTAGGAGCACTAGTCAGACAACAATCTCAGATTTGACCCGTCATAATATCATCCATAATAAAAATTCAACGGTGAGTGTTTTTCTTTAGATCGTCAGAAATGATAAGAATAATTTAAATATTAAAAATTAAGCGTAACCCATAATGTTTACAAAACGTATAAGCAAAAGGTTTTCAGAATAGCCGAATGATATTCCCTTAATCCGTGAAAGTTTAATTAATTTTTTTTTTTTTTTTTTGTATTTTTTTTATATAATATGTGGTTGTATATTTATTATTTTTATTTTTGTTTATGGGAAACATTTAATACATTAGAACCGATGTTAAAGGCTATTTTATTAATGTTATGTTGTTTCCTTTGTCATATATAGTTCTTGTAGGATTTTTAATCGGCGTGTACAATTATTTTTGTGTATGATTTTAGTGTTAGTTGTTAATATTTTTCTGATCTCGGCTGATTGTAGTTTTGTTGTTGTGTGAAATGAATGTGGCGTTGAATTGCACTGGTGTCAGTTAGATGGTATGTAAGACGTCGGGAGAGAGTTGTTGTTGTGTGGCCATATATATATGTTGCGTTACGATTTTTTTTTAATATGATTAAAAGTGACTAAAAAGTTCTTAAGTGTTTCTTTTTAAACTGTCTCTTAAACCAACGTCACGGTCCTTTTTTAAGGTAATAAAAGCCTTCAATTAATCGTAGTGCTTCTAGTATTTTAGTTGACGTGTGCCATTAATTTTAGTGTATTTTTCTTATCCCAACTAAATGTAATTTTTTGTTGTGCGAAATGATGTGGCGTTGAATTGCACCGGTGTCGGATAAATGGTATGTAAGAGGTTGGAGAGAGTTGTTGTGTGACTAATGTGGGTACTGTATGTACACACACAAAACAACGGACTTTATTTAGTGCGGAGTCATCTAGAATAAGACACTGAGTAACTCCCCGGGCCACGATCGTATCAGATCTGGAATCTTTTTTTAATACTGCAACTTTTCTAAAAATGGCAACGGTTTATCTTTCTTTTGTAGCAAAGAAGAGCTGGCAGATCCAGGAAACAATTTCAAATAATGTGACGCAACGTACAATAGTTTGTGACGCAACGTACAATAGTTTGTGACGTAACGTACAATAGTTTGTGACGCAACGTACAATAGTTTGTGACGTAACGTACAATAGTTTGTGACGTAACGTACAATAGTTTGTGACGTAATGTACATTCGTTATATTTTAGATATATTCAGGAGCACAGTAAGAAGACAATAATAGTGATAAGTAAATGTTTCAACCTCTTTTTCAGAACTAATAAACAGAAAAATGAACACAAATAGGACTTTTCACGACAAATATATCATTTAACAGTGACTTTTATTGGGTAATATACGTTTATTCGATAATATACCGTTCGTCAAAACTCGAATGAATCCGTTCAATATCGCTTACCAACACCGAATCCAAATGATATCGTGCAACAATCCACTTTCCAAGTGACTTTTCCAATTCCATCATATTTTCCTTGCTTTGCTCTCTTGTCATCTTGTAGGTGGGACCATTACTCTGTAGGGGCGCGGACCTTGGCTTACTAAGATGTTGTGTCTTAGAGAATAAAACGGAGTTTAAAAGTAACACAAACTATTTTTATATGTACAAATCTTACATGGTGGTAAAATGTTAGTTTGAAATGTTCGTTGGAAGTTAGTTCTGGGAATAGTAGAAAGCCGTGTGTGCGACTATGTTTGTATGTGTGTGTGTAGCCATGCGTGAGGCGTTGCGTTAGTACGTCGAAGTATGTGAATGTGTGTGTCGCCTTTTGTTCGTAATTGTACGAATGTGTGTGCGTGCACGTGAGTTGATGTCGTTTAGGCATTTGTATGTGTGTGTGTCTTTGTCAGCAGTGTGTGGTTGTGTGTATTGAAGAATAATAGAAGTGTAAGCCTTTCTGTGTGTGTGTGCGCGCGCGCGTGTGCGTGTGTGCGTGTGTTTAGTAGTCAGCCTTTGGGCGAGGGGTGCCGAACTTGTATTCTGTTAAGTGTACGATAGAAAAAGAGGAAATAGACAGATTTTGTTGCGCGGTCTGCTTTTATATTGTTTGAGTAGTGGTTTGGCCGACGTAGTCAGGAGCACCCCACGTAATCAACATTTTTGCCTTTTTTGCGCCTTTTTGTTAGACTGTCTCTGGGAGCTGGTTTTTATGGCCTCAGTTTGAGCTTTTGTTGTTGAAGTGAATTTGGAATTGCTTTCTGTTTGTTTTGTTTTCGTCGTTTCTTGATAAAATAGAGGATGTCAATCCGATAACTCTTCCGCCTGCCACATCACATAGCACTGTATTCATTGATCCCCCTCCTGCCTTTTTCTAAAAAAAAAAAACACAATATTTAGAATGTTTAGCTTTTTTTACTTTTTAAATTAAAATTAGAAAGATATTTTATTTTAATTTCTTATAAATCTTTATAAAAAAAAAACACATTTAATCTGTAAAATCTACCAAAAAGATTAACGAAAGTTTCGAAAAGCTGATTTCAATGTTATGCATTAAAACAATCAGCTTTTCTCCGTCAAAGTATTTTGAATCTCTGAAAAAAAAAAGAAATTTGAAACAAAAAAACACTAATGATCTTTTTGGTAAACACAGGATAATTAAATTTAGTTCTTTTATGTTCAAATCTCCACATTTTGTCACAATCTATACACAGGGTGGTTCAAAAGAAGGTGGACAGTAAATGATAACATTTATTTTGAGATTACGTATACATACAATTATATTTAATCACACAATTATTACATTGACCATTAAACTTTATTGTGAACAATAATACATAGTCCTTAAATTTTATCAACGCAGGTTCTCAAAATTTGAAGTCTGCCCCTTACGCTTCGACAAACAATTTTTGCACAAGTCTGTCTGGGTATTAATTTATTGAAATGCATCTCTTATGTAATGTTTGCCAATTATCAACACTTCTTGGTTTTCAAGTATAAACATTGTCCTTGAAAGAAAAAAATCCATTGCGGTCAATTCCGGTGAATGTGCCGATCAGTACAATTGGACCCCTTCGTCCAATCAATTTCTCAGGAAATGTTTCATCAAGAAAGTCCCAAACTGCTTTTGAATGATGTACAGGTAAGGATAAGGGTTTGGGTCATCTTGTTGAAAACAAAGGTCATGTGAATTAGAGTGAGAGTAAGGGATAGGGTTAGAGTTAGGGTTAGGGTTAGGGTCATCTTGTTGAAAACAAAGGTCATGTGAATTAGAGTGAGAGTAAGGGATAGGGTTAGAGTTAGGGTTAGGGTTAGGGTCATCTTGTTGAAAACAAAGGTCATGTGAATTAGAGTTAGAGTAAGGGATAGGGTTAGAGTTAGGATAAGGGTTAAGGTCATCTTGTTGAAAATAAAGGTCATGTGAATTAGAGTTAGCGTAAGGGTTGAGTTTAGGGTTAGAGTCATCTTGTTAAACATAAAAGTCATATGAATTAGAGTAAGGTTTAGGGTTAGGGAAAGGGTCATCTTGTCAAAAATAAAGGTGATGCGAATTAGAGTAAGGGTAAAGTTTAGGGTTAGGTTTATGTTCATCTTGTTGAAAATAAAGGACCAGTGAATTAAAGTAAGAGTTAGGGTTAGGGTCATCTCGTTGAAAAATAACGGTCATGTGAATTAAAGTTAGGATTAGGGTAATGGTTATCTTGTTGAAAATAAAGGTCATGTTTATTAGATTTAGGTAAATGTTAGGGTAAGGGTAAAGGTCATCTTGTTAAAAATAAATGTTATGTGAATTAGAGTTAGGGTTAGTGTTAGGGTAAGGGTTAGAGTCATCTTGTTGAAAATAAAGGTCATGTAAATTAAAGTTAGAGTAAGGGTTAAGGTAAGGATCATCTTTTTTGAAAATAAAGGTCATGTAAATTAGAGTTAGGGTTAGGGTCATCTTGTTGAAAATAAAGGTCATGTGAATTAGAGTTAGGGAAACGGTAAGGGTTAGAGTTAGCGTTAGGGTCATCTTGTTAAAAATAAAGTTCATGTGAATTAGAGTTAGGATAAGGGTTATAGTTAGGGTCATTTTGTTGAAAATAAAGGTCATGTGAATTAGAGTAAGGGTTAGGGTAAGGGTAAGTGTACGGGTCATCTTGTTGAAAATGAAGATTATGGGAATTAGGGTTAGGGTGATCTTGTTGAAAATAAAGGTCATGTGAAATAGAGTTAGAGTAAAGGTTAGGGTTTGGGTTAGGGTCATCTTGTTGAAAATAAAGGTCATGTAAATTAGAATAAGGGTAAGGGTTAGAGTAAGGATTAGGGTCATCTTGTTGAAAATAAAGGTCATGTGAATTAGAGTTATGGTTAGGGTCATCTTGTTGAAAATGATGGTCATGTGAATAAGAGTTAGGGTTAGGGTTAGGGTAAGGGTTAGGGTTATGGTCATTATGTTTAAAATAAATATCATGTGAATTAGAGTTAGGGTAAGGGTTAGGGTCATCTTGTTGAAAATAATGTTCATGTGAATTAGAGTTAGGGTAAGGGTTAGGGTAAGGGTTAGAGTCATCTTGTTGAAAATAAAGGTCATGTGAATTAGAGTTAGGGTAAGGGTTAGGGTAAGGGTTAGGGTTATGGTCATTATGTTTAAAATAAATATCATGTGAATTAGAGTTAGGGTAAGGGTTAGGGTCATCTTGTTGAAAATAATGTTAATGTGAATAATTGTTAGGGTTAGGGTAAGGGTTAGAGTCATCTTGTTGAAAATAAAGGGCATGTGAATTAGAGTTAGGGTAAGGGTTAGGGTAAGGGTTAGGGTTATGGTCATTATGTTCAAAATAAATATCATGTGAATTAGAGTTAGGGTAAGGGTTAGGGTCATCTTGTTGAAAATAATGTTAATGTGAATAATTGTTAGGGTTAGGGTAAGGGTTAGAGTCATCTTGTTGAAAATAAAGGGCATGTGAATTAGAGTTAGGGTAAGGGTTAGGGTAAGGGTTAGGGTTATGGTCATTATGTTTAAAATAAATATCATGTGAATTAGAGTTAGGGTAAGGGTTAGTGTCATCTTGTTGAAAATAAAAGTAATGTGAATTATAGGTAAGGTAAGGGTTAGGGTTTTGGTCATCTTGTTTAAAACAAACTCATGTAAATTAGAATTAGGGTAAGGGTTAGGGAAGGGTTAGGGTCATCTTGTTGAAAATAAAGGTCATGGGAATTAGAGTTAGGGTAAGTGTTAGGGTTAGGGTCATTTTGTTGAAAATAAAAGTCATGTGAATTAGAGTTAGGGTAAGGGTAAGGGTAAGGGTTAGGGTCATTTTGTTTTAAAGAAAGGTCATGATAATTAGAGTTAGGGTAAGAGTTAGGGTTAGGGTCATCTTGTTGAAAATAAAGGTCATGTGTATTAAAGTTAGGATTAGGGTCATCTTGTTGAAAATAAAGGTCATGTGAATTATAGTTAGTGTTACGGTTAGGGTCATTATGTTGAAAGTAAAGGTCATGTGAATTAGAGTTAGAGTAAGGGTTAGGATTAGGGTTAGGGTAAAGGTACATCTAGTTGAAAATAAAGGTCAAGTGTATTAGAGTTAGGATTAGGGTCATCTTGTTGAAAATAAAGCTCATGTGAATTATAGTTAGTGTTAGGGTTAGGGTCATTATGTTGAAAAGGTCATGTGAATTAGAGTTAGAGTAAGGATTAGGTTAGTGTCATCTTATTGAAAATAAATGTCATGTGAATTAGAGTTAGAGTAAGGGTTAGGGTTGGGGTTATCTTGTTGAAAATAAAAGTCATGTGAATCAGAGTTAGGGTTAGAGTTAGGGTCATCGTGTTGGAAATATATGTCATTTGAAGTAAAGTTAGAGTAAGGGTTAGGGTTAGGGTCATGTTGTTGAAAATAAAGGTCATGTGAATTAGAGTTATGGGTTATGGCTAGGGTCATTTGGTTGAGAATCAAGGTCATATGAATTAGAGTTAGAGTAAGGGTTAGGGTCATCTTGTCAAAAATAGAGGTCATGTGAATTAGAGTTAGAGTAAGGGTTAGGGTGAGGGTTAGGTTAGGGTCATCTCATTGAAAATAAAGGTCATGTTAATTAGAGTTAGAGTAAGGGTTAGGGTGATGGTTAGGTTAGAGTCATCTTGTTGAAAATAAAGGTCATGTGAATTAAGTTGTTGCTGTAACAGAGGTACAACTTGATTCATTAGAATTTCGAGATACACAATTGTAATAATATAACTGATACATAAACTTATTCCTTTTGGCCCACCTACTTTTGGACCACCTACTATTGGACCACCATGTATAAAAATGTCGATGTCTATGTGTGTGTTCTCTATAAAAAGAAAGGTTATAGAATCTTCATCAAAACTAAAAGTGTATTCATATATTAAATTAGGAAGTTGACCCGAATCTCTAAGTTCCCCTCTAACCTATAAGGTCAGAACTTCTTTTTGAAACTTAAAATTTATCCTATTTTAATGAAGTTTAAATCATATGTATAAAGTATTTTTCTGAGGGAGACAATGGAAGGGGTTCTGAATCTCTCAGTGACCCCACTTAGGGAGATATGGGGGACCGCACTTCTCTTAATATTTTAAATATATCTTATTTGATGAAATTTAAATCATATGTATCAATTCTCCGGGAAAGACAATGGAAGTTGTCCTGAATCTCTACGTGGCCCTCAATGTTCTGAATCTCTATGTGCCCCTTCTAAGGGAGCTATATGGATGCAGGACCCCTTTCAAACTTAAAATACATAAATCTAATATTAATGAAATTTACACCATATGTATAAGACACTAATTAAGAGTTTTCCTTAATTTAAGGAAGTGGTAGCAATACTCCATCTCATGACGTAGCTAGCTCTTATAATTTTTGTTATGGAAATCGCTCCAGACAAGGCATAAAGCCACTTGATGTAAGGAGCTAACAAGAATGTAAGATGATTACCGCAAAGACAGGATATGCCTATTGGTCTTAGTCTTGAACACATACCATAATAGTACTTATAGAAAAGACTGAGACTAGTAATATCACGCCTGTGTGACAGAGAGAGAGAGAGAGAGAGGGGGAGAGAGAGGGAGGGTGCAGAAAAGAAGACGGGTAGAGGATCACATAAGGATTGAGGTACATTCTGGAGCAATAGAATGATCCAACCATCTTTTCAGCAACCTTAGCAACAGATTTGATATATGTTTTCCATTTCAGGTTCGGATTTAATGTCAGTCATAGGAGCTTATAAAAAATGGTCTTTTTTAAGGGGTAATTCATAGGTGAGTTAAATTTTGCGAATTTATTAATTTCCAGATTGTAAAAAAGGGGTGTATGTAAATCTTCTGTAGAGATAGTGATGGTTACAATGACGGTCCAAACTTCAGAAGGAACTCCTCTTCAAACAACACCGTGAATAAACACTGACAAATTTCCAACGCCAACGCTTTATCTCAGCTGTTCAAAATTCGACTCACCGTCTGCTTTTAATCCGTCTTATTTTAAAGTCATTTGGTCTCTACACGTGCAAATTAGCTGCTCACGCATGCAAATTAATTCCAACTATACAAAGCATTCATTATGAACACGAGTTCTTTTTTCTCTCTGGAAAATAGTTGTCCGACACGCGAAACATCTAATACGCTTTGAAGCTGGTAAATGTTTGTTGTCGGCTCTATTGCTACACAGATTGCATCTTCTAATTATAAAATAAGCCAGTATCCTAATCCCCTGAGAAAAAAAAGCCGACAGGGGAGAGAGGAAGGATGAGATGGATGCGACAAACACAATAACGGATTAATCCATTTATAAATTATACTTCGAAGTGCGTTTTATTCTGACGAATGAATAGATTTCGTCGCTCACAAATGTTATGGGTCAATTGGCTGAGCTCAAAAGAGTTCTTGAACGTCGAAGCAAAAATGAACAATGGAATGTCAGATTAGTATTCAGAATACAAGAATAGAAATTCGAATACTGTAATGCTGCAATTTGTGGCAGCGGCCAAATGTGGATTAATGTCAGCGAAAAAGAAACAAAGACCGCGACCGATAAAATAATAAGAAAAAAACAAAAGAAAGTTGGGTTTTTTTTTTTTCAAAGGAAATTCTTTTTTCTTGTCAAAATCAAATAAGACACGTCAAAACTTGCGTGGATTTCTTCTTTCTTCCTCATTATTCTTCCTCTTAATCTGCGAGAAAACATTTTCATTTTGTTTTCAACGGACGTCTTTTTCTTCATCGCTGTTTCTTCCATGTTCCCCTTTCTTTGTGATATTAGACGTTTTTTGGACTATTTCTATTGTTGTTATTAAAGGAAGTACCGATGGTGACGTGGCGCGGATTGACGACTTGGAGTCTCGTGTTCGAGACCAGTTGGTTCCGTGGCACCATTTTCATTTGGGATATTCGGTCATAATATATTCAGTTTGTGTACTTCCAACAAATCATAGATCGCCTTCATGGTCTTTTCCTTGAGATGATTTAGGCTGGTTATAATATCTTTTAACAATCTATTTGGGATATTTAATGGTATACACTAGTCTTCCAATTCGCCTTTTTTTTCAGCTAATGTTTCCATTTTTATAATCTTTAAAATAGATGTTTCGTTCAACTTGAAAAATATTGTATCGCCATTATATTTTTTTAATATTTAGTTTTGTAAGGTAGCATTTTCTTAAATATCGATCTAATCTTTCTTTCATAAGTTCAGCTGGTGGCATTTCTAGAATTGAATCCGATACAATCTGAGAAATTGTAACCGTTCATCTTCAGTTTCACCTCCGTCTGATTGTCTTAACGTTTGTCTAAATGCATATATGCAACGTTCTGCTTGGCCATTAGATCTTGGATGGAACAGGGCTGTTGTTAGATAAATAATTGAACATTTTTTGTAGAAATCTCCAAATTCTTTAATCATAAATTGAGTTATCAGAAACAATTGTATCAGGAATAGCAAATCTTGCGAAGATTTTGTGCCAAAAGGTTTATCGTGCTTCTGCACGATATTTGACAACTTCTGGCCATTTTGTGAAATTATCTACCTCAATGAGGTAATACATCCAATTCATTGGTTCTGAATAGTAAATATGTAGTCGCTAATATGATTTGTCTATTTTCGGCCATGGGTTACCTTTTTTTGCACGGTATCTAAAAGTCGCACAAGGTGTTCGATTTCTTTACTCATATAAATGAACGTAACTACTCATAATGGCCCTTGTCCTAGCTATTTTTCATGAGTGATGCCGCATCGTATAACAAAATACCATCGCAAGAATAAAAATGTTTTCGTGATTTGACTTCCCATTTTTTTTATGTACAAAATTTATCATATCTGGATCTACATCTAATCTCATTGTAATTCATTTAATTGGTCCCCCGATTTTATAAATATGTTTTACGGCATGTCCGTCCGTCCGTCCGTCCGTCCGTCCGTCCGTCCGTCCGTCCGTCCGTCCGTCCGTCCGGATTTTTCTCCGCAACCATCCATTGAATTTCTCTGAAATTTTGCATGAAGTTGTAACTTTGGTCAGGTTAGAAAGTGACATTCTCCGATTTTTGAAAAAAATCTGGGTAGCCCCACCCCCCCAGGGGGTCAAAAGGCCCCGAAATGGAAAAAAATGACATTTTCTGCCCCATAACTTTTCATCCATCCATTCAATTTCTCTGAAACTTGGCCAAAATGTGGAGGCAATTGTTCCTAATAGAAAATAACTATCGCTGACCTTGGAAAAAATCTGGTTCGCGCCCCCAGGGGGTCAAAAGCCCCTAAAATTGAAAATAAAAATTACCCTTTTCTCCCATAACGTTTGATCCATCCATTCAATTTTTTTAAAACTTGGCCAAAATGTAGAGGCAATTGTTCTGGATATAAAATGAGCATCCTTGACCTCAAAAAAATTCTGGTTCGCACCCCCAGGGGGTCAAAGGGGGGGGTCAAAAATGCCCCAAATTGCCCAAATGTATTGCATTTTACACTCGCCACATCGAGTCACATACTGAGAGAGACCACGCACGCGCGGCTTGTTAAAGTATGTTTTTATCTCTATTACTGCAGTTGACATCCCCATGCGTCCCATTGTATTGAGCATAGGTAGAACCACACACAAAATCGCACGGGCCATAGCTAACATCCTTCCCACATCAAAAATTCAGGCGACCTTCTTAGCAGAATAAAAAACATCAATGTAGAAAATAAAAATATACATAGCCTAGATGTAACATCGCTCTACACTAATGTATCTGTTAAAAAATGCCTAAACTTACTTCACACACATCTAAAGAAAATCAAAACCGACCTACCTTTTCCCCCCAACACTTTTATAGAAATAATTAGACTCATCACTGACGTAACATATTTCCAATTTAACGAAGTATTCTACAAACAAAACTTTGGACTCCCCATGGGCAACCCCCTTAGCGGTGTATTAGCCTGCCTCTTTTTAGAATTCTTAGAATCCGGCCCTTTCAAATATAGACTGCCCCCTAACATCGAATACTTTAGATACATAGATAATATTTTAATTTTCCTCCCCACAGACATACAAATCAATAATCTTAAAGATAGACTCAACACAGTAGAACCCTCCATAAAATTCATCCATGAGACTGAAATAAACGGCTCTATTCCCTTTCATAATTAAGTCCAACAAACTAGAATTTAAGGTACACCGCAAAAACACTCACAAAAATGATTACATACATTTCTACTCCCACCACCATAGCAAGATCAAAACAGGTATAATTATAGGCTTCTTCCTACGCGCCATTAGAATATGTAGCCCCCAACACATAGATGAAGAAACAAAGTACATTTTTAATTCCCTAAAAACATTGCAATACCCCACACATTTTATATTAAATGCCAAGAAAAAAGCCTTCCAAATATTCTCCAGAAACACCACACAAAAAAATCAGACTCCTAACACCTCTCTCATAGACAGACCCCTTCTCTTACCCACGCATTCCAATAACACATCCATATGCAACACGCTTAACAAACTAGGCATTCCAACAGTACAAACTACATTTCAATCCATAAAACAAACATTAAACACATCAAGACATTTAAAAAAAAAAACCCACATCCCATGCCGGCTTATATACTGTCCCATGCAATGACTGCCATCAATTTTACGTGGGAGAAACACAACGTGAATTAAAGAAAAGATTAAATGAACACAAAAGGGACATAAAAAACAACAACCCTCTCAGTGCACTTTTCTCTCATGCACTAGAACATGGTCATGCCTTCAAATTTGAACAAGCCGAAATCACAAAATACATCCACAACAAATCTCGGCGAAGATTATTGGAAACTGCACTCATCACCGCCTCCACCACCATAAAGCAACGAAATGGATTCTTTAACCTATCACCCTTAATAAGCAAGATCATCCTTACTGAACAAAAACTCTTGCCAGATCATAGATAACATTTATTTTCATCTCTAACTTTAATGATACTCTCCCACTTACTCACACCCATCCTCTTTCTCCACGAATCTTTACTTTCTCTAACTCATTCCTTTTTCCCTCACATTTTTAACACTGCAGTCCGATGAAACTTCCTCATTTTCCAAATATTTCAAATATTTCATACCCTATCACAACAAATCTCCCCTCTCCCTCTCACCCATTCCCCCTTTCAACTACTTATTTCGTACCTTCACTCTTCCATACCCCCTTCTTAAATCCCCTCATTTTCTCAAAACCCTCTCTAAGACCATAACTTTCGCCCATCCACCAAAATCACAGCCCCCCTCCGTCTTCTCTACCCACCCTCCATTTCTCTGCATACACCCCCTACACACAAACATTCCAACTTAATGTTTCCCCTTCAGTCTTGACCGCAGCCATCTGTTCAAATACCTCCTTCCTCCCTCTCCTCCACTCCCTCACTGCCATCCACATCATTCCTGCTCATCCCCCCACCACTTTCTCTTACTACCAGCCACAGTAGTCCTTGCTCACCCCCATCTTTCCACTTCTTCCCCACTCATTATCATAAACATTCATTTTTCACTCCACCCAGTAGTGGCCATTATTTTATTTTCTTCCTTTTTCCCAATATGTCAACCCTACATGTGTTTGTACTTGCATGACATTTTTCTCTATATTATCATCCTAATAAAGTCTTATAAATAAAGACGAAACGTTGATGTACACATAAAAAACATCCATCTTTTTTGGTTTCCCTTTTTCATTTTCCCATATATATATATATATATATATATATATATATATATATATATATATATATATATATATTCTTTTTATGAATAGTGAAAAGGGTATTTTAATAAAACAATGATAATCTAATTATTTATTATTCTAATTTTTATTTAATTATTTATTTTACTTAGGTCTATTGGAAAGGATATCAAGCCCCTTCTGTGTACAATATATACTATCTTAGATCGAATCTCTTCCGACTTCGAAAAAAATAATTTTCATTTTACATATTATGACATTCGTCGTTCTTTATATATATAAATGTTCATCTTTTTAGATTCAACCAACTCTCGTCCCACCCCCAAAATATCTTCTTCTTTTTTTTAATTAAATTAAATCCCCCTTTCGTCTATATGTGAAATTAACAGCAAGCCTCGATTATCCGGCATGGTTTGAAATCTCTTCCCCGCCCCCCCCCCCCCACATTTTCAGTTTCATAACGTTGGTATGCTAAAAGCTTTTCAAATAGCTGACGTCATGATGTCTGAAGCAGCGCATCACATTAAAGAAGAGACGCTGACCGAGCCAAGATTTCGGCCAAATCGAATTAGGGTTAGCCAACGGCGCACTAAGTGACGATGTGTAAACTTTTCAATATACACGTGCAGAGATCGAATGGCGTCCTCTGGGTCTACGCAGAGAAACACGCCATTTCCGGCGGCATATGAAATCCAGTGTTGCAATTTAGCATTTTTTCCGCTATATCTGGAGATTTTGCTTGAAATCAAGGTCGAAAATTTTGTATCTAGCGGCCAGCGTTTTTTTTTTTTGTTTTTGTTTTTTTCAATAAAATCCTGACATTTTGTTTGCCACCCACACAGCCGCAATTTCAGTTGACCTACTTTCCGTATTCATTTCCTAACTAGTCATCATATAAAACCATTTCTTAAGCTACATACATACATGATATATGTAGAACTATAGTTGTGCATTTCAATAAAAAATTAAATATTTTAAGATATCACCGGGATCCCCCGACCCTATAAACCCTAACCCTAACCCTAACCCTAACCCTAACTCTAACCCTAACCCTAATCTACCACTCAATCATTTCTCAAACTTTACATTTCTCGCACAACTCGTTCATGAATTATGTCCCTTGTTTTTTTCCTGAATTATGTCCCTTGTTTTTTTTTTTCTGTAAAATTTAAATTAAATACAAAAAGAATTAAAGTGACAATTAACAATTGAAATAACATTTAAAATATGTATAGAAAACACGAATGATTGTGTATATTCGTAATATTTTTATATAGGTTACAAAAAATTTAAATCTAGCTGCTTTCTGGAAATTCTTTGTTCCAATTAAGCAGGTTTTGAAAATCACAGTTGGCAACACTGATGAAATCGCCAGTTCCAGTTTTGCCTTCCAAGTTTAACACCTTTTTAGCTTCGCTGCAAGGAAAACCAGGTTCCTTTCGAAGCCTATTTCCATCTAATTCCGAAGTCATTCTCAAGTTACAAATTAGTCAACAAATAGTTCAAACATATGTCATTTCATTTAATATTTAGAATAAGTCGAATATCCGACCGATAGAAAAAATATCCCTTCTTTTTCGTCTGTTAAAACCACCCACTTTTTCGATTCCAGTAACGACCACATCAGACCAGCGACATCTAACAGAGAGACATATTATTCTCCGAGAAACCTTGCCCGTCACGACAACATGAAAACTTTCAAAAGACGAAGCTCTCAAGTCAAGCGAACAAACTTTTCTTTCATGACTGTAGAAATATTGCTTTCCCAGAAGCTTACAATCATTCGCACAAGTTTCACATCCATTTTGATTCTAAAGAGTTTTTTGTTCCATGGCGGAGTATTATTTCTTTAAATGCCTTTCCATGTCATTACCTTGTGGATTTTTTTCTTCTTTTCCGTGTATGAAAAATACATTTTATACAATCAACGTTTTCGCGTCTGTCTTTCTGGAAATAGTCATGAATTGTTGTAAAGAAATGACAAGAAATTCAGTTATCAGGCGAAAGTCGAGTATTATTAAGCTGTGCTTTTACTGTCTACGCTTGTCGGCATATATATATATATATATATATATATATATATATATATATATATATATATATATATATATATATATATATATATATATATATATTGTTACAAATGAAGGGAGACCTATCGAAAATTAAGAGTAGGAAACTGCGATAGACATCGGTAGTATATATATATATATATATATATATATATATATATATATATATATATATATATATATATATATATATATATATAGGATTCAGTTTTCACCAAACTTATACATGACGAAATTCGAGAAAGATTTCGTCAGCCAAACTTTGGGCCCTGTGGGGTCATGTCTATTTTTAGCCGACACGACCGAGAAGAAGAAGGAGAAGGAGAGGGAGAAGAAAAAGGAATTTAACTGCCCGCGAGGAAGGGTGAATTGCGGTCACTTTGAGTACAACCGCACGAGAGGAGGAGAAAGGGAAGGCAAAGGATGTTAACCGTCCCGCGAAGAAGGAGGAATCACGGTCAGTTTGAGTACAACCGCACGAGAGACAGCAGTCAGGGACACGGTGGTCGCAGAGTTAAGGGGTCCCACTACAGCCGCACGAATGGAGTGATTTTTGGAGATGAGAATATAACCTCATGCGAGGCATGCGAAAGCCTGGAGATATGCTTCTTCAGAGATACCGTAAAATACCCATACGAAAGCCGGGAGATGTACAGAATGCAGAATGAACGACCCGAGATTGGTTCCTGAGGAAAACGCGTGAATCTCAGTAAGAGATAAAACCCGCCGTTGAGAAATCCCCGAAAGACACGTTAACGAAAAAGGAAAACTACATTTGCAGAGAAATACCGCTCCTCGAATCAACATTATATTCACCTGTAAGTTAAAAATCGCTGATACCTTCTTCGCGGACATTCGCCCCCAGGGCTATTTTATATATGTGTATGCTTTTGGGTGAGAAATGAATCCTGTTGCTATAGGACTAAAATAGACAACCCCCCCTTCTTAAGACTATACTTTTGTTTTCATGTTTTCTTTTGTTTTGTTTTTATAAATATATTTATCCCCTTATTTTAGTATCTACAAATAAATATCATTTACATTTTGTCTGCGTCCGTGTTGTTGTTCTTTATGCGTGCTTCGCTTGCTCCCATAACCTGTGAGGTCTTACCCAGGAGAAATCCCCATCCCATCACGTTCTGTCATTGATTATAGAACCTGGGATCATCCTATGAGCCAAATTCCCGGACTTTTCTTTTTCTTTCAATTATCTTTGTCATGTTCGCAAATCTGTCGACCCCAACAGAGGTCCCGTCTTGACAATATATATATATATATATATATATATATATATATATATATATATATATATATATATATATATATATATATATAAAAGAAAGAAGAGAGATAAATATGTACGAATGACAAATCTATTTCACCTTCGATTGTTCAATGCAAGGTGTACTCGGTAAAAACATGTTTATTTTTCTTTCCTGAAGCCAAGTCTTTTCAAAGATTAAAATCTTATCATCAGAGGAATTAAATAGTTGGCAGTGGAAAAGCCAAAATTCAAAATTTGAAAAAATATAAAGTAATGGAAAGTAAGAATGTGCGTGTAAAGATATGGAGTTGTCCAGTTGGTGAATGTCCGTAGATAAGTTTAAACTATTTCACTATAGGATCTATCCTCTAAAAGTATACTTTTAGTTTCATATTTTATACTAGCTAGTGCCTCAAGCCGGGATTACGAGTGGGTATCGCCATCTTTCAGAAAAATTGCGCTCGCGAAAAATACTACCTTTGTTTACTTAAAAGTATAAATCGACACAAAAATCGACGCGTGAAACTAATTTATTACTAAATCCAGCACCCCCAAAAGGGGGTCTCTCAAAAATATTGCCTCGGTCACGAAGGACTTTTGCTGAATAAGGAGAGAACAGATACTACACTTTGAATTATCTATTTGCAGAAAACATTTAAAATTTACATTTAAAACAAATTAGGCACAAGGCCATCAGATACTACACTTTGATCCCAGTCCGTAAGCCAAACAGCTTGAACGTTAAAGGAATTTCTAAAAAGAATTAGCAATATATTGACACAACTTATTATTAAAAATAAAAGAAAACTTTCCTTTTTCGCAACAAATGCCTACTCTCGGGAAACGCCGGAGAGGGACAGCAAGTATCAGGTTGGAAAGAAAGTAATGTCGTATTTTTTACTTCATCACTTTGCAGCCTCCTAAGTTGTACACAGTTCTAGATTTTGGGGGGAATTGGTGTCTTAATATCTTGCTTTGCCTTTCAGATATAGTAATTAGTTGGGAAATATTAATTTTAACGTCTGATCGGCGACGTTCGGGAAGACCAAAATCAATTGATAAAGACGCCATTAAAGACGCTGTGGAGGCCAATCCAAAGTTAACCAGCAGAGAATTGGTTCAACAATTCAATACAACCCATACCACAATTATTTCATGCCTTCACGAGTTAGGAACTTGGACTCTGGGTTCCCCACGATTTGACCGACTCTCAACGAAATCAAAGATTGACTGTTTGCACATCTTTGCTATCCAGGAATCATCGAGAACCATTTCTGCAAAAAAAATGTGACTGGAGATGAAAAATGGGTTCTTTACAAGAATACCCAACGCAAAAGACAATGGTTTAACCGAAACCAAAGTTCACAGCCTGTTCCAAAACAAGGACTACACCCAAAGAAGGTTATGCTCTCTTTATGGTGGAACATGAGAGAACTGATTCATTATGAGTTACTAGAGTCTAATCAAACAATCATAGCAGTCAAATATTGTTCACAACTGGATGATCTAAGAATTGCTCAATAAAAAAAAACGACCAGAATTACTCAATAGGAAGGGTGTACTGCTTCAGCATGATAACGCGAACCCCCACACAGCAAAACGCACTCAGGAAAAGGTCATAGGTCTCAATTGGGAGGTTTTGCCTCATCCGCCTTATTCACCTGACATTACTCCATCCGAATAGCATCTTTTCCGGTCGTTGCAGCATCACTTAAACAATAAAATTTATGAAAATGAAGACAAACTCAAAAATGACCTAAATTTGTTTTTCTCTAAAAAATCAGAAATTTATTTTGGAAGAAAGCATCAAGAAGCTAGTTGATCGTTGGACAGAAGTCATAGAAAATAAGGGAAATTATTGTAAAGATTAAAAATACCCTAATGTGAATGTTTCAGATGATTAAATGTGTTGGACAAAAAACGACATTACTTTTTTTCCAACATAATATATATATATATATATATATATATATATATATATATATATATATATATATATATATATATATATATAGAGAGAGAGAGAGAGAGAGAGAGAGAGAGAGAGAGAGAGAGAGAGAGAGATAAAAGAAAAAAGAGTGATAAATATGCGACGATTGTCCAAATTTATTTCAAATTTGAATTGTTCAATGCAAGGTGTATTCAGTAATAAACTAGTGTTTATTATTCTTTCCTTAAGCCAAGGCTTTTCAAAGATCGAAATCTTATCATCAAAGGAGAAATACAGATGGATAAGTTGGCTTTCGAAAAAACCAAAGTTCAAATATATATATATATATATATACATATATACATAAATATAAATATAAATTTCCACTTAATACTACATATATATATATGATAATTTATTATTAAATAATTATTGGCTGGGCCCTTTAATACGAGATAGGACATACGTTAATCTTGGCCATAATGCAATGTTCCTTTATGTAGAACAC
Organism: Sepiola atlantica; assembly: GCA_963556195.1. Lineage (NCBI taxonomy): Eukaryota > Metazoa > Mollusca > Cephalopoda > Sepiida > Sepiolidae > Sepiola > Sepiola atlantica. The sequence continues at coordinate 85,133,747 of OY744533.1, forward strand.
TTTCTGACTGCTGCTCATAAAAATGTCCGCTTACTGACATAAATAAGTTTATTTCGCATGACTATTCATGCTGGTCTCATCGCTTAAAGCGTCGGATTTGGAGTTATAAACAAAAATCTTTCGTTCCTGGGTTCGAATCATGCTTGAATGGTTATCTCTACACTGATAATTCCGCGAGGATGAAACGTATAGGCATGTAGATAATAATTATATATTTATCTTTAAATAATTATATATATATATATATATATATATATATATATATATATATATATATATGTGTGTGTGTGTGTGTGTGTGTGTGTGTGTGTGTGTGTGTGTGTGTGTGTGTGTGTGTGTGTGTGTATAGTATTTCGTCTAATATCAAATTATATAGTTTGGTTTATGTTGCTTTACAGCATATCAACCTCTAATGGGTCATTTAATGTCGAAACGTTAGTTTCTTATGTCTATGTATTTTATTATCATTTATTTTTAATGTTTATGTATTTTAATATCATTTATTTTTAATGTTTATGTATTTTATTATTATTTATTTTTAATGTTTATGTATTTTATTATCACTTATTTTTAATGTCTATGTATTTTAATATAATTTATGTTTAATGTCTATGTATTTTAATATCATTTATTTTTAATGTTTATGTATTTTATTATCATTTATTTTTAATGTCTATGTATTTTATTATCATTTATTTTTAATGTTTATGTATTTTAATATAATTTATTTTTAATGTCTATGTATTTTAATATCATTTATTTTTAATGTTTATGTATTTTAATATAATTTATTTTTAATGTCTATGTATTTTATTATCACTTATTTTTAATGTTTATGTATTTTAATATAATTTATTTTTAATGTTTATGTATTTTAATATCATTTATTTTTAATGTCTATGTATTTTATTATCATTTATTTTTAATGTTTATGTATTTTAATATAATTTATTTTTAATGTTTATGTATTTTATTATCACTTATTTTTAATGTTTATGTATTTTAATATAATTTATTTTTAATGTCTATGTATTTTAATATCATTTATTTTTAATGTTTATGTATTTTAATATAATTTATTTTTAATGTCTATGTATTTTAATATAATTTATTTTTAATGTCTATGTATTTTAATATCATTTATTTTTAATGTTTATGTATTTTAATATAATTTATTTTTAATGTCTATGTATTTTATTATCATTTATTTTTAATGTTTATGTATTTTAATATAATTTATTTTTAATGTCTATGTATTCTATTATCATTTATTTTTAATGTCTATGTATTTTATTATCATTTATTTTTAATGTTTATGTATTTTAATATAATTTATTTTTAATGTCTATGTATTCTATTATCATTTATTTTTAATGTTTATGTATTTTATTATCATTTATTTTTAATGTTTATGTATTTTAATATCATTTTGGTGTTTAGTTTGGTTGTTTTGTTGCATATCAACCCTTTTCGGGTTATTTAATGCCGAATACTGTCATGTTGCTAAAAGTTTTAATGCTTCAAGTTCGTTGTATATTTAAGTATTTATTCATGGTGTTTATTTGTTTTTGTTTTTGTTTTTGGCTTTGCAGAACATGATTGAGTTTTGCAAAACGAATGGGAAAAGAACAATAACGTAAATGCTTGGTGCATCCTTGGTCAGAAAACCATTACCATTTATATTGGTAAAAGGATTTTATGCTGAGGTTTATAACAGTTTTAAATGTTTAACAGATGTTGGGGAATTTCTTTTATATATGCATATTTCTTGAGTAAACAGTCAACAATTGATTTTTTTTCCGGTTTTTTTTCCGGAAGTTTGGTTTATTGAACTTATGGTTTATTGAACTTATAGATATTCAATTTTTGATTATAAACCCACCATTTTCAGAAATGATTTCTATTCTGATGTTTTTAAATAGTTCCTTCATAGTACCAACATTGTAGTATTTTCGTTGCATGGGAGCAAAATCCTCACATTCTAACATAAAGTGTTTCACTGTGTATGGCACTTGACAAGTCGCACACCATAGTGGCTCCTTCTGCTCAAACAGGAATTAATGCGTAGCTTTTGTGTGGTACATACGAAGTCGAGAGAGGATGACTTCCTCCCTTCGTGACTTTCTACAGCCCTGTCTCCATTCTCCCAGATTAGGTTGCATTGTCAACAATTTATTGAATGTATTATTGCTCCACCTAGACTGCCATTTCTTACGGATATATACTTGGATTTTTGTCTTGACGTCTGTGTATAGAAATTTAAATTTGTTGTTGATGGGCTCTTTTTGAGGCGATTTTGGCTGCTGTGTCAGCCTTATTATTTCCTCGGATTCCTATGTGATTTGAGATCCAACAAAAATATAATCTCTTTGGTGTTCAGCAATGATGTTATTCTACATAATAGTTTGATGATCAGTGGGTTACCCAGATTTCGATTGTTCAATGTTGTTAATACTGATGAGGAGTCGGAAAAAATAATGAAGTGTTTCTTTTTACTCTGGGAGATAATATTGAGTGTTAAATCTATTGCATTGGATTCTGCACCGAAAATAGATGCTTTTTTAGGAAGATGTTCTTGGATAGTTTGGTTTTCATGTACAGCTGCACGAGAGCTATAAATATATACCAAAAGTAATGTTTCCGAATTATGAGCTCAATGTATTTAGCATACATAGCATATATATATATATATATATATATATATATATATATATATATATATATATATATATATATATATATATATATATATATATATAGTTTGGTTTTTTTTAATGTATTTGGGACCGATTATTTGCTTGTTGGCTTGGTGGAAGAAATAATGCACGAGCTACTTTTCTAAGACTTTTCTAGGACTTCCCTTTCTTTTATCGTTGTTCTTCCTTGTATTTTAATTTTAACTTTGATTTTTATTTTTTTTCCTCTTCTCTTCTTAAGTGACCTCAACTATTGCAACGCCACATTGTGTATTGTCGGCAGTTGAAACCAGTATTCCAGACATTTAAATTTCCCTGATGATCTGCCAAGCAAGTAACTGCTTGGTAGTGAAACACGTGTAGGAAAACACATTTAATTTGAATAAATAATATTTGTAAGAAAAAATATCTTTAATGGTGATCATTGGTGTCCTGAAAGGAATGCTTTGGTAAGCCTTCATAAAATCACATATAAATGCTCTGTACTCTGTAATCGAGTATCATCGAGCTTGTTTTTATTGGAACAACCCTGGTCTTCACTGAATGATCTATTTTATAAGTGAAAAATCTATATATATATATATATATATATATATATATATATATATATATATATATATATATATATTGTTTTATTCCATTTTGCTACATAATATATTGTGTAGCAAAATGGAATAAAACCATCAACAAAATATATTTTGCTCTGAATTTTCATTGAGCACTCTCATGAACCCGGTTTCAACTTCCTTCGGATTTATACCCCTTGGATATTTCTAACACGTTAATTATATATATATATATATATATATATATATATATATATATATATATATATATATACATATATATATATATATATATACACATATATATATATATATATATATATATATATATATATTATAATATAAAATGAAGTAATAAAATAAGGTGTCAATCAAATTTTATTAGAATTCAAAGTTCATGCAAAGCATCCTTAAGTCCTTAGCTCATGAGTTTTCAAAGATAATTCTTCTCTTCAGAGGACCATTACCGCAGTTATACTACTACAGGCAATAAAATTACGCTTTGAAAATATATAAAATTATATACACAAATATATAAAAATACATAACATCAAACATATCAATCCAAAAACATACTTTTGTTGAATCCATACAGTCCATCCAGGTCATATAAGTTGAGAAGCATAATCAGGAAGGACATCACTCCAAGACACAAACAGCAGTCCAAATATGTGAAATTGAAGGGGCCGGCAAGGTTATCCAGTCGCGAAATGTGTCCATATTTAATGTTAATGATAAATAAATCAATCAAAACAATACAAAAAGTCCAATCAAAGTTCCGAGATCCCAACATGTGCAACTCTAATCAAATCCAAATTCGTTGTTTAATTAGAAAACCAGCTAAATCCGAATTGAGCAAAACAAGACGGACTCCCATCACATCTAGCCAGAAGAGCGAAAAATATATAAGTGATCTTCTCACCAGACATGACAAATCCCTAACGAACAGAAGGCGATATTAAATTGTCTACATCTCAGAATGACTTCAACGGGTTCAAGATTATGTCTGTCCTACTTCCTGTTTGACAGGTTCAAGAAGACAGCAAACATACAACCCCGCCATCCATCCCACCCAAATTAGGTTTTCACTGTCTGGGTCAGTAAGCTTATTCCATGTCAAAAGGGAAAGGAGCTAAGAAGTTAAAAGAAAACTAAAAGGGAGTTAGGAAAATTAGGTCAAGTCATCACGTACCCATCCAAAAGTATTACTTAAAGTCTGGCTTACAGTAAAAAACCGACTTCACAAATCCAGCCCCATTAAGTAATTTAGAATATTTATGAAGTTAAAAATTACGAAGTTATTAAATTCCAATAATTTTATAGTTTAATTCAAGATTTAATTTTTAAGATTTAATTTTAACAGGCTAGAAATTATTAGTAGTTTAATTTAAGATTCAATCCATCAGTCCAGGAATTCCAACTCAAGGCCTGACATTCCCCAATTAAAAAAGTTTAACCTGCCCTAAGGTTTAATTTTTCCCAATTAAGATTTAATTTTCCCAATTACGAAGTTATCTAAATAATTATAACTTAATAATTTAATAGTTTAATTTAAGATTTAATTTTATCAGATTAGGAAGTTTAATTTAAGGTTAGGTTTGTTCAATCAAGAAGTCCAATCCAAATTAGGGCTTAATTTTTCCTAATCTAGAAGTTGTAAATATATTCAAGGTTTAAGGTTTAATATTTCCCAATTAAGAGGTTGTAAAGATATTGTAAAGATATTGTAAATATATTTAGAAACTGAAAATTTAGGTGTATACATTTAGAAACTGAAAATTTAGGTGTATAAACCCTTACAACCTCGGAGTCTAAATCCCTTAGGCAAAAAAGATTAAAAATCAAAAAGGACCCATCTCGAAGTCTGGACACCCCCGGTTTCATTGCTAGCCCAAACAGCTACGGCAAAACTAGTGGTGGTTTCCATATAGCATATTTGAATTTCCCTCTGTGTCGACATTTGGAGACTAATTCACTCCTAGAATTTATCAGATTTAAATGTTTAGGTGCAGTAGCTATCATTACAGCTTCAGAGTTGCATAGACCACAAGATCTGGATCCTGGGCTGTAGGAGTTTGATTTTTTTAAGATAGACCATTTTATATTGTGTGGAATATTATTTGATCTTAAATTTTTAACTAAAGTGGTCAGGGATGTTCTGTTGTTACCGACATCGTTATTGAAGGAGTAGTTATGCATGGAAATGCGGGATTTAATTAAATTTGCTGTGGCCCCAATATATGTGTGTACCCTAGGATTTACCCTTATTCCCGCGCCATTTATATTCCTATTCACAGGTCTATTTCTATTTACTGTATTTATATGATGTGGATTAGGTTGGTTGATTGATTGTATATTATTGTTATCGTTACCTTCCATTGGGAACTCATTACCGGTTTGCTGAGGTAGAGGATGGATATTAGAATTGTTAGGTCTAGAGTTATGGTGCAAATTAGTTGTGGTGCTCAATTGTGGGATTTGATTAGGGGCTGTATTTATGTGGTCTCTAGGATTCATTATATAATTATTTTGCTCAGTTACAGTACAAGCATATACAATATCAGAATATGTGCATCTATTGTCCAATGGGCAATCACTGGTGCGCCTGCAGTTGCATGTATTTATAGGATTGGAATAATTAGAATTAGATTGGATATTTTTTATTTTTTTGCTATTTGCTGAGATTATTGTTTGGGCTATATTTGGCATAGTAGAGTATGAAATTTTAATTGAATTCTTATTGAGTATGGAGCTATATTTATGTGGGTATTTAAAAGAGTTTTCCAATATTTTAAAGAATTCCTTCGGGATATTGGTTTTAACGTTATTATTGAAAGGTGGGTTAAACCAAATATTATTTTTCCTTCTAAGGCGTTTACGTGCAGTAGGTGTAGGGCTATCTATATGTTCTTGATTTTCATCAGGTATGATAGAGTGCCTTAGGGGTCTTTGTTTATTTACATTTCTTTTGGTTCGGCTCCTCTTGCTAGTTGTCATATTATGTGTAATAATATTTACAGTTCTATCATTCTCTTTGTTTTGGTTATAAGTTATTTTTTTAGAATATCCAGAGTTGAGCAATGCATTGTTATAAAATTGTGCGTTTTGGTTGAAAATGTTTTTATTGGCAGAAAGCTTAGATATTCTATTGGAAACAGACGGTACTATTGAATTAATTATAGCTTTCGGGTGGTTAGATAGTTTATGTACATAGAAAAGAGTTAGATTGGGTTTATGGAAAGGGCTATATGATCCGTCATTGAGGTTAAGGGTGATATCAAGGAAGTTAGAACTACTACAAATTGGATTATACCTCTTACAAGAACTTAATATACCGTGAGTTGCATAAATCATATAAAATTGCACCACCCAATAAAATTATAGATATAAATTTGGAGGCTAAAAAACTACTTAAATATATGAATCTAACTAACCATGCAGAAATAGTTATGCCAGCTACACCTAGATTTTCTCTTAAAGACCATAAGACTAACTTTCAACAAAACCCATCAATAAGGTTAATTTGCCCATCAAAATCTGACTTAGGCATAATCAGTAAAAAAATTCTTGATAGGGTCATCCCGACAATCAGAAATAAAATTTTCTTTTCATTGTGGCAATCTTCAGATAGCGTAATTGAATGGTTTATGAACCTTAAAGATAAACATAGATTAAGTTTTATAACTTTTGACATAGACAACTATTACCAATCTATTACCCCAATTCTCTTAAATAAAGCCCTAAATTTAGCGAAAAATAATTCAGACCTTACTGATCAGGAAATTAAACTGATCACCTTAGCAAGAAGATCTA
>OY744533.1:85145821-85175821 GCA_963556195.1 Sepiola atlantica
AATGTCTTGTATTTATCTTCCTCCCACAAGATAAGATGTGACACAAGATCGGGAAAGTGGGATTTGAAAAGCCAGCGCCCGAGAAGGTGAGCACTCTGGCCTACAAAAAATGCATGGACAGCCCCGTCGGCATTCCCCGGTAGGGGCACCTCAGGCAGTAAGCGATAAACTTACTCCACCCCAAAGAGGGGAGGCAAAGCCTGGGAGGGTGGACATTCTAGAATTGCACAGGACAAACCCACAGGCCGGCGGAATCAAGCCCCGAAGGACAAGACGACACTGGTCTATAGGGTGTAGTATCCATCGGAACAGATACTACACTTTGATCTTGGCCAAAAGGCCCAAAACACCCTCATTTTGATTGCTCACCACATATCTGCATTTTGAAATATAATTTTTTAGGGTAGGGGATCGAAATCGTCCATCGATTCATGCGCATACCCTGGGGAGCTTCGCCACATGCTTGAAAACAAAACTCTGCCACAGAGGTCGATTGTTTTGTTGCGCTGAAAGTTTAAAAGGTTAGACTCCAACCTATGAATTCTTCTTCTACTAGTAAGAATTTATATATCCATCTATCCATGTGCATTCTCCAGAGAGCTTCGCAACACGCTTGAGAACAAAACTCCGCCCATGGGGTCGATTGTTTTGTTGTCATCACATGTGTAGTTTAGCAGTTTATACCGAAGTAATTGCTAAAGGGATAAGTATACGGTTCGCCAACCCTGTGAACTAGAAACGTTTACGGTTCTCCGCTCACTAGAGCAGTGCACCTTCCCGTTGTCAAAGAATTGTCTTTCGTAAAGTTGCGATGTTCTCTCTGTCAAAGCACTCGTTTGTCGATAGTCGCCACGAGAAAATACAACTACCCGCAAAGAATAGAGGGTTTTTGTTCAAGGTTTGCTTCCTCTAGATCCGCCGTGTTCTGTCTATGGCCATGCATATTAACAGGAAAACTCGTGAATCATGTGGCTCTTCACCACGCACGGACTGTCATTCACTATGGAGATGCTGTATATTGCACATCGCACAGTGCTGGTGTGCATGGAGATCAGTCGAGAATGTCACGAATCAGCCATCTGTGGAAAAGTACTACTGCTCTAGCTTCTTTAAACTGTTCCGCATATTTGGTTTAGTTAAATAAAGAAGCAAAAAAGAGCAAAACAGTTATTTCTACATATAGCTTCTAAATAATATAAAATAGTTATTTTCGTATTTCGTCTCTAAATAATATAAAAGCTATTTTCGTATTTCGTCTCTAAATAATATAAAACAGTTGTTTTCGTATATCGTTTCTAAATAATATAAAACAGTTATTTTCGTATATCGTCTCTAAATAATATAAAACAGTTATTTTCGTATTTCGACTCTAAATAATATAAAACAGTTGTTTTCGTATTTCGTTTCTAAATAATATAAAACAGTTATTTTCGTATATCGTTTCTAAATAATATAAAACAGTTATTTTCGTATATCGTTTCTAAATAATATAAAATAGTTATTTTCGTATTTCGTATCTAAATAATATAAAACAGTTATTTTCGTATTTTGTCTCTAAATAATATAAAACAGTTGTTTTCGTATTTCGTTTCTAAATAATATAAAACAGTTATTTTCGTATATCGTTTCTAAATAATATAAAACAGTTATTTTCGTATATCGTTTCTAAATAATATAAAATAGTTATTTTCGTATTTCGTATCTAAATAATATAAAACAGTTATTTTCGTATTTCGTCTCTAAATGATGTAAAACAGTTATTTTTGTATTACGTCTCTAAATGATGTAAAACAGTTATTTTCGTATTTCGTCTCTTAATAATATAAAACAGTTATTTTCGTATTTCGTCTCTAAATGATATAAAACAGTTATTTTCGTATTACGTCTCTAAATGATATAAAACAGTTATTTTCGTATTACGTCTCTAATTAATATAAAATAGTTATTTTCGTATTTCGTCTCTAAATAATATAAAACAGTTATTTTCGTATTTCGTCTCTAAATAATATAAAACAGTTATTTTCGTATTTCGTCTCTAAATAATATTAAACCGTTATTTTTGTATTTCGTCTCTAAATATTATAAAACCCTTATTTTCGTATTTCGTCTCTAAATAATATAAAACATTTTTTAAACTCAAACTGATGTGTACAATAAAGGCATGCATATTTCTCAAGGTTGAGTCTTACAAAATCAGTAATTTCTTTCTTAAACTGCTTTAAGCTTTTATTGTGAATCTTGAACGCACTCTGCTTGGTCTATCCACACAGGAACAAACTCAACACAGTGAGATATCGAAACTGAAGAAACAATGGGTGTTCAGATCACTTTATCAAACGTGTATTTAACCATGTCTAGCCTTCGATTAGCTGTATGAACGCCTACGTTTGGATTCGGCCATTTTGGCGATATTCCATAGAACTCTAGGCAGAATTTTACAATTTTAATTTTTTTGCTCAACATACAGTGTCATAATTGCCAGATGGCTACCAAATTTACAGTGAAGAAATTCCCATATTTTTTACGCTGCGAAGAAAAATACAATCAAATTACAATTATAGCCTAATGTGACATTTTGATAGCAGGGTGCTTTTCTTCTCAGACACCCCGTACAACCACTGCTTAAAACCAACAACAGCAGCAGGGTTTCTAACAAAGCTTTCACTAAATGAGGCACTGGGATCAAGTAGGGGTTCGGTGTTAAAATAGCATTCTTACTTATTCAGGATGCTGAACAAGGCTGGGTTTTCCATTAAGCAAAATAAGCACCTACATTTTGTATCAAAAAAAGAAAGTGCCTGACTGAGATTTTTCATCTTCAGATTCACCGCGGACATACAGTGCAGCTGAAGCAACATACATACACGGCTAGATGAAATATATTTACTTGTTAGAAGCAGGCCTCTTGCGTGGCATCACTAACTAAAGAATTAACAATCTCGAATGTCTGTCCAACCTCACGTAAGTTTTCGGGCGATTTCATTATAAGCTAGTGATGTTTTGCATCGCGACGAGCTGGTCTTTCGTCTGTGGTCCGTCTTAGCGTCTAGTTTGCGATTCTACCCGGCTCGCATCCCTCCAGCGCACGTTGCGATCTTTGATTACGAAAGGCTGCAAGTCGTCAGACGATGATTGGCTCGAGTTGGGCGCCTGGTAAAAACAAGGTTTCGGAAAGAAAAAAGTGTCAACACAGTTTTAACGTAACAATCCCTCAGTTTACATACGGAATCTCGATACAGTTAGCTGCAGCTCTGTGCCCCTTCAATACTTTAAAGGCCATAAGTTGAGCTTCAGAATTGCGATGAAAATAACATCTGCTGCGCAAGGACCCGTGGCGAAAAGTAATAATTAGTTTTAACTGACAGTCTTCTGGGGGTTAAAGGTTCAATCCTCAGTGTGGGCGATACTAAGAATACAATTACGAATTACTTGAAACTTCTACACGGTTATAGTTGACGGAACGAAAGCAAGTTACCCTCGGTTCTGTTCGGAATTCCGTACAGATTTCCGAGTTCGATATAAAGATTTCCGAGTTCGGAGAAGACACATCTGAAAAAGATCGGAGGTTACATCGGCCGAAACGTTGTGAGAATAACATCCAAGATGAAAACAGTAGTCCAAATAATACAGAATATCCATCCTCATCTAAAAAATTTCGAAACATAAAATAATGTCAGCCCCCCACCCCCGCCCACCCTACACGGGTCCTCGATAACTTCGGTAACAAAAGCCACACACATAAATCGTTTCGATTAGTAATTTCTGTCACTATTGGTCTATGATGTAAGAAAAAATGTTTTACTTGTGATTACTTTCTTCGATTTTAATATTTAATCCTGCTCGCTATTCTTTTATTTAATTGCCATACATAAAGAAAGTCGGATGAGTACTCACTGTCACACTCACATCTAATATCACTGCCACCGACTTACGTCGGGAAGACATTTCGTAAGACACATACTTCTGTAGCACCGTTATTATAATTTTCTATTTAAATCTTGTAATTGTAACTTAAATACTATTTTTTCATACGAGACAAGGACGTCCCCCATCCAAACACGTTTTTGTGAGACTCGTTTTCATTGGATAATCTACATATTAATATAGTCCTATGCAAAATGTCAACATGAATATATACCCTCCGACCGTGCTACGCCAGGTAGATACAGTTAATTACGTTAAAAATAAACTAAATAATACGACGATGTCATTTCATAAAATATTTTAAATGTCGTATCCTAATTTTGTATATTGCTGTTGCCATTTTAATATGTGAAATGTATGTATTTAAATAAATATTAGGAATATAACAATTAAATTGTGAATAATTTATCCAATATTTGTTCATTACTGAATGAGAATTGAAATATGAAGCTGTTTTATATAGTACCCGAGCAACGTCATGGTACTTTTGCTAGTACATGATAATTTTATAAGAGTAATATCAACGATGTAATTATAGATCATAATCGATCGTGAAGTGAAGTGGTGGTATTCGTGAGATATGGGACGAATATAAAGAATTAGACTTATAAATTAAAGAGCGCTGTGCGACACGCCCAATCCAAAATGTCGGATGGCTGGAAAATGCAAGGTACATAACTCCCGCTCGCAATCTCTTTAAGGCAAGGGTAATAACCTTTGGGCAAATAGTTACTTTCCCTTTAAATACAAAATATTCTTTATATTTATTTTCTAGATAAAATCTGTTTCATCTAACAGATCGTAATGCATCTTTCACCAGTTATGAATAATTTCATCATATTTTCTAAAATCAAAACCAAAGTTTGATTAACAGTAAGCTGCATGCTATTAGCTGTAAAATAGAAGCAAATCTAATGGTAAGGAATCTGAGTACAACGTGTGTGGAAAGCAACTCCCTATTAAATGTGCATATTATTCTTACATTAAAGGATTTTTATGTACTAATATTTCACCATTTAGTAAGGTCAAAAGCCACTCGAGGATAAAGGCTAGTGAGATTTTTAGTTCGATGATGGAACAATGCTACGAAAGGATTGAGAGTTATGATGAATTCACAGGACGACTCGACAGATATTTATTGACATTGGATTTGAAAACGACCATGCTGTAGTCTATAGGGAGGCATTCCAGTGCTAACGTGTTCCGCAGGTGGGACGTTATTTTCTATTCCAATCTTGTAATTATAACTTAAATACTATTTTGGACTTGAAAACGACCATGTTGTTATCTGTAGGGAGACATTCAAGTGCTAACGTGTTCCACCATTTACCAAGGCCAAAAGCCACTCAAGGATAAAGGTTAGTGAGATTTTCAGTTGGATGATGGAACAATGCTACGAAAGGATTGAGAGCTATGATAAATTCACAGGACCACTCGACGGATATTTGTTGACTTTAGACTTGTAAAATACCAAATTGTTAGGGTTAGGGAGACATTCCTGTCCTGATGTGTTCCACGGGTGGGAAGTTAAGTTCTTGGAAATAAACTCTGTTCATGGAAGTTATATTTGCTTTTAGATATACAGAGGAGGAAAGTATTTGGTTTTATTTAGAATTAAATATGGGCGCCAGCATTCAACACCAGCTTCTCAAGTCACCTAGGAACCGTATCAACTGATTTCACAAGGAACTCTTGTTTTTCTAGTTAGGGTTAGGGTTAGTTAAATGATGAAGAATACTATGATACGGTTGAAAATCTCCCCATACCACCCACAGACGACCCAGAAAACAGCAATTCTTCCCTCTGGAATGTGAGGACTAAAATACAAAATACTGGAAAGTGAAAGTTCCGAGTTTCCCTGTATATTGTATTTATTTATTATGTTATGCAATTGACATGCACGGAATATTTGGTACGAAATAATCGTAGGTTAAGTAAACACAGTGAAAGGAAAATACATACAACACTGAGTAAAACTAAACTGTTTTGAAAAAAAAAAAAATCCTACGCGAAAAAAAAAAAATCCTACGCGAAAAAAAAAATTCTACGCGAAAAAAAAAAATCCTACGCGAAAAAAAAAAATCCTACGCGAAAAAAAAAAATCAAACTTGAAATTATCACGAAATCTGTTGCGTGTAGCTTTTATAACCTTTTCTAAAAACGGAATCGTGATGATTACATGAAATGTCATAACGCGAACGGTTTTGGGTTGGTTCGAATAAACAAGTTGTTTGCATCGACCGCTCCCCGGTGGCAGGTAGAAGGTCATCACTTACAATGTATGCAATATCCTATCCGAAATGCGAAACAACGAGACCGCTGTCAAAAGCCATGCATTTCAATTCCAAACAATCGCATTGTCTCGCTGTCTTCATCCATTCTTGTCGTCCAGCGCCATTATTATTCCCGTCATCGCGTGCGTTTTCGCGGAGAAGATTGTTTTTTTTCGGCAAACACAACGGCATTTCCGGTTCCAACAATATGATTTTATATCTCCGTGATTGCTAAGTAACCTTTCGGTACTCAAGAAAAACATTCGACGCTGAGTCAGCGTGCCGCTATTCCGAATTCACAACAGCCAATAGACTGTCTTTCCGGTCATAATTCTTTAAAAGTCAAAATCTTTTTCAAACTCTTTTTCATGTAAAACTTTATAATTAAAACTTGCTGAAAAAAAAAAGTTTTGTATTTTTATTTTAAATAATTTCTTTTGGAAAAATAAGTAATCAAATAGGTGTTGTTGTTTCTTTTTTGTGTGTGTGTGGGGGGGGGGGGGTCGAAACATTGAAATACAGGGTGGGCAAAAATAAGGGTCCTATTTTTAAAAATTCATAACTTTTTTATTTATTGATTTAAAAAAAATTTTTTTTTAGAATAAGTAAAGGACCCCTTCCGAAGCAAGCATGAGCCGTATTAGCCCTAAGGAACGTACCCTCATTTAGAAAACATTATTTTTGCTTAAAAAACTCAAAACAGTGTAAAAAACAATACTTTAGTTTTTTTAAGTTTTAAGAAGTGTTTTTCGGCTAAAATTTGTTTTGTTTATTTCAAAAAATCTCAGAAGGGTCAGTCTACACACACATAAAGTTTGGTGAGTTTAACTTTTATTTTGTGGAAGTTATTCAAATTCAAGTTATTCAAATTTAAAGATAGGACCCTTATTTTGGCCCACCCTGTATGAATTTTTCTACCAATCATAGTGCCGTCGGATCGCAGATATTTAAAAAAATCCATTTTGACTTCATATTAAGTTTTCATTTAAAAATAATTTACTAGCAAGTTTTAATTATAAAGTTTTATATGAAAAAGATTTTGACTTTTAAAAAAATTATGACCGGAGAGGCGGTCTATTTATTGCGGTTTGCTGTTGTGAATTCGGTATAGCTGCACGCTGACTCAGAGTCGAATGTTTTTCTGGAGTGCCAACCTTCTAAATTACCTCAAGCTTCCCCCCTGTCCAATGGGTTAGGGAAGGTGCCCAATACCTTCCGATTGTTGAAACACGTCTGTCCACGACAAAATCGTCTAAGGAAAGGCCAGGCAACCTCCATCTTCCGCTCGTGACGTCACTTCCTATACAGCAACAGAGAGAATAGCGGGAGAAAAGGCTGAACAGCTCGCCTTTCCCCATATAAAACAGTCGCCGTTAAAAGTGGTAAGTCCTGAGAGATGGATGGGAGAAGCCCGATTCATTATACAACAATGGACCTTTCCCATCTTTTACTTCACGCTTTTATGCTCTGTTGGAAGCATTCTTATAAGATGCCCCGAATCTCGGTCGTTACGACTATCTTGAGCTATATGCCTTCAAATAATGGGAAAATAAACAAGTCACACGGAACAAGAGCAAGTGAATAAGCAGGTTATTCTTTTTATTTGTTGCTCAGTGTTCATCATTTGTTCCTAAGTGCTTATAGCTGAACGACCTGAAAAAAAGGTACTACTGCCTAACACGGTTAGGGCTTAGAATTAATGCTGCATCAAAAATTATCAGATCGAAATCAAGTTGTAATTTAATATTTTTATTCAATATTTTTACCTGCACAAATTTCCTGATATTTTCAGCTTCGTCACTTTTAGCAATTTTAATAAAGCTTTGTAAAAAAAAAAAATAATTTTTAACTCTGCGGTGTGTACTTTTATGTCCCAGGCGACCGCAATTAAAACACTTTTCTATTTTATATGGACAATCTTTGCACCAATGAAATTGCCCGCAACCCAAAAAAAAATGTTCATGAAAGAAAGTAAGACGAAAGAGGCCACTGATTGATACAGTGACAGAGATATCGACGGAGGAAGTGGTTGATCATCTTAAAGGATTAATGGGAGGATGAGCAGTGCTGGACCTTAACCTGAAGAAAGGAAAAATGGGTGAATTGGTGTTCAGACGGAACAACGAGATCTCCCAGACGACAAGAGAAATGAGTAAGTAACAATTGTTCCTGTCTGCAGTGAATTGTGTGTGTGGAGGCACTATCCAGTTGTTGGATGGCTGCGACCGGCATGCAGCTACGTTACAAGCAGCGCGAGTGGGATATACTGGGAAAGTAATGCGATCACAAGACTATCGTTGTGGTACACGTGATCTTGGTTTAAGTAAAAGAAAAAAGGACCCTGTTACTATCACTGAAACAGAAACAGGGATAGTTTGGTGCGATGCTTGCAGTTATATGACAGACGTAATCATGTACATCGAATAGTGGCGGAAGATGCAGCATGGCTGAGGAGAAATGGCAACTATAATCACATTAATGTGGTTGAATTAGATACTGTGCTGAAAGATATCAACTTAACTTTAAACTAGTGGTGGAGAGAGATGAAAATAAGGACTGGTTCAGCCACAGTGCTAAGTTTGGTGAACTTGAATGTGAAGTAGACCGAAAGAATACGGGAAAAGGGTGCTAGAGAAATCGGTGGTAAGCTGAGATTAGGAAAGCTTGGGGAGTTGATATCCGAATTTGGACTGCGAATGAAAGCCGTGTTCGTGCCTTTGGAAAGAAACAAAGCAGGTGCGCTAACTCGAATAAACAAGCAATGGAAGAGGTTCAGGTATTTAAATCCTGTTTCTCAAATCTTATTTATTCTTACCTTATCCACTTTCAAATGAAACGATAAAACTTCGACGGCTCAAAGCTTTCATTGGCCCTCCATTTCCTTCAAAGGGGGTTATGTTTTATCCGGGGTTTTTTTTTTTGTTGTTGTTTTTCTGTTTGTAAGCAACGTCACAAAATAAGATTTAATGAAACAATTTTGATCTTTCGATAAGGAAGTCTCCATTAAATTTTGGAAGAGATCACCCAGATATGGATCCGAATCTAAGAACTATTTATTTATGTTATGACGATTATCACCGTAACAAAATGGTTGTCTCTGCATTTTGTATGGCAGGAAAGTGACTCAGTGATTTGAAAAAAAAATAAGTAGCTTCTCACTCATTGCTTTTGTTTTTAATTTGAATCTTTCTACGTATACTAAAGTTAGACAGAGCCAATCCTCCCCGCCATAAACGGCAAAAAATAGTTTGTGAAAGCTTAGGGTGAAATTTTGCATAGCGTTAGGTTGAACTGATAAAAAGAGTTGAGAATGAAAACAGAGGGAAAAAACAGGAGAGCGGCAGGAACGTCGGTTTATTGGTAGAAGATTGTTCCGAATCTTTTTTGGTTTCGTACGTTGCTTTATCACAAGGTTGTTTAGTAGAATGATTTTTTCATCACATAATGTGCCATTGGAAAGTTGGCGGAGGTCTACGCTCCGTGAGTTCTCTAGGTTTACTTGGTTGTATAAAATACGAATCGATATCTAAATCAGGTAAATAACGATTTTAACCAGTGATCTTACGAAAAACGACACCCATAAATGTGCTTTCTAGTTTTAAACAAAATAAGAAAATCAAATAAGGACCGTTCACATAACGAATCAATAGATCGATAAATTGATTTGTGATTCCACAGTTGGGCTTATTCTTTCTTCTTGTGACAAATAAAATGGTGATTTTTTTTTATTATAGATAAATCAATGAAAAATGATTCATTGATTTTTAATACAACATGAGGTGCTTCATTTGAATCACGCCGCCATTTTTTTTATAGTCCACTTTTTAGCGTGGTTACTCTAATGGTCATAATCTCGCAAGTAATCTTTGGGGTATTTCTTTTCTATTTAATTCATTGCGGGTTTCGTCCATGTTGTTTGACCCTGTATTAAACTAAAACAGCACACAGATACGCTTGTTAGAATCGGGTCGTGTTCCCGACTATAAGCGAGTTCATAAAATCAAGCAATTGTTGCATGCAAAAACAGAGTAATAATTAACAAACAAAAGGATGTAGTTCAAATAAGGTTTATTGAACGTGTGTGTATGCGGGATAATGACGTGTGTGGTGTATGTATGTGTGTCGATAGAAAACAGTTCTTGAAAAGAGTATGTGAAGAAATGAGTCCGGCGTGGGAAAGTCCTTGAAAACCGTATACAAAGAAAATGAGTTGAGAACTCTTACCGTTGTTGAACACGTGTTGACGGAGCGCTGATGTCTAGGCGTCGTTCAGCGAGACCAGTTGAATAGAGAAGAGAGTGATTTTCCGTTTACACCGGTTTTTATAATCAGAAGGGCAGATAACTCTGGTGTCGCTTTTTAGCGCCACCTGCCGGTGAAAAGCGACACCTAACGGCCAACCAGTGCAGTTATGTTTGAAAGGAGGAGGTAACTGCTACATGCTCACTATTCTGTCGTGCGGTTGTTTGGTGAACCTAGTTCTTTTCTTATTGGGGAAATTACGTAATATTGGAATCTAGATGGGTTCGCTCGCTCGCTTTCGCTTCGCAATTTAATTTCTATTCACTAATGTGAAAAAGTAGCGGAGCCCAGAGGATAATTACGAAAGATCGGGACACTAGTATATATTGTGGGACTCACGCAGGGTACGTCAAGAGAAAAATGCACTAAAACTAATTTTTTTACATTTTATTAAAAGATAATAAGACGGGTTTTTTATGACGGAGTTATTATAAAGACCCACCCAATATTATTTTAGGTGCAATTCCTTATTTTTGTTATCTAATATAAAACATTTAAACCGCAGTGTGTTTCGACTTTCCTCTTTGATAGCGTCCATATTTTATTTTTCCGTTTAACGTTCGAGCAGAGTGATCAATAGTCACCGGCAACTGCAAGAGAAGGAAATGTGTATTAGTCCAGAATAAAAATGGCAGAATAATTAACTTCCGGGATAAAAAAAAAAATAGATGCAAGTCTGAGACTCGTTGAAAGCAGACTTTGTTGCCAGATCAGTACTTCTTACTTGCGTTCGTAGAATGGCGGTCTGGATCGCTTCGATGGAAAGAAACATGGAGAGACAAACAAGCAGAAACAGAGAGAGATAGAGAGAGAAGCAAGAGAGAGAGAGAGACAGGAAGATGGAGAGAGGGGCGATAGAAGCGCATAGAAGTTATTGTCCATTGTTTCGTGAAGCGCATAGCGTGTCACCTGGTGTTTTTTCTCTCACAGTTCACGATACACTGCTTTATATTACGAACGTCTCATGAAAATGTCGGAGAACTTTTACGAATTGTGCTACTACTGCGGCTGCTATTACTACAAATAGTGAAGACTTATAGGCTCCAAAACTATTTGACACAATTACACCATATTTGATAGTAAAAAATATTCGTAACATACATTTAGATGCATCAGGGGGAGCATTCAGTCAGTGCATCCAGCTTGAGGTTATACAAAACAAGCTCTAACCCCGGTGCATACGCGGTAAATAAATATAAATTTAAAAAAATAATAATGCAATTAAATTGAATCATTCGGAGGTAAAATTAGAGTTAAATTAATACAGCTTCCTATTCCAGTAGCTTCTTTCCAAGAAGCGCAGGCTTGTGGAACTCTCTTCCTGCTGACTATTTTCCTCCTACCTATAGTCTTAGCCATTTCAAGACCAAGGCCAATAGACATCTCCTGTCTTTGCGATAATCATATTTCGTTTTTGTTAGCTCCTTACATCAAGTGGCTTTATGTCTTGTCTGAAGCGATTTCCATAAAAAGGGCAGCATAAGCAGAGTTTTAGAATTGTAAACAGATTTTCCTTATATTTTTTTAGTGTCTAAAAATCAGAATTGATGACCGTCATCTACATCTTTAATTTCGTTCACGTTTCATTGGAAGTTTCAAATTGTTGTTTATTCGAAGACACAGCTTGTTTCGTTACTTCTATTTGCATGTGTACCCCACTTTTCTAGCTTTCGTGACGTCACCAGTTCGGTCACCCGGTACTGCTCGGGAAAGTTGCCGTTCTGATGAAGCCTGCCGATGTTGAAACGCCTGATCCAGCGACTACTCACACCCACGTTGTGTTTGTTTAGATCAGTGAACAATCGACCGGGTTGGGTCAGCAGCGACCTTGTCTCGCTGTTAAGAGAAGGGTCACTTCATGCGGAACAGTTGAATGGAAAGAATTAAATCCGTAACGACTTTGTCTGTTTGGTTTTCTTAGAAGAAGAATTATTTTTTAAAAATTAAAAATAATGTACACTGTTTGTTTACTAAGCCAGGCCGTTCGATAATATCAAAGTTTAACTGTATGTGTTAGTCGGATCGACGGGCGCTAACAATTCTGGGCGTCTGAATCGTTGTCAGTGAAAATCTGTTCTAAGTTCGGGACGAGAAAATAACATATACACAAACTATTATGATAGGTTCGGTGGGGAAGTACAGAGCAAGTTCTTTCGTCCGATTCTCTCGTAACTGACTGACGTCCCCGATTCTCCTTCTCCGACTGTCGGCATCAACGGCCGACGGCCGCTCGCTGACTGTCATTAAACTAAACTGTTCTTCAAACTGTTCTAGCTTACCTTTTTATCGAGACATACTTCGCCTCTACACGGGGGGGGGGGGCACGATAGCTTCTGATTTATCTTGAGAAATAAATTTTATTGCGTTTATCCTGATTTTATAAAAGCAATTTAGACAACAGCTGAGAGATATCAAGACTCTCACGCAGGGTGATTAACCAGCGTCCATTTCGGACGATCCACTTAAGACCAATTGACCCGATTCGAGATTTAACACTTGACCGTAATTCCAACTCTCGCTGAGTTCAGCTGTCACTCTCATATCGACTTGAGAAGTTAATTCTTTTTTTCTTTATCTTTTGATAAGTCCATAAAATAACAATTCGGGTTCTTTCTCTCATCACCAATTGTGCGATCCATTCAGAAATGTTTAAGGTTCTCTTTCTCTTTATTCATACTAGCGCAGTAATTGCACTATCGACCTTCGTAGGCTCACGGTCAACTCATACCGGCGCTTCCCGACACTGTCGCACATGTGCACGCGCGCGCGCGTGTGTGTGGGGGTGCGTGTGTGTGTGTCTGTACATGATTATATAAGTGCGCGGCGGTGGCGGTGGCGGTGGCGGTGGCGGTAGTTCGTGAGTTGAACGAATAAATTTTGAATTTGAGAAAAATGAACAGTTGCGTTAGAACCAGTCATGTTCAATCTTAGCTCATCATCCGCTGCTGACAATTGCGGAAAGACAAAATGAATTTTCATCGCTTAGGCTAGGGTGTCAAATGACCACGTTTAACAGGAAATGAGAAATACTGGTTTAGCAAGAGAACGGTTCAGTCGTCGAATGCCGAAGTCGGAAAAATGCTGAAAGAAAGAGTGAAGACACAAAAAACATAAATAAAGGATAATATGTATTAATATTGTTACATTAAAGAACAATACAGAAAAGTATTGCAAAACTAATTGTGTTTGCGGCTTTAAGAAGTCCAACTAATAATAAAAGAGTTCTTTAACGTCCAAGAAAAATAGACAGCCGCCCGAACTGTTCAGATTCTCAAGTCGTCGCATTCAATTAAGGAAAAAAATTTCCTTACTACGACTAGATTCAAAAGAGGAAGAATAAGTTTTTTTTTTAATTCAGCCCGCCAAATTAAGTGTCTGTTGATTGGTCAAGGAGAAACTATTTGGCCAATCAAATAGGGATTTTTCAGAATAAGAGGGGGTGTCGTGATAAACAAGAAAATAATTATTTTAGGGGAGAAATGGAGCTAACCTTTTTTTTATAATTTCTAATTGAAAACCATTTGTGTATTTTAAACAAACTAAAAACTGTTAAATGTCCACACAGCGTCGGCGGTGTGCTTTCAATATAGAGAGTAACAACTCTATGTTTCTGTGACATTAGACCTATTATATGATCATAATGTCTTATGCGACCGAGTAGACATATTTGTATGGTCACATTGTTATATATTGAGCCGGCGACGGGGTGCGAAATTTGATAGGATCACGTTTTACTGCGACTTCACGTGCAAAAACTTGTCCTTTATTCCGATTTTGACTTCAGACGTGCTAAGTAGTAAGTGACCACTACCGCCATCCGGTCCTAGTGGCGTTTGGGGTATATAAATATATGGACAATAACTACTACGGTCCACGCCGAATGTTTCTCTGGGCTCAGGATGGAATTTTCTTTTAAAGATGTTAGGATCGAGGGTCGTGTTCCCCCGATTATAAACGTGTAAAGTTGAATCAAGCAATGTTGCATGCAAAGACAGAGTAATAATTAATAAACAAAAATTAAGTAGTTCAAATAAGGTTTATTGAACGTGTATGTACGTGGAATGGTGAAGTGTGTGATGTATGCATGTGTGTCGATGGAAAAACAGTTCTTGAAAAGGTATAAGAAGGAATGAATCCGGCGTAGGAAAAGTCTTTGAAAGCCGTAGACAAAGAAAACGAGTTGAGAACTCTTACCGTTGTTTGCCCACGTGTGTTGGTAGTTGTTATGCTGGTTGAGAAGAAAAGCGTGAGACGAAACGCTAGTGTATTAGCGTCGTTCTGCCGACCAGAGAAGAGTGAAACGGAACGCTAGTGTCAGCGTCTGCCTGCCGAGGCAGGTCGTGAGGAAGAGACGGAATTTCCGTTTTGCACCGGCTCTTATAGTCCGAAGGGCAGATAACTCTGGTGTCGCTTTACGGCGCCACCTGTCGGTGAAAAAGCGCCACCTACCGGCAAACCGGTGTAGTTATGTTTTGAAAGGAAGAGGTAACTGCTACAAGGACTCCCCCCCAGATTGAAAAATATGAAAATATTATTCAATATGTACAGTTGTAGATGAGAAGCATTCTTTGTGGGTATGTCTGTTTTGCTGTTGAAGATTAGAAAAAAGTAGTGTGCACGCTACTTATTTCTGTTTCTGCATCTGTATTGAATGATTGATCGCAAGTGCGTCTGCGGAGTGTTTGTAACGCATGTGGATCTGCGTGTTGTTTGCATGCAATTGGGTCTGCATCAAGTTCGAGTGCAAGTGAGTTTGCGGTCGAAAAATGTTGAGTGCAAGTGAATTTGCACTTGTTAGTGGCGTTGTTCATGTTGATTAGTCTGCGTGATGCAGAGCTGATGAACAAACGTTGAATTGTCAGTGTTGTCCGGGAATGTTTGGTGCTTGGGTCTGCGCGGTTGTTGATGAGTGAGCACAAGTGAATCTGTGCGGTATTGATGAGTGAGCACAAGTGAGTTTGTGCAGTTGTTGATGAATGAGCACAAGTGAATCTGTGCAGTGTTGATGAGTGAGCACAAGTGAATCTGTGCAGTGTTGATGAATGAGCACAAGTGAGTCTGTGCAGTTGTTGATGAATGAGCACAAGTGAATCTGTGCAGTGTTGATGCGTGAGCACAAGTGAGTCTGTGCAGTGTTGATGAGTGAGCACAAGTGAGTCTGTGCAGTGTTGATGAATGAGCACAAGTGAGTCTGTGCGGTGTTGATGAATGAGCACAAGTGAGTCTGTGCAGGTGTTGATGAATGAGCACAAGTGAGTCTGTGCGGTGTTGATGAATGAGCACAAGTGAGTCTGTGCAGGTGTTGATGTTGTTCATGTTAATTAGTCCGTGTTGTGGAGCTGATGAACAAACATCTAGTTGTTGAGATTGGTGGTACACTATGGTCAAAATCAGATGCACAAATGTCTGCAAGTGAGTTAGCAGGTCCAGGTACAAGTGGGTCTGTACTGGTGTTGGTGCGCGTCGTTCGAGTTGATGTGTCCCCAGTTGATCAACGAACGTCCAGTTGTTGAGTATTTAGTCGTGCTTGTGCAGTTGTACTCATTTTGAACTGGTGTGATTTCTTCCATAGTGTCGTCAGTGATGTCCGGAAATGTTTGGTGCTTGATGAATGTCCGGGAAAAATGTGGTTGTTCATCTTGTGTTGAAGATTGTTGGTAGGCCTTGAAGGGTGATGTTGGTGCTTGCTGAGCCTGACTTTTTACAACCAGTATTAAGTCTTTGGGCTTGGTGATGTTGTTCGTGTTTTGTAGTTTTCTTTTCTTTTATATATATATTTCCAACACGTGGGTAGAGAGGAAAAAGAAAAGAAAAAAAAAAGGTGGAGTCATAATTTGTTTCACACGAGGAATGGCGTTTTTGTTTTCGTTTGTTTGAATGTTAGTTTCCAAGTAGAGAAAGAATGGCGGCTTCTCTTTTCTTTGTTGTCGAAAAGAAAGAAAGAAAAAAAAAAAAAAAAATTCGTATTTTTTTTTTTTTTTTTTGAATTTTCATTTCCGCGTGGTCCGAGAGATAAAAATGGCTTTTTTTTTTTTTTTTTTTTTTTTTTAATTTTTTTATCAACACGTGGTCCGGAAAAAAGATGGCAGCATTTTTGAATTTTTTTTTTTTTTTTTCTTTTAACAACATGTGGTCACAAAAAAGATGGGCAGCGTGAGCGTTTGTTTTCTTTTGTTTTCTTTTTATCTCCACGTGTTCAAAACAAAAGAAAATGGCGTCTTGTAAGGTCCTTTTGTTCGTCGAAAAAGAAAAAAAAAGGATTGGCAAAAGTTTGTCTTTTTTTTTTTTGTATATATTTTTCCGACACGTGGGTGGTGAAAGAGAAGAGGAAAAAAATGAAATTGTAATTTGTTTTATACTCGGAGAAAAGCTGAGAAATGTTTTTGTTTTGTTTGGGTATTTCCGCGTGGCCAGGAAAAAAAAATAAAGATGGCGGCTTCTTTTCTTTTGTTTGTTTGTATATTTCTACCACGTGGGTAGAAAAAAAAGGAAAAAGATGAGTGCGTAATTCGTTTCACCACGAAAGAAAAAAAACGAGAAATGTTGTTTTTTTTTTGTTTTGTTTTTTTGTGTTTGTTCTAGTACGAAATTAATTACTCCGTCAGATACAACAAAGCTATCACGTCGGGTCACCAATTGTTAGGATCGAGGGTCGTGTTCCCCCGATTATAAACGTGTAAAGTTGAATCAAGCAATGTTGCATGCAAAGACAGAGTAATAATTAATAAACAAAAATTAAGTAGTTCAAATAAGGTTTATTGAACGTGTATGTACGTGGAATGGTGAAGTGTGTGATGTATGCATGTGTGTCGATGGAAAAACAGTTCTTGAAAAGGTATAAGAAGGAATGAATCCGGCGTAGGAAAAGTCTTTGAAAGCCGTAGACAAAGAAAACGAGTTGAGAACTCTTACCGTTGTTTGCCCACGTGTGTTGGTAGTTGTTATGCTGGTTGAGAAGAAAAGCGTGAGACGAAACGCTAGTGTATTAGCGTCGTTCTGCCGACCAGAGAAGAGTGAAACGGAACGCTAGTGTCAGCGTCTGCCTGCCGAGGCAGGTCGTGAGGAAGAGACGGAATTTCCGTTTTGCACCGGCTCTTATAGTCCGAAGGGCAGATAACTCTGGTGTCGCTTTACGGCGCCACCTGTCGGTGAAAAAGCGCCACCTACCGGCAAACCGGTGTAGTTATGTTTTGAAAGGAGGAGGTAACTGCTACAAAGATTTGAACCATATATTTGGTTATGTGGTAATTTAACTCAGATGTTGGTCACGTGGGTGGAAACAAAGATGGCCGACTAAGAAGACCGACAGGAAGATACAACAGCATTAACTATTGCCACGTGACGTAGCATTAGTCAACCTTTTAGCCATCAGCCATGTCAGTCAAGCCACGTAATTTTTATGGCCAGTCTCTGAATCTTTTTTTGTTCTCTCGACCGCCACGATTCCCCTTTTTCCAGTCATAAATTATCTAAAGGAATAATCGTTAGTGGGCGAGAGTTCCCCACTCTTATATTGATTTACTCCTCTCCAGGAGTTAGGCACATGGCCAGTTTTTATCTTACTCCCACAAGTAAGATGTGACCCAAGGTCGGGTCGAGAAAGTGGGATTTAAAAATTGCCTGGGCAGTCCCGTCGGCATTCCCCGGTAGGGGCGCCTCAGGCAGTAAGCAATAAACTTACTCTTCCCCAAAGACGGGAGGCGAAGCCTGGGAAGGTGGACCTCCCAGAACTGCAAAGGACAGACCCATTGACCGGCGTAAATCAAGACCCGAAGGCCAAGACAACACCAGTATGGGGGGCAGTATCCATCGGAACAGATACTACACTTTGATCTTAGCCAAAGAAGAATTTATGCCGAGGTTTTATTCATTAACATTGGGTGTCTAGAATAAGTCATAGTCACCGCAAACAGGTCCACCTGTTTTCTTTTGCAATGTTCTATGCAGTTGCCTGGTTTTACACGAACCGTTGTGGTTAAACGCCGAGAGTGGTTTTGCCACGCATATCCAAACAGTCAGAAAAGACCGGCTTTGTATTGACTAGTAAATGATGATTGAAAGATAACAAAGATTTCTGATTGGTCAAGCAAGATCACGTGAAGTTGTAGAGATGGGGTTTTTTGTTTTTTTCAAATAGTCAGACAGTGAGTTGATGTAAATCAGCGCCGCTGGCCTGCAGATGACGATAAACGAAGTGCATTTGAATCATCAACTTATTTTACTCACACGACACTGTTTTGCTTGCATCGGTTTCCCCGATAAAATCGGGTACTCACGAGATGGACTACGTAAAGGTTGTCAGCACCCTTAATGAAAATCGTTTTATGAAACCGACAGGATTATGACATTGCACGCTCGGTCGTTAGTCGGATTCGCTATCCAATTCACCATTGTCGCCTTTCTCGGACGATGTTTTGTTGTTACTAATATGTCATCACTTATGCTCAGATGCTTCCTCGGCCACGTTGAACCCCTAACAACATCTCAGGAAGAGACCAGACTACAGCTATTGACAAGACGGTTCGAGAATGCCCCCTTCTACTGAAATAGAAATCACCCCTTTCTGGGTCCCTCCCTTCCGGTTCAGAGGCACCCTGGCTCCAGTGGAAAACACTAAACCGTCTGAGAACGGGAATGGGGCGATTAAAAGTTGCTATGAGTATATGGGGCTACAAAACTGACCCAATCATCTGCGAATGTGGAAAGGAGGACCATGCGATGCAACACTGCCTGTTTGCTCTTTATTGCCCAACCGGTGCAGATTGAAAAGTTTCTTGCAGAGTACAACAATAATGCAAAGGACTTCGTAAAAAAGTGTGAAACTGTTGTACGAGCACATGCTTCAAAGTCAGGCAAAAAAGAAGACGGCCCATACGCCGCTCAAGGTGTTAATGGTTGGATGATGAACAACACTATGAGAGGATTGGAAACGATAGGTGAAATGGTTAGACTATTGTCTATTTAAGCGGATGGGAACGACAAGAATTGGTTAACATTGGACTTGAAAAAGACCATGCTGTAGTCAGTTGGGAAGCAGTCTTGTGGTAGTGTATGGGAAGTTCGTAGAAATAAACTTTATAGAAGTTCTGTTCGGTTCTAGGTACACAGAGAAAGAAAAGAAATTAATCTAACCGCGAGTGCCTAAATAAAGAGATGAACATTAAAGGTCGTAGGAGATTGTGAAACAACCAACAAATCGGCCGGTGTTGGTGATTATTCGGTTAATAAATTAACAGTATGTTTATTCTTCGTCGTTCGTAGTCATCAATATGCATCCACGAAATCCAGCTATTGCTAAGAACGAAATCCAAGATGGCGACCTAGACCCGTGGAGGGTCTAATTAAAGTTGCTGAGACGATCACAAAGAAAGCCGAAATATTTGGAGAAATGGCTGTCAAAATCTTTGTTTTGTTTATGCTGCATTTGACATTGTGGTGACTTTCTGAGAACCTATATGTCTCTCTGGAAAGAAGGTCTTAAACTATTTTAGTCTTTTTTCTGAACTTGTTGAATCTTGGAATCTGTGTTGAGGAAAATAGCACCCGTCTTATCTGCACCAATGCGCAACTTGTAACAGCAAATACAATTGCAACTTTCCTTTACATGCGAATAACTCACAGAATTTTTCTCAAAGAACAAACTAGCAACACTTGAAACATACTGTTACTACTATTTAGCACGCACGCAATTCTCTCACCCAACATATCCCCTACTAGCAAGTAGTGAGAGTAAGGCTGTTCGCACACATATAGACACAAACTCTGATACTGCCACGAACGTAACTAGCATATCTTTGTTGAATTAATCACCCATATGTCTTATAATGTTCTTTGTTGTTTGATTAATGTGTTTTCGTGTTGTCAGATGGAACAGATTCCATCTACACAATAATAATACTTTTATTTATTTTTATATTAAAAGGGAAGTAACTTTTTTCCCTTTGTTATCTCTCTTGATCAAAACAGCATTTTTGGAAAGCAGAGTTATCTGCTCTTACATTCACCAGCTGATAACAGGGAAATATTCAATGGGCGTTTCGCTCGGCGACAGACAATTAAATACGTCCTCATTTACAAAGTAATTCTTTTTCGGTTATTGTTTATGTAATGAATAATTATTATTGTTGATCTACAGAAACGTTTTCATCCAATTTATTTTTCATGCCTGTTTCTTATCACACACAAAAGATCACTTTATTTCACGTGTGATCTTACGAGGTCCCGCGACATAGGTAAGCACATATTTGCGGAAACGCACTCGTCAAGTGTGGAAGCATTGAAATAAGCCATTAAATAATCTACCTCACCTAATTTACGATAATTATACTTTTTTTCTTAAAATATGAACAGAATTTGTTGGCAGAAAAGATCAACGCTAAAGACGATTAAGATTAACAGTCGATAAATCGAAAACAAAATAACCACAACAAATTCCTTAAACCAATCGCCATATATTTAAATCAAAGCCAGAGTTTGACAAAAAGGTCGATTTTCAATGTTGGTAAATTCAATCTCCCACCAAAATGGGCACTCCGGGTTGAGATAAAAATTTCCTCAATCTAGAAGTAATTTTCCTTCACTGACATTGGAAACCTTTATGCATATTTTTGGATCATATTTACTTGGGGCAGTCGTTTTTATTTGTTCAAATAAAGCGCTACTTACAATCGTAGAGGGGGCAGTCACCCAAAACATATACAATTTATTCAGTTTAGTTAAAAAATAGTGATAAATCCTACTTTAATCACGTAAATTACGGGGTTGTTTTCAAATGCTTTTTTGACGAATTAATATTCTAATACTTACATTTTTGATTTAATTTATATAAATCCCGGGCAACGCCGAGCAACGGGTCCTGCTTGTATATATATATATATATATATATATATATATATATATATATATATATATATATATATATATATATATATATATGGACCAGGTAATAGAATTGATTGGAAATGTCATACTATTTAAAAAGCATAGCCGATTTCATAAACCGTAACGGTATCCATTGGACTAAGCACACACCCTACAGCAAAAAAGAAGAAGAAGAAGAAGAAGAAGAAGAAGAAGAAGAAGAAGAAACTAGACACAGCTGACTAGTTTCTGTTTGAAGTTAGTTTTTTTCTGTATACGATCGTTGAATCTAATGCAATTAATGAATCGACAAAGTGTAATTCTATCAATTTCTCTTTTTCCTACAGCGACAGTTGCAACACTTCCTGGGCTATCAAAAAAGTAAGAACAAAAATAAGAAAAAGATATATGAGAGAGCAGTATAGTTTGCTTGAAGCATTGTGTGAAATGTATAAAGTATTGTTTTAGACACCTTACAACACGGAAGTATTTGATTAGAAGGTGTATCAGTCTTTATACGCTTAACTCCTGGAGATAAGTAACAAATTCCTCACTATCAAACAGTGTTTCTTCTGCTCTTTCTGTATTCATAAGTATTTTAATTGTGAAGAACGTTTAATATGCAGGTTATTAATTATTCTGAAAAAAATCTAAGCTTCGTTTTATTGGAGTAAATTCTAATATAAAGCATTTTGGAGCTTGTTTTGCCCCATAACAATTTTTTAATTCATCCTTAAATATATATTTTAAAACTTTTTGAACATTACTTTTACATTTATTTGGCTGTCATAGTGGAAAAAGAAGATTTATGGACTCTGTTTTGTTTTGTTTTGTGTTTATGATTATTGAACACTATAACTGAATATTGATAAAGAACTATTGTGTTGGTGGAAAAATTAATATGAATATCAATTTTCTACGCTGCTATGAATGTGATAATAAATTGAAATTTCCGAACCGTATGTACGCAAGGACAAATATTGTTGGTATTGAATCTTTCGGAGCATTATCATTAAAAAAATTAAATATGTCTATTGAATTATATATATATATATATATATATATATATATATATATATATATATATATATTCAAAGATCTTATAAAAGAGTATTTAAAAATATATTTTCAAAGTATTATAAAATATTTCCTAATACGATAAATGCACGCTTGATATTGGGTATAGAACATTATTATGGTTTAAGCAGGGTGAAGATAATCATATATATATATATATATATATATATAATAAAATTGAAGTATAAGCCAAATTCGCAATACAAGATTAATTTTTTTTTTCTTACATTAATCCTATCGATTACGGAATAAAATTCCTTCTTCAGGGGTGACCAGTATTGAGTCTTTTTTTTTTTTTTTTTCATCAAAAAACAAGAATAAAGAAACTTATTACTTTGTTGATTTGATAAACGTCTTTGATGGTACGACGTCATCGCCGTGCTGTTATGAAATGGCGGGTAGGATTCAAAAACCTGTGTCGAACGAGAGATGCTTTGGCACGCTGTCAAGTAATATGTGTGTTTATCGTTCAAGTTTTAAAGTATTACATGGGAAGTTAATAAAATTGAAATATAAGCCAA
Source organism: Sepiola atlantica (assembly GCA_963556195.1). Lineage (NCBI taxonomy): Eukaryota > Metazoa > Mollusca > Cephalopoda > Sepiida > Sepiolidae > Sepiola > Sepiola atlantica. The sequence goes on from OY744533.1 coordinate 85,168,779, forward strand.
ATTCGCAATACAAGATTAATTTTTTTTTTTTTTTTTTTTTACATTTTATTCTTCATATTTTCGCAACATTCAACAAAAATTAAAAATTGAGTCCATGTATGTTTTTTTAATTCCCGGATATATTCTTCTCTTTAGAAGAAAAAAAATGTTGATTTGAGCAATAATACCCATAATTTTGCACGGCAGCCATTTTATTTTGTATTTCCTTAATTTTGCACTAATTAAGCTTACTTTCTACTCTCATTAGTATTATATGGGTCAATATACATTAACCTCTACCTTATGACGCATCAGGTCCTCGCAGGTTAAAAAATATTCAGAATCGAGGGGGGGGGGGAGAAAGCAGAGATAGAAAGAAGAGAGAAAGGGAGAAGATAAGAGAGGGGGAAGGGGGGAATACGTAATAATATATATAGAATACTGACCCAACGAGTCACAGCTGGTCGAGTAAATAAATAAATCTAATCCCCAAACATAATAGTCGAGAGATAATACTTGTTTTGAGGGAATGTGTTATATCATAAACCAAGAGTAGTGCCATACAAGCCGAGAGAGGTGACACACACACACACACCAGGAAACTATCCCGGCAATGATCCTGGACGTACATAGTTTGGATGCCCAACCCCCCCCCCTCCCCAAACACACACACTCAGCAATAATTCGTTTTGACCGGGCCTCATTGCACTGCGAAATGATAACATATTGAATAGAGTTCAGATAAACCTAGAAATAGGACGGGTAAATAATGTCAATAGAAATCCAGTTGCGAAGAAAGCAATCGGTGGGTTGGAGGAAGGGCTACTACGCCAGGAACCCAACGAAGCTAATGTCTACGAGTTTTCGCATCACATCTAAACTCCCGCATACGCTTCACTGACTTATACGCGCGTGAGCTATGGACACGACGGAGTCAATCTAGCACGTTCTAAGAGTGAAGAGATGATAAACTACCACGTGAACAGTCACTACATGTTGGCGACCTTGTCTACATGTACTGCGATCGGGAAAAATCAAATGCACAAAGCCGGTACATTATTGTATTGGTGGGGGGGGGGGAGTCGTGTTACATAAAAAATGGTTTGCCGGCAGACAAATCCGGGCATGTTTCTATTGAGTGAAAAAAAAAAGGTAGAATGCTATCGCGTTCCATGTGGCATATCACAACCGAAAAGTTGTCACGGGGGAACAATGAGGGGCACACACAAGATGGTAGTGTTCCTGTTGATATGTCACGAATCTTGTTCAAACTAGATGAACCGATCTAACTTTTCGGTATCAATCACACATCAGACTGTGCTCATTCATTCATTCATTCATTCATTTCAGACTGTGGTGAGGAAAAAACCAGAAGGAGTGGCCAAACATCATCTCCAATGCAGAACCCTAACCCCAGATATCCTGTTTGTGGCCGGCATCCCCTAAAAAACGTTTTCAAAGCTATATACTGTCTTCTAATTCTTCATTCATTCCGTCTACTGTCTCTTCTTTAATAAATAAGCAAAAAAAGTTTGCTCCAATACAAAAATGAGTTATTTCCCCTTTCCGCAACTTCTCCTTTCTTGTCCCCTTTGTTAAAACTCACCGATGACACTTCCGGTTATTTTCCGGTGTTCAATTCTCTGCTGCATCGTTCGTACTGCTGCATCCGTGTTTTAATAAAAAGATGTGCAATATAGTCTACTGGAAGTTGTTTCCCTCTTCAGATATCAAATATTGGCGCCAGATGAACAAATGCTGACAAATTAATTAACAATATTTTTAAAAGTTATTCTGAATGTTTTAGGAAATTGGTAGCTGAAAAAAAATATTATTTGTACATTAAATTACATCTATTTGGATCAGTTTTATATAAACGGTATTGATAGAAGAGAAACATACTGACAGATAATTATATTGTTTTGATAAATAGTGTACACTCTCCGTCAAAAAAATGATGTAAAAAATCATGCTTCGCCAGTGTTCGCACTAATATTCATATAAAATCATTACTGTAATTTGTTATGACTTCATTTAAAACAACAACAACAAAGAATTAGCCCGAAAGCCCCATTGAAAGACAAATATACTTGAAGAAAAAGAAGCCGAAAACAGAGACTCTTTTAAGACTTAGTCTTATTAAAGACATTTTTATTGGAGGTTATTGCATGTCTTTTTATTTTTCAGTTGTTGGGTTTTTTTTCAAGTAAGACTGTCTTTCTTATTTTGGTGGAAAAGTGAACTTAGTTCACGTTTCTCCATTTTTCTTTATCGTTGTAGACGTTTAAAGGAATAACGATTTTTTAATCTTGTATCGTTTTGAACGATCGCCATTTTTAAAAGAATTGTCTCTTACGTAGCGACCCATTTTAAAATGTTGTTTTACTATTAACAGTGGTTTAAAATGGGCAGACTTTGATTAAAAGAACGGCTCAACAAGAATTTGTCAACATTCGACTTGAAAACGACCATGTTGTGGCCAGCTGGGTAGCAGCCCCGTGGTATTGTGTTCCACAGACGCGCAGTTCTTGGAAATAAACTTTGCTCATTGAGGTTCCGTTTATTTTTAGGTACACAGGAAGAAAGAAAATAATTTACAGTGGTTGTAGCTAGACGAGTTACTGTATAATGTTTTACAGGAGGGGGACCATAGATTTGAGCTCAGTTGAGCACTCACCATGAAAATAACGATAGAGTAGAGAAAGACTAGCTACCTTTCTTCTGTGAGAAAGAGGATATAGGGAAGAGAAGAGGACATCCCCCCACTAAATTTCGGAGTCGGTTTTGTACTCTGTCAACGCATGAACGGGGGTTCAGTGCGGCACCTCCCCAGATGTGGTAATAGTATTCCATCTTAGGATGTATATGACTCTTACACAGCTAGATAATTACGTCAGGAGTGAAATACTTTCTAGAGCAGTAGAATGATCCAACCATTTTTTTTTCAGCAACCTTAGCAACAGATTTGATGTAATTCTTCGATTTCAGGTCTGGAGTGAAAGTCAGTCCTAGAAGTTTATCAAAACAAGGGGCTTCCTCGATGAGAGTCATTCATTTCAACTGGAAAGAAATAAGGACCCAGAGCATTGGTGGTGAAAGGAAAGCCATTCATTTCAATTGCCATAAAAACAACATTCTTCCTCTTTTCCGGTATTTTTCTTGCACCAAAAACAACAAGTGTGCACGTCACAATCTAGCCTCGGCCCTTTGGATCCGAAACGTCCTCGCCAAGTAGCATGCACATGAAAAGAAACGCACGCGAACTACTAAACATGACAACAGTATATACACACAACTAATAACCGAACTCTCTCGCACACAAATTCGTACATACACTCTCTCACTTAAAATGCGCATTCCATATACACACACTGCCACGCGTAAACGCACACGGTGCCAGCTGAAATGAACATGTGTACACAATTTCTCCTTACAGATAAAACACCTTCTTTCACAAAGAACGTTCTCGGACATTCTTAACTCTGAATCTTTACCAATCCTCTATTTTGCATTGTCTTAACAAGTTGTCAATAAAAATTCATATTTTAGTATGGGTAGACTCTTTCATTTGATAATGTCATATATTCAACACAGCTAAGACCATACTTTAACAAAGAAGATATTTAAATTATTTTTAATGCATTTTACACCACCATCTCCTCAATTAAGTCCGTCTAATTTTGCACATGTCATTTAGAGTTTGCAGGTGAGATCATTACATGGTTCCATTTTCTTAAATACCAAAATATTTTTTTGTCATTTTTCGCGTTTATGTAACGTTTGTTTGTTTGTTTTTTCATCTTTTTCCTCGTCGCTCGAACCCATAACAGAACAAGCGAAGTGTATTAAACATCTCTCCCGTCTCTCAACGCAATTTTCCCAAACAAAATCTTGCCCGTGCACCTTTATGACATCATCTCGTATCACACACTCAAAGCATTACACAAGATAAAACGCCTCCTATTTCCCTTCCTCTTTTTCCTCCTTCTCCTCCTCCTCCTCCTCTTGTCTCCTCCTCTTGTCTCCTCCTCTCCCCACTTTCTTAAATCCAGGTGAGAAAATCAAACCAATCAGAAGACTCGTATTAAACACTTTTTTGTCTTCTTTCTTTTTCTTTTTTTAATGACTTGTCAGGAGGCGAATCACTGGTTACTAAGCAACGCCTAATTGGAGACTGCAGACGTTACTTCAGTGAGTGCTTATTGCTGTCTTAAGACTAGCAAAGACTACTCAAAAAGGCCAATGCTTTTCTTTACCGTTTTTTGTTTTTGTTTTTGTTTGGTTTTTTTTACTCTCGTGTCTGTTTTAATGCGTCCGCGAATATGTTCCACTTATGGAGATTCAGCTGGTGAAGATGGCGAACTGCCTTTGTGACAAGAAAAACAGATTAAACCCATTTTCTTTCTTTCTTTATACTGCCATTATTAGTCGAGAGAACATTAGATAACGTTAAATAAACCTACGAGAAGTATTAAGCTTAAGTCCTAACACTAATACACAGACGGAGAAGACCAGAAAGTCGCGACAATAGTAATAATGGTCTTCGAGATTAGTTAGCGCTTACCATTGCGTCATGGTCAGATAACTAGAGGGCGTGTTTACGGCAAACGTTTTCAGTGTTGTGTCGAGTCGAAGATGTCTCGAATTGCGACATTCTGCACGTGTGCATGTGTGCATATGTAGCTGTGCATATGGAGGTGTGTCTGCCTGTATGGTGTGTGTGCGTGTGCGTGTGTGTGCATGTGTGTGTTTCATTTTACTTCGGTCGAAGTTCTCAGAAATCAAGGGGCCTCTTCCTGGGGCTAACACTTGATCTCTCTATGAGATACATAGATATTCGAATATTCCATTAAAGGTCTCCTTTCAAACGTTGAGTTAGTAAAGAAGTTAAGAACCTTAATTTTCCTCTCCCCAATTGACCAATTAATTATGTAACAGTATATCTTTCGCGTGGTCTCTTTGTTTTTGTTGTTGTTGTTGTTGTTGTTGTTGTTGTTGTTGCTGCTGCTGTTGCTGCTGTTGCTGTTGCTGCTGCTGTCGTTGTCATTGTTCAGTCCATATATTTAGCATCAATATTTATTTTATGTAAACATTTTCTGGGGAACTTTGAGCACCTGGTGACGGAACTAACGGGAGTTTTAGATATTTGTAAAAGACGACATTTTTTGTCCATTTCGATGTATTTTACCTTTTTTGCCAGGAAAAATACAAGCATTTTCCCGAAAAGACTGTCTGAGTGAGTTTTCTGCGTTTATTGTCATGCAAATTTTCGTGTAAAACTGATAAACAAATTTTGCGAAAATGAGCAAACCAACGGAACAACAGAACAGCGGAATAACGGAATAACGGAATTGTTTTTACTATTGAGTCACCACTTACGAAGGCCAAGAGGCCACTCGAGGATAAGGGTTGATGAGAAGGATCGATTGTTAGCCGAAAGGTGAGAAACAATCAATGGTATGAACTAAGTTTGATTACTTAGGGGGGGGGGGGGCAGGTATGACAAGTATTTGTTGACATTTGTTGATTTGAAGACGACCATGTTGCTTCTTCTTCTTTCGTGTGAATCAGATGATTCTGGTGTTGGCATTAGTTTCCCCGATGTTTTTCTAGTTAGAAATCTTTCTGGAAAGACATCGGGTACTTACGGGAAGGACCACGAGAAGGTTACCAACATCCCTAAGTGAAAGTGGTAATGTGGAACCGACTGGATTCGAACTTGGAACACCCAGGTCTTTAGTCCGTGTCGATATCCACTTAACCACCGTCACATCCCGACCATGTTGCAATCCACAGTGAAGCAGTTCCGCGGTAATGTGTTCCATAAACGGGAAGCCTTTGCAAAGAAGCGCCTGTCTATGGAAATAAGGGAACACAGGACTGTGACAAAAACATGTAATTTCCGGTTAAGATGGGGAACCAACGATACGTTTGTATCAGCTTCTAAGTTTCATTATAAAGAGCGGAATGTCCAAGAAACAAAACATGGCTGCGTATGTTCGTGAAGAAATTACAAAACGGTCAAAAGAGTTGCAGATTAATGTTTGCAACATGGAATCATTTGTCTGCGATGGAACGATGTTTGCGTTATAATCGACCCCTTCAGACGAGTGTGTGTTGCTCTCAACGAGGAAGAGGGTTAAGGCTGGACATATCACCTTTAAGCTTTCTCTCCGTCTCTCTCTCTCTCTCTCTCTCTCTCTCTCTCTCTCTCTCTCCGTCTCTCTCTCTCTCTCTTTCTCTCTCTCCGTCTCTCTCTCGTGTGTGTGTGTGTGTGTGTGTGTGTGTGTGTGTGTGTGTGTGCGTGTGTGTGTGTGTGACAGGTTCAAGAGGTTTGGGGTTCAAGAGGTTGTTCCATACCGAGAATCGCATGGCTGCAAATATCAACAATTGACCTTTAGTAGCGAACACTTAATCCTTCTCTCTCTTAGCAATGCATGTACAGATATATACATACGTAAACACTCACGTCTATGTACACACACACACACACATGCACACACACATTATATATATATATATATATATATATATATATATATGTATATATATATATATATATGTGTGTGTGTGTGTTTTAGTATAAATTATTATACAAACATTATTGGTTACATATGTGCATACATGTTTCAGTTGTACTCTTCACAGAGAGTCCACCTCTTCAGACCAAAGAAGACAAAGAAGTGAGATGAATTTGCAAATTTTTCAGAATCCATCTCACTACCATGTCTTCTTTGGTCTGAAGAGGTTGACTCTCTGTGAAGAGTACAACCGAAGCATGTATGCACATATGTAATCAAAGAAAAGAACAGCTCTACTTGTTATTGAGCACTTTTTATAAACACTGGAGTTTCAACGGATTTACATCTACAGAAACTAATATAATACATGTACTATATATTTTTTAATTATTATTAAAAACTGTGTTCTGCGGCTACGGTAGTCAAATGACATCCCGTATCTGCAATAAGTCCTCCATGCTAGTCCCAGGCCATCTGGCCTTGTCATGCGCAAGTTGTCGTAGGCAATGAAGTTGTTTCGCTGTATGTAGTGGTCCTAGTCCC
>OY744533.1:85180821-85193321 GCA_963556195.1 Sepiola atlantica
TTAGGTAATTTCGATGCAAATTTATTTATCATTTTAATGCGACCGTAAAGAAAGGCAAAGACAGGGGAGATCAATTTGCCTGTACACTTGCAATTTAAAAACAGATCGCATCTTGTTGGAAATCAAGCCGGCCCATTTAAAGAAAGGAACATTTTAACACAAATGCTAAAACATTTCTCCGGGAAATAAAACGGAACAATTTGTTGTATTAAAATCCAAGTGAACGATGAATAATTTTGTTTCCGTGTTGGTGAAATTCTGATGCCCGCTTGAATAGCGAAATAAATCTCTTCGCGAGATTGCGTGGGAACGCTGAATCCATGTATGTCTGGTTCGGCGAAGATGTGATTGGCTGATCAGTGAATGAATCTCTTGGTGAAACTGTGATGGAGATTCGAAGATAAGATCGATTGGAAGTTGGTTGTTGTTTAAGAGACGTTCGACTTGGAAAGATGAAGAGATTAAAAAAATAAATAATGTTGCAGTATTATATACGTCTTCAATCGAGGCTAGGTCTTTCTGGACTGAAGTATCTTGTCTTTGTCAATCGAAAGTCGAGAATGATTTCAACGGATTTTCATTGGTTGTTTGTGATCATGTGATCAGGCGGCTTCCGCTTGATCATGACGGCCTCTTTTTAACAATGTTTCTCTCGGTCAGATATTTTGAATAAAAAACCACGAAAAACTTTATACTCTAGTAGCTTTTTTACTCGGACCGCATAACTCTCCCGCTTAGGATGCCACCTATAGTTTATTTACTCCTCTCCAGGAGTTAGGCACAAGGCCAGTTTTATCTTACTCCCACAAGTAAGACGTGACCTAAGGTCGGGTTGGGAAAGTAGGGTTTGAAAAGCTAGCGCCCGAGAGGTGAGCACTCTGGCCATTAAAAATTGCCTGGGCAGCCCCGTCGGCATTCCCCGGTAGGGGTGTCTCAGGCAGTAAGCAATAAACTTACTCTTCCCCAAAGAGGGGAGGCAAAGCCTGGGAGGGTGGATCTCCTAGAACCCACAGACCGACGGAATCAAGCCCCGAAGGACAAGACGACACCGGTCTATAGGGTGCAGTATCCATCGGAACAGATACTACACTTACTTCCTAGCCGAAAGGGCCAGGATGCCACCTATAGATATGACCTCTAATCACAGTAGCCCTTACGTCTCAATGGAAATATGACTTGTTTTTGTTATTTTGGGCCTTGGGGTATTGAAATGCGGTTGTAAATATTCATGACAAGTTGATGCGCAAACGTAATTGCCGACGGAAGCGTCCGTTTAAATAATAATCAAAAAGAGGAGGAAAAAAAACTTATTTTAATGTTCCCCTTGAAACAGCGTTGGTGAGTAGGTGTCGGGTGTAATATAGTATTTTTGATCGAGGGAGTCAGTAAATGCGGTGACGAAAGAAATTCCTTTGAAGGCGCAGCCGGCAGGGATGAGTTTAGTAGAGAGCTGGAAGTACCTGATAAAAAAAAGGGTTCTTTGAGGTTTAGCGATCCAAATTCTACTAATTCCCCGGCCCCTTTATAACCATGTATAAATTCAAAACGGCTTCCGAGAATACGTTTTCATATTAAAGCTGGACGATTTTGATTGGTCCAATAATACGACCATTTTATACTTATCATTTTTACCGGGTGTTTCTGCGTCGACCCATATGCGCAAAAGAAAACGTTTTACGCACTTTTTATTTGGACGTCGAAGGGTAAACATCCGGTTCTCTGTATGTCACCACAAGTTGTTCAACGATCGGTAACGAGTCTACCAAATTTTTAAAGCTTTGAAAACGAATTCCAAGTTCTAGTGTGTGTGTGTGAGGGGGGGGGGGGCTCATGTGTGTGGCTTGGTGGATATTTTTTTTATTCGGTATGATTTAAGCGTGCGTAAAACGAACGATGAACACCAAGTAACGAGTAAAAAGAACATTACCGTATTGAAACAGACCCCTACTCGCCTAATCTTGCTCCGTGTGACTTCTTTCCCCACCAGCTTATTGAGATCATCAAGGTTGCCTGTTTTACAGACGTGGACGCCATCAAGAGAAAAATAACAACAGAGCTTGCCACCCCCACCTCCCGGGCATCCCAGAAGAATGCCTTCAGAAGTGCATAGAAGTGTGTAGCAGTCTGAAATAGGACCTATTTCTTATGCGTCCACTGTGGGCAAGTTGGTCTTAAACCAACCAATCGGCTCACAGGGCGTATTGATTTCAGCTAGTCCCTTGCGGACTATTTGCACCCCTGTTGAACAATGGAACGGATCGTCAGAGAGAGACCCTGGCCGTCAACCTAGAAGGAACTCTTCTTCACCTCTCTCCTGTCCCCTCATCCACTGGATTTCCGAGCACTGCTCCCCGGGCAGTAAAAGAACTTCGTTTCCTTCCACCGGACACCAGTCCTACCTTTTTCTAAGCTATACCCCAACGGTATAGGATACCCAATAAAGATTTTTTTTAATGTTAAAAGAAGCGTTGAGTTTTTCCTCGTATGACTACCGTCTACCGTGCTTATACTTATAGTGAGGCTACGACTACTAGCCTTAGCTATTATAAGTGTGCCACAGAAGGACGTGAAATTTCATTATGATCGCGGGTTTAGAGTTAGGGTTAGGGTTGGGGTTACATTAAAAAGGAAACCATGCAGTTTGTTGTTTGGAATTAAAATAAATTGTTTGGGACACAAGGCTCGTTACTTTTTAGACACACCTAGTGTGTCTATTAGCCTAAAAGTAGTGAGCGGACGGACAAACAATTTTCATCTTTTATATATAGAAAAGATGTACGTGCGTGTGCGCGTGTGTGTGCGTAAGTTCGGTTGTGTGCAATTCTTTTAAATATCTTTTTTTTGTTTCTCTCTGTCGTCTTTTTCTGAATAGAGTAGACAAGAGAACGAATCGATCGAGCGTGACAGAAGAGACCGGGGTGGGGATGGGGTGGGGCAGCGGGTGCCACTCAGCCAAACGAGTGTGTGGAATTAGAGAAGCAACTCTCGCCTCACTAATTAGAGTCGCGCTCGCTCGACGACGCTCGGTCTATTCTCGTGTCTCTTCGAATTTGATCCGACATTTCTTTTATCAGAAGCGCCTCTCAAAAGACACGGTGTTTATTCTTTTTATTTTTTATTATTATTATTATTATTATTATTATTACAATCCCATCAGCTAGTTTGGTACAAGGCCTCTGAGAACATCACATTAGTGAGTGTAAAATTATTCCCAACTAGTATGTAGGTAAAATACTCTTCTATATAAATAATTGAATTCGTTCAAAAGTATCGCAAACAAAATTTAAAAAATCAATAACATCTATTAAAAAAAGCGATATATTCCAGCATTAGCAGGAATTTGCTGTCTTCAGACTCTGGAGTCCGGTTTTCGAATCTCGCTATGTTCAGCTACGCTGCTGAGTTGTCAACGACGAAAAACGTGTCCGTGGATAATTAAATTAAATTATATATATATATATATATATATATATATATATATATATATATATATATATATATATATATATATATATATATATATATATATATATATATAAGGGAAGTGGGGTCTGATCAACTCTGCTGGGAAGCCATGAAATAAAATACTGTTTTGTTTTTAAATTCCCGAAACAGTTTTTCATGGTAAACAACTGATAATCCCTTAAATAATGTTAAGACTAGCATAAATTCTTGGAAGCAAACTAATATAGTAACTGCTAAAAGTAAATTGACTTATAAAAATGATTTTCCACTTGGGACTAAAATGTTTTTTTTAATTTTTTTATTCATTTTTTTTATTTTTTTATTTATATAGTTTTAATGGTTAGGAAACTTCCGAGACTATATATATATATATATATATATATATATATATATATATATATATATATATATATATATATATATTACAAATAGTACAAATAGTTGTTCTGACAAGTATTCCGATGGGTGGTTTTCTGTTTTATACAGTGCTAGGTCGAACTACCATCTCAATATTATTGAGGCGTTAGTTATTAACAATTCTCGACCTAGCCTGTGTAGACAAAAGATTTTGAAGCATCAGTTGGAGATAGTTAATGATTCAAAGCCACCATAACGTTGAGAGAGTTACTTTTTTCTAATTTTTTTTTCTCTCAATCGTTTTCTCCAACTGAAACAATGTTTTCCCTTCATATCTCATTCGATTTTCTTAGTTTTTAATTTATCATTCTGACGTTTCCTCTTAGAGAGTCAGACGATAAGGCCTTAAGGAAAATTTTAGCAATTTTCTTTTTGTTTTCCACCCGCCGTTTCATTGATAACAAAAATGTTTCCTCTGAAATTTATCCTACGATGTTGTTGTACGCAAAATTTATATATATATATAACTTCTTTGTAATATGGCAGGAAATATCCCAGCAGAGTACTCGCTTAATTGAGAATTAAAGTTAAAAATAAAAATTAAGAGCGTAATATTTATTTATTTTGGTACAAAAAAATTATTACAACATTCGTACCGTCGATTTCAAGCACGGAAGAACTTAGCCATCCGGCTCTCTTCAGCTTCTGTTGTCATCTGTTTCGGAAATGCGAAGTCATGTTTCACTCTCGTTTGGACGCGTTATTTGCTTAGAGTGTTATGTATGTTTGTTTAAATTTAGTGTAATGAAGATTTAATAAGGTTTGAAAAAAAGGAGGGTTAAAAGTAACAGTTGAGTTTTAACCCGGAGAAGATTTAAAGAGATATAAAAAAAATTAAAAAATAAAATAATATTTATATATAAATCCTGTGAGCCAATATTATGAGTATCGTATATTTGGCCGTTACTGTTTTGGGGTTTAATGATGTGTCTTCTAAAGGAATTAGGGAGAGAAAATGGGTTTAAGGATTAAAAAGGTTAAAATGGAACAATATTAATTAAATTCAAGTTTAAATCTTCGATTATAGGACTTTAAATAAATCCCAAATGAATTTAAATAAAGATATCATCCGGGCGGTCTAAGGGCAGTAACTCTGCTTGGTTTTTGAATGATTTGTATTCGTATAGTGAATACTTATGGAAGTGATAAAATTGGTATGCTGATTGAAACTGGTTTAGAGATAAGAGTAAGGATTGGGTCGGCAAGACTGGATCTGTTTGGGAGATATGGGAGATTAACATTATGATCGAGAAATGGTGAGGACTTATGGGAGTAATAATAATGTGAAATGGGGGTGTTACCCTCTTAATGACTGGAGAATATTTATTTGGGAAAGTTATAATTATTGCTCTTGACAAGTAGTGTGGATATGGGTTGATTAAGATATTTGTTCGTATTTTTTTATATTTATGAGGGGTAATAGTTGGGAAAATTTTCCGGAGTGGAAGTCGGTATTTAATAGGTCTATTATGGGGTTATGTATTTGGCAGGGGGGGGGTAGGTAGACTTTTATGTGTATCAGTAAGTCCGGATGGCTAAGTCCTTCTGTGCTTGAAACCGACGGTACGAATGTTGTACTAATTTTTCTATACCAAAATAAATATATATATATATATATATATATATATATATATATATATATATATATATATATATAGTGTATTTAGGCATCATTTTCTCATTTATACAAACATTGTTAAAAATAACAGAATTCGGCTGTTTAATTATACCTCTTTTTATTTTTTTCCATTTTTCTGATGGTCTTTTTTTGTATTAAAATCAAAAGAATTAATAAATGTTCCATGGGTTTCATGGGTTTCACGAACGTTTTCGATTCTTCGTCGAATCATCCTCAGGTGTCAAAAGCAAATGAACAAAAAAGCTGGAGAAAGAAGAGAATTTTTAAAATACAGCGGAGAAACGCGCAACGAACGTTTATCGCATTGTTCCGGGAAATCGTTGACGATTTAAATTCAGCAATGCTGGGTGGCATCACAGAACAAAATCGCATTACGTTAAGCATTTTAAAATGTTACCCTTGATTTCATATGTGATGTTGTTAATTTTAGGGTGTTGTGTCTTATGTAGATAGCTTCCAGTATTTTTTTTTAATTGGTTTCGGAATGTATAATTTTAGTTAATTATTATTAATTAAAATTTGTCTTAAATCAGATTGATTTTAATACAAAAAAACATCAGAAAAATTGACAAAATAAAAAAGGTATAATTAAACAGACGAATTCTGTTATTTTTAACAATGTTTCTTAATATATATATATATATATATATATATATATATATATATATATATATATATATATATATAGTGTGTAGATTTCAATTTTGTGTAGAGAATCTGAATAACAGAGCTCAATGTAATTTAAACAGAGCAAAATAGAATTATAAAAAGAAAAACTATACACACATTAAGGTTGTACACATAATAACTTATTTCGACCCCTTTAATTAGGTCTCCTCAGATGTATAGACAACCACGTCAAAAAAAAACAAATAATGAGAGAAATTGATCGTCTTAAAAAGATAAATTCACTTTTGTGATTGGTCTATGTAAAAAGGGGGTAAATGTTAAAATAATCGAGGAGGGGTGACAGAAGTAAGATTAATTTTTTAATATATGCAGAAATATAAAAATATATATAAAAGAATTCTTTTTTGCTATTTAAACAAATAAATCATTTCGAATGTGAGCCCTATGGGTAAAAATATATGATGAAATATTCGAGCGTTCACGATTAAAAACTACGTTTAATTATTTACGATTAAAAATTAGAAGACGAAAATGTAGGACGAAGATTTCGGTTTAGATTAGAACATATTAAAAATTTAAGTTGTATAGCGTCAAGATTCGAGATGATTTACACTATGGAATTAAAGTTTAGCGACAATTTAAAAACGGTTTATTTACAAAATTGGTAAAGATTCGGGCGTTCACGATTAATTATTTATGATTAGAAATAAAAAGACGAAAATTCAGGACGAAGATTTCGATTTATATAGGAAATTATAAGAAAACTTAATTGGTTATAACGTCAATACGGAATTAAAATTTGGCGACATTTAAGCACGATTAATTTACAAACTAGAGTTTTACTAAAAAAAAAATTAAAAAAAAAAAAAAAAAATTACTAATTTGTTAACATTTATCTTTACAGTTATAACTCTTATTGTAACTATACTTTAAAAGAATTGTTATTTTCAAAGAACTTTAAAACGTGCTGTTGATTTTAAACCTGTGCCTGTGTCTACATTTAGCCATCAGTTCGTCTCGTCTATTTAAAATGTTCTTGTCTTCATATTTTAGTATTCTAATTTTTTCCTCCAGGCACAAATTGCATCTATGTCTAAATCCTTTAGGAGTGTTCGAATGACATAGTATGGACCACGAAATAGTTGGTGTTAATTTGTTATTTTTTAAAAACCACCAGTGTTTGGCTAATTCCGTCTTATTAGTGACGTTCGGGTTTAAAAATGAGTGTTTGTGTACGTAGAATCGTTGTTTCCAACTCCCGGCGGATATTCCTATGTATACTTTCTTATTGTTAGTATTTTCTTTAGGATAAATCGTAGCCTTATATACAACGCTTTCGACGTTACAGTTACCTTTAAGGGGGCAGTTATTTTTAATTTGACAATTACATTTTTTTTTCCCCTTTTTAGTTTTCTTACTCGGTGTGCTCAATATTTTTTTGTTATGTGTATTAATAATGTTCTCCATATTTTTGGTGCAAGAATAACTAATTTTCACCGTTTTCCTATTGAAAATTTTACTTAAAGGATTAGTCGTTTTAAAATGTTTATCTATTAGGTTTTAAAATATTCTTCCGATATTAAGACTAGAAAGCTGGCAATATGGTGGGTTGAACCAAATAATTTTGCGTCCCCTGTTTTTGGGTTTATTTTTCTTTATATTTTCCGTATATATTAGTTTTTCGTTGTACCCACTATTACTTAATGCGTTATCGTATATGTGTTTGCTAGTCTCAAAGATATTTTTATTTGATGAGAGTTTGTTAATTCTGGTGTTAATAGTTGTAGGAATTTGTTTTATAATACATTTGGGTTGATTGGATTTAGTGTTAATGTATAATGGGGTATGATTATCTTTATGGAAAGGTTGAAAAGTTCCCTCGTTTAAGTTAAACGTAAATAATTAAACGTAGTTTTTAATCGTGAACGCTCGAATATTTCATCATATATTTTTACCCATAGGGCTCACATTCGAAATTTTAAATGAGATGATTTATTTGTTTAAATAGCAAAAAAGAATTCTTTTATATATATTTTTATATTTTTATATTTCTGCATATATTAAAAAATTAATCTTACTTCTGTCACCCCTCCTCGATTATTTTAACATTTACCCCCTTTTTACATAGACCAATCACAAAAGTGAATTTATCTTTTTAAGGCGATCAATTTCTCTCATTATTTGGTTTTTTTGACGTGGTAAGCAACAAAGCTCTCTGTTATTTTTCTCTGCCAGTAAGTCCGTTATCATAGTTATTATTGTTATTTCTTGTTACTATTGTTAATTGTTAAATTTGTTGCTTGCTTTTTGTTACTCCTTATATTTTTATTTATTTGGAGTTTGTTATTTTTTTTACCGTTCTCCGGCCATGGCGACTGCCAGCTGTGCGCCTTCGGAGACC
The DNA here is from genome assembly GCA_963556195.1 of Sepiola atlantica. Taxonomy (NCBI): domain Eukaryota; kingdom Metazoa; phylum Mollusca; class Cephalopoda; order Sepiida; family Sepiolidae; genus Sepiola; species Sepiola atlantica. Next base: position 85,189,374 of record OY744533.1, read on the forward strand.
TCTGAAGTGGTTGAGAAGTCATCTCAGCCTACTGATAAAACGGACTGGAGTAAGGCACCCGCCCTTCAGATAGACGTTGACGATTTTGTCGCCAAGGCAAAAGACTGCACGGATTTCGTGACTGAAACTGGAGTAATTATACAGTTACCAAGGTTGGAGGAATTCCAGAAAAAAACGATATTAATGTTCGTAGTGGACAGAAAGTCCAAAAAACTGATTAGGTCCTCAAAAGAAACTGTCGCAAAATTAATTGCAACGACCGGAGTACGTGCTGAACGTATTGTGAAGTGTAAAGGATATAATACCTGGAATAGTCTCTTTAAGACCGAGGATGTGTGCATCGAACTCTCGAAGAAAGAAATAATCACTAAAGACTACATTCTGCGAATGGAATACATGGGTCGAAGGAGAACGACCATCTCCGTTTTCGAAGTACCGGCTGTTGTCCCTGGCGAGTATTTGGGCGCCTTCTTGCTGAAGTTTGGAGATATAACCGCCATTACGGTTGATAAGTTCAATGGAACGTGGTCATTCGACGTGTGGCTTAACGAGTCGGCTTTCAAGAAAGTTCCATACTACATTGAAGCAAATGGAGAAAAATTGCCTGTGGTGGTGGCTGGAAGACGTCCAGCTTGTTGGATATGCAATGAGGTTGGGCACTTAACATTTACTTGTCCCACAAGGATTAAACCGGCCCAGCCTAACCCCAAGAACAGAGTGCTAGAACACTTGACCCCGAAAGTTGCAGCGGAAAAGAAGACTCCCTCCTCAAATCCAACAACTGAAACTGTTACCCCGGAGGAATTCGAGGACTTATGCAACACAGCAAACGAATCTCCCAAAAAGAAAGTCGTTTGGAATATTGTGACGGGAAAAAAATCGCCGAAGTCATACGCTCAAGTGATGACCGAAGAGGAACAACTTGAAATAGAAACCAGAAATGATCCAGGTGGAGAGAAATATAAAGAAATATTAGATCTGAAAAAGACTCTCGACGAGGAACGTAATACTGAGAAGAAAAAAAGAAAGAAAAAACGAGGAAAAAAAACCGGTCAAGTCAAATAAAACTACTTCCCCGGCCAAAGAACGTCGCTCTCCAGCCAAAGGTGCACCCCCACCATTAAAGTCATCCCCACCAGTAAGGGAATCTAATTTGACCCCCTTATCAAAAGATAAGCCCGTTACCCCCAATCCATCTCCTTTCTGTTCCCCGTGCAACACCCCTAAAAGTACACCGCCCCCCTCTCCAATGAAGACCGATATGCCGCCTCCTGCCTCCCCCACCGCCCCCTCCACATCCCAGAAACGCCATCGAAGTCCCTCGCTAGAGGCCCGGAAAAAGAAGACCCCTTTCTACACAGGCAAGGATGTCTGTAAAGTAACTCCTGAAACTGAAAATCTTATGATAAACCATCATAAGAAGAACTACCGAAACCTAGCTACACTAAAGATGGTACACAAAAAAGACATTACCAACCCGGAAAATTTCTTGGATGCACAAAGACTTTTATCTGTGGTTAGATCAAGAGACAAAGCTAAAGGGGTTTGGAATATGATGGAGGAAGCGAATAACGCCTTTAATATATCGCCTCCTCTCGCTTTCTTTAACGATGAAGAAGTAGTATTACTGCAAAAATCTTGTGTTGGGAGGGTCCCTATTCGTATCCATCCTACACTCTACAGGGCATTAAAACTAACTTTCCCCTTAGACATTGGCGGTGTGGCCCCGGACGGTCTCGTCTCAAATGAATTGGGACAAGGTTCTCTGGGTTCATCTGTCGGTGTCTTAAATGCATCAATGTTCGTTTCGGGTTCCCAACTCTAAGAGCACTAGAATGGCACTCAGATTAGCAAGCCTAAATGGCCGAGGGTTGAGGGACACCGCTCGTAAACTTCGAGTAGTACGTGACCTTCAGCGACTCGGCGTGGATGTATGTTGTTTGCAGGAGACCCACTTCATTCCCAGTGATTATCAGGGTGCGCTGATTAGAGACTTTCAGCTCTATTCAGCGTACTTTGATACTCGCTCAAGAGGGGTTTCCTGGCTAGTTAAGCGCACACTGAATGCGACGTGTGACCCAATCTATGCAGATCCTGAGGGAAGGCTGTGCGTTCTTGATGTTACCGTAAAGGATGTGGCTTTTCGGCTTATTGGGGTTTATGCGCCCAACGCCAGTTCTGAGCGGGTTCCTTTTTTTCGGCGGATCGAGCCCTTTATGGATACGTCGCGTCGGATAATTCTAGCGGGAGACTGGAACGCGGTCTTGGATCCCGATTTAGATCGCTTGGGAAAACCTAGGGGAACTAACAGCAACGGGGATGTTAAGGCATTTCGGGACTTTATCGATAAGTTCGATCTTGTCGATAAATTCCGAAATGAGAAACCCCGTGAAGTAGTATGGACTTGGACTGCTAGTCGCGGCTCCGATTTAGGTCAACTTTCGAGTTACCTTGATCGGTTCTTAATTAGGAGAGTCGATTTAGGGCTTTTAGATTGTCCAAGTTTTCATAATATAGTTTACTCGGATCATAGGCTTGTCCGGGTGCGGGTAAACTTAGATAGTCCTAAGCCTAGATTAGCTGGTTACTGGAAGTTCAACACATCGTTGTTCGATTTGAAGGACTTCCGGGAACAGCTTTTACTAACATTACAGAGGGAATTGACGGGTGCTATCATTGGGAATAAGTGGTGGGGCCACCTTAAGAACGTTATTAGGTCCTTCGTTGCCGATTATAGTCGTCGACTCAACCTTAGATCTAGGGCAACGAAAGTGGCACTAGAAACTAGTTTAAGTCGGGCGGCGGAGGCGGGGGATAGCGTTACCTTTACTGTAGCTAAAACGGAACTGAACTCCTTGGATAACAAGGCAGATCAGGGATTGATAGTTAGATCTAGGTTAAAAAGAGTGCCGCACGAGGCGACAAACATGGCCGCGTCACTGCGTGCGGAGGAACGTCGACGGTCTACTGATCGACACATCGCCAGTGTCACATTATCGGATGGGCGTCTCGTGACTACAAACGACGGGATTTTGGAGGGTTTTCGCTCTTATTTTCAGGATCTTTTTACCAAGGAGCCCGGTCTGACAATGGCTCAGTTCGACGCCTATTTAGCTGACTTTTCTCGTCTCGAGGCGACCGAAGCAGCTAGGTGCGAAGGGTGTATAAATGAGGATGAAGTCCTGGGGGCCCTAAGGCAGGTTGGCCTTGATAAGTCTCCGGGTATCGATGGTCTGCCTTACGAACTGTATTTGAGGTTGTCGCCCATTTTTGTCCCCCTGCTGGCTGTGTTGTTTAACTCCTGGTTTAGGAACGGGTCTATCCCCCAGTACTTTACCAGGGGTATCATCAAATTGCTCCGCAAGGACAAGAGTGGTGGGGATGGTATAGGTAATTTCCGGCCCTTAACAATGTTAAATACAGAGTTAAAGATTTTGGCCAAGATCTTGGCTAATCGTCTGCAGGTTGTCTTGTTTCGTCTAATAAGTCCCGAACAGACTTGTTCTGTTAAGGGCCGGACTATTCAAGATAATTTGCACATGATACGCTTGATCATAGAGAAAGTCGACACTGAGGCCGCGCTGATCAATTTAGATCAGTCCAAAGCATTCGATAGGGTCGATCATCGTTACTTGGAGGCTGTCTTGTCTTCGGCTGGATTTGGTCCCCATTTCCGCTCCTGGATTCGCCTCTTTTATGCAAACCCCGGTGCGTTGGTTGAAGTGAATGGAATGAGGTCAAAGCCTTTCGATTTGTCCAGATCTATTCGTCAGGGATGTCCGCTTTCACCGATGCTTTATGTGCTTGCGTTGGAGCCTTTCCTTCGCAGGCTTAGGGTGAATCCGGTCCTTCGTGGGATTACTTTGTCTGGTGCTTGCCCCATGATTAAGTACTCCGCCTATGCCGACGACGTCACTGTGCTTGTAACGAGCAGTGCTGAGATTAGGG
>OY744533.1:85198321-85358321 GCA_963556195.1 Sepiola atlantica
AAGAATTCGTACAAAAACAATGCACAATGTTTTATTTCTATATTTCATTAGATTTATAAACAAAAACAACAACGAAGCACAAAAAAAAAACACCGATAATAAACTTGAACATCAATATTCTGAATATTGTCTTACTAAAGCTAAAATTACAAATGCTCTTTTTTGAGGTCTCGGTTGTTATGTCGTTTTACCCATTTTCTTTAATTTTTTAATGTTATGAATCCCTTAGTCATCCACAGTTATTTCCCTTGCATCGGCGCCTTTCTCTACAAGAGTGGCTTTCTCTACAAGACAGCCAACAAAACAGGATTCCTTATTAAGATTACACAACCATTTTTTTTAATTAAAATTATCAAATATACATAAAATATCAAGTAAATTTGTATTTTCATTTGTTTTCTGAAAACAATCAAATAATTCTAATTAAAAAAATCAAATAATTCTAATTAAAAAAATTAAATAATTCTAATTAAAAAAAATATCAAATAATTCTAATTTTTTTTTAAAATCAAATAATTCTAATTAAAATAAAATATCAAATAATTCTAATTAAAGAAAAAATCAAATAATTCTAATATCAAATAATTCAAATGCTTCGAATAAAAAAATCAAATAATTCTGATTTTTAAAAAAATATCCAATAATTCTAACTTTTTAAAAAATATCAAATAATTCTAATTTTTAAAAAAATTTCAAATAATTCAAATTAAACAAAATATCAAATAATTCTAATTAAAAAAATATCAAATAATTCCATTTTTTTCTTAAAAATCAAATAATTCTAATTTTTAAAAAAATATTAAATAATTCAAATTAAAAAAATATCAAATAATTCTAATTAAAACAAATCTATCAAAGAATTCTAGTTAAAAAATATCAATTGTTTTCTGAAAACTATCAAATAATTCTAATTAAAAAAATGCTTTGTTTTAAAATTTTAATTTGTTTTCTGAAAACAATAAAATAATTCTAATTTAAAAAATGCTTTCTTTTTCACATAATAATTCTAATTAAAACAATATATAAATAATTCTAATTAAAAAATGTCAAATAATTCTAATTAAAAAAAATAATAATTCTAGTTTTTAAAAAAATCAAATAATTCTAATTAAAAAACAAATATCAAATAATTATAATTAAAAAGTAACATCAAATAATACTAATTAAAACAAATCAAATAATTCTAATTTAAAAAAATGCTTCGTTTTCACATTTGAATTTGTTTTCTGAAAACCATCAAATAATTCTAATTTTAAAAAATCTTCGTTTTAACATAATAATTCTAATTTTTTAAAAATATCAAATAATTCTAATTAACAAAAAAAATCAAAAAATTGAAATTAAAAAAAATATCAAATAATTCTAATTAAAAAAAATCTATCAAATAATTCTAATTAAAAAAACAAATAATTCTAATTAACAAAAACATCAAATAGTTCTAATTAAAAAAAATATCAAATAATTCAAATAAAAAAAATACTTCGTTTTCACATTTTAATTTTTTCTGAAAACCATCAAAGAATTCTAATTTAAAAAATGCTTCGTTTTCACATAATAATTTAAATTTAAAAAAATAAAATAATACTAATTAAAAAAAAATGAAATAATTCTAATTAAAAAAATTATATCAAATAATTCTAATTAAAAAATAAATAAAATAATACTAATTAAAAGAAAAATCCAATAATTCTAATTAAAAAAATATCAAATAATTCTAATTAAAAAATATATATCAAATAATTCTAATAAAAAATATCAAATAATTCTAATAAAAAAAATCAAATAATTATAATTTTAAAAAATCAAATAATTCTAATTAAAATAAAAACCATCAAAGAATTCAAATTTTAAAAAATGCTTCGTTTTCAGATCTTAATTTGTTTTCTGAAAACAATCAAATAGTTCTAATTAAAAAAATGCTTCGTTTTCACATTTTAATTTGTTTTCTGAAAACCATTAAATAATTATAATTAAAAAAATGCTTCGTTTTCACATTTTAATTTGTTGTCTGAAAACCATCAAATAATTCTAACTTAAAAAATGCTTCGTTTTCACATTTTAATTTGTTTTCTGAAAATCATCAAATAATTCTAATTTTAAAAAAATGCTTCGTTTTCACATTTTAATTTGTTTTCTGAAAACCATCAAATAATTCTAATTAAAAAAATGTTTCGTTTTCACATTTTAATTTTATTTTCTGAAAACCATCAAATAATTATAATTTAAAAAATGCTTCGTTTTCACATTTTAATTCTTTGTCGTGTGCAATCATTTCAATCAATTTCAAACCGTCTGAATTACACTTAAAACATTGTTTATGGCCCTTTTCGAACAACTGAGACAGTCCACCGATGGCGACCGACAGCCACGAATTCGGAACAGGAGTGTGTAAGCGAAAACATTCAATATCGCCAACGTGTATGTCACCTAATCTACACGTTTGCAATATTTTTATTATCACACCCATCGAGGGTCCATAATTTAAAGCGCGGAAACTATTTAGTATTCTACCGTACAATTATAACAATACTGTACGAAAAAAAATGGTGGGGGGGATTTTTGACTTTTCGAAATAAGCTTTTTGTCTGCTTTAAAACTAATTTTTAAAAGTTATAGATAAATAAGGTAGGGTGGGGCATAATGGGAGAAAAAGGGCCAATTTTAGATGAATACTAATGAAACGCAAGTATTTGCTTTGCAGTACATGTGCCTGTGGACGAGTGGTTATAGTACTTTTGGGCTGGACGACCCGGTTTCGATCCCACTCACGGCATGCGAATTTTCGGGTCTGAAAACTCCCTCTGTCCACCCAGCAGTAAATGAGTACTTGACTAAAACTCAGGGAAGGTTCAAGGCAGCGGAAAGAGAGGGATGGGCTCCGCCTTCCATATGCTGTACCCAAGACACGGTGATTCTTAACAAATCACCGCCACTACGGCCATAGGCAGTGTGCGATGTCGGCAACGACACTCGTGCGCGTCCAGGCACCATGTATAATGAGTCAAATTTTGTGTGTTGATTTCTACACTATTTTCACATTGCGCACAAATGTAATGGGCTCTAAACAACAGTAAATAAAAATTGGTGAAATTCTTTAGGTGGTTACAGGCATAATGAGTCTCCATTGTGTCTCTTCGATACGGGACACGCCGGGACACGGGTCAGCTAGTTAATAATATATTGCAAGCCAAAGAAACCCAATTTATAAAAGTCATCCACAATAAACGCCTGACGATTCTTTGCGGGTATGAAATATGGACGCCTCTGTGTAGCTTAATTGCTATAATATATTTTTATACTATGTATATATATATGTGTGTGAAAAATGACAAACGGAAAACAGGTTAAAGTGCAGGAGAAAAACAAAATATATATATATATATATATATATATATATATATATATATATATATATATATATATATATATATATATATACATGGACGGCGGCACCGGGGGGGGGGGGCTCAAGCCCCCGTCCCCTCACACACACACACACTTTACGGTCATCAATAATGAAGTTATATATGCATGTGTTTAACCGGGCCCCCCACTTTTATAACTGTCCCGCCGGTCCTGATTTAATATATATATATATATATATATATATATATATATATATAATTTATTTAGATACTGTATATTACATATTTCAGCAATGTACCGCGGTTTCATCTAAAAGGGCAGATTTAGACATCTTTAGTAAATCTCCGTGCCCAGTGGAATCATCGGCAAGCTGAAATGATTGTAGACACGCCCGACAGGGAATGGCGTCAACAACCTGACACTCTCTATATATATTTAATTCCCGAAACAGTTTTTCATGGTAAACAACTGATGATTTTTTGTTTAATATAGTTTTAATGGTTGAGAAACTTCCAAGACTATATATATATATATATATATATATATATATATATATATATATATATATATATATATATATATATATTTAACATAGTTCACCCCAAACAAGGCAGGCCACCACTGTAGACGTAAGAGGCTACTGAGAAAAAGGGTGAAAGTGTAGGTAGGGCAGTCAACCTAAATTGGGAGCTGTGCAGCGAGATGTCTGTTTACATTAGTTTTAAACCTCTGCACGTCACTACCATCAGGAAAACAAGGAGCAGGGATGAAGTTCCAGAGTCCAGCAACACGAGGAAAGAAGCTTGTGAAGTAGAAAGCTCTTCGTCATCTGGGGACCTCCACAGTGAATGGATGGGATTTGGCAGATTGTCGAGTTGGTCTAGTGAATTTACGTCGTGGGGGGCACCAGAGCAGCAAGTTCATCAGAGCACAATCCATTGAAGTACTTGTGAAACTGGCGCAAGGATGCACATTGCGGCTATGGGACAGGGACTGGAGCTTGGTGGATATTGAGGAACCTATTCAGTATTTACTTCAATAGTGCTCACCATTTGAATAGAGCTTAGTTGTAGTATCGAAAACAAACTACACGTGAACCTTTGTGGGTTTTTTTCTGACAAGTGAAATCGCCAATTGCCACTAGCGTATAATGCAATGCTCTTTGCGTAAACAAATGGAGCTTTCGGCAGTTGATAATGTTTATCATTGTGATTTCGCTTACTCTCAACAGCAGCCAGATGATGGCCAAGTGGTTAGAAGCGCCGACTGTTTGAGGCAGTTGTTTGTCTAACCGGACTGCAGGGCTGTGGTGCAGCAGAACAGCCTGTTTGTGGATGATTAACACCTCTTGGAAGTCATATATTAGTATTAGGATAATACCGCTGTCACTAGGAATATGGAAGAGGGGAATGATTCTGTATTGTTAGCAGTGGATCTTGTTTCTGTGAATGGCGTTTATTATGGATGGGCGAAAAATTGTTCCTTTGACCCTATTTACATTATATTTTTAATGTTGAACACACACACACACACACACACATATATATATATATATATATATATATATATATATATATATATATATATATATATCAATTGATCAAGTTCAAATGTGTTAATAAAGTGAACATAAAAATGTTTTTCAAGAGTGCTCAATACCAAGTAGAGCATTTATAAAATTACATAAACAATAGTATAGCCTTACGTCAATCAACCAACGTTTCAATGCGTATTACCACATAGACTATAATATATATATATATATATATATATATATATATATATATATATATATATATATAACTTCCTCGTGTTCCCACATCTGTACGCTTTTCTCCCCACCCCCGCTTCTAGTTCCTGTGAAGACGCTGAGTATAGCTCTCAACTTAATATAACTGTTAGTTATATCCTTCAAGAAAGCTGTACCGTAAAGGAGGGGATGGGGAGGGGTGAATAAATGCCGAATCCAAGAGTCTCAGACTAAGCAGCAGCAGCAGCAAGTGTACGAAGAGGAAACCAGCGATTATTCTGTAGCGCCATTCTAACCATTCCAAAATTACTTTCTAAAAATGGCCGACATTTTCGCGTTGTCCCGTTGATACCACAGCCACCGTCTCGCAGAAATCTCTGGTGAGGAAAACAAATCTCTTTCGTGGCTTTTTTTTTTATTATTTTATTTTATTTTTCTTTATTTTTGTTTGTCTTTCTAAATGCAGATTTGAAACGAAATTGTCTGACAATTGTGCAAGGAAATCAAACGTGAATAGTACCAAAGGGTACGATTTTTTTAAAATCTATATTGAGTGAGGAGGAGGAGTGAGTGAGGAGGAGTGGTGGGTGCAGAGCCAGCATTCTTCAAGAAAGTTTCTGTTGTTTCTTTTAATCGGCCCGTTGCTGAGGTAGTAGCAATTGGTTGCAATCGCCTCCGGGATTTATAGAAAGTAAACTTTTGGGGTTCAATTGTACTATAGAGACTGTTGGAATATCTCACACATTTCGTTGTTTTGGTAATCGCCTACATATCGGATGAAATCGATTCTTGGTCTGGAACGATACTTTTTATGCTGAAATAAAATTCAAATTTACTTTTTAATATAAACTGCCAAATGTTTACCCGTCGCGACCATTTTTCTTTCTAAAAAATGATCGGTTAGTATATTTTAATCTCTTTATTTGTGCTTTTAAATTCGTTAGATTGCGTTAAAAAATGTGTTGGTTTTTTTATCAAAGTTTATTTGTGTGGGAAAAGAGAAAAAAGTTGTTTTTGTGTGTAGGTATTAACAGTTTTAAAAAGTACAAATATTTTGGGTTGCAAGAAAAAAAAATAACATGACTGTAAAAGATACCCAAACAGTGAATTAAAGTTAGATTTTGATTTCCGGACAAGAAATCAAATTTACAAGCAATAATTGTATCGCCGATGTTAGCGAATACCAATCGAAATGTGAGAGATATTCCAACGGACCCTATAGTACAATTGAATAAACTTTTTCGATGTGGGTTTTTTGGGGTTTTTTTTAAACTTCTTTTATCTTTTACCAATTTTTGGATCTCGACTTTTATTTCCAATATTTTTCACTGAAAAATGCTCATATAGTTAAGAACAACACATGTTATAGGGATAATATTGTCTATTGTTTATTAAAAATAATTCCAAAAACAGAACTTGGGATACGTCAAATGAAAAAGCACTCATTGTATTACTTCGATGGGGGAGGGGCACAGTGTCTTTGGCGAATCATCATCATCATAATAATAATAATAATAATAAATAATAATAGTCCTCGTCCCACAAAAATAAAGAGCGCGGTGGCGTCAGCATCTGTTGATGCTACACAAAATGGTCGTGACGGGTCTAGGAGGATGGAAAATGCAGAGGAGGGAGAGCACTCTCCAGACCCCCATATGTAAAGGCATGGAGAGTATAGAAATCATGGGTTATTGCCACTCAAATTCCAAAGAAAACCAATGGTTGTTATCAATATTAACTCAATGATAAACAGCTGTTGCGAGAAGACAACGTGATTTGCAGCAACGATAGAAAGAAGCGGGGAGTGCTGGGAAACTGGAGAGACTTGTTGTCATTCGGACTCCATGGAAAACCACCTGTTTTTTGCCAGTGAGCGATCACTGGTGATGAATCGTGTGAGAACTCCAAGTGAGTAAATAATAATAGTTGGAACAACAAAGTAGATTTCGGATTATTCCGACATTTTTTAAAAAATTTTTTTTTTGTAATATTTCAAATATCACTCTCGCATGCACTTGAATGCCTACTAGGCACCACCCTCGGGTGTCTTCGATCTCTCTGTACAGGGGTTTGTCAGAGACTCTGACATGAGGATACTTTTTACTTGAAGTAAACCCTGATCAATTTTTTTTTTAATGGTGTGCTGTCTCCTCAAGCCATCTAGCACGTCTCCCGAATTGCGGACGGGGGGCACTCCCCCCCCCTCTATTAATAGAGGGCAGCTTCGAATAATGAATTAGAAGCCGTTGGCAATGAGGAAAGGAATGATAAAAAATATGAATAAAAACAAAAATAAATACTGGCAGGCCGGCACCCAGGATACAAAAGGGCCCATCAACCCATTCATACTCTAGGCGGGAAAATGTAAGCAATGGTGTGAACTCTGGAAATGGTGCTCCAGCCATGACAGAGGCAAACCAGTGTCAGTCATTAGGCCTTGAGACAAAAGGTCCTAGCCCCCTATCTCCATCAAATGCAGCAACTAAAAAAAGAAAAATGAGAGGCTTAAAAGTCCAACCATGGACTGTTGCACAAAAGAAGGTGCTATTGTTTTGCTACCACAACTCAAAGTTTGAAAAGTGGAGCAAAACATCCAATGAAATCCTAGCTGATCAGATTCAAGAATCTACCCTCCCCGAAGAAATACGGGATCTGTGGCATTTTTAACAAAAGCCAACAAAACAAAAAAGGGGTGAACAAAATATATACAACAAATAAATGTTACCAAAGGCAAGATAAGTTACTCTTCTACCTAACTGGATAATTTTTTTTGTGTTTTAACTTAGTTTAAAGCGTTTTTGTAGTTCAATACAGAACTAGTGTCAACTACGATGCGTGAGAACGAAAAGAAAATGGCTGACATTACACGGTCACGTGGAGTCTCGATAATCGCTCATAAGTCGAAAATTACAGAAAAATACTGGTAATAAAAATATACAGTTCGGTTGAACATTACATTTTCGCACGATTGGTGACAGTTATTAGCTGTGATTATGTTTAATTTTCGTTTTTTGAGCGAATATCAGGACTCGACGTGACCGTGTAATGTCAGCCATCTTTTTTCGTTCTAACTTAACAGAGTTGACACTAGTTTTGTATTGAACTAAAAAAAACGCTTTAAAATAAATTAAAACACAAAAAAACTTATCCAGGTAGGTAGAAGAGTAACTTATCTTGGTAACATTTATTTGTTGCATATTTCTTTTTTTCACCACTATATTTTTTATTTTGGTTCTTGTTAAAAATGCCTGGGATTTGTTTGTACTTGTAATGACTGGGTACCCAGAAGATTTCAGTACTTACGGAGTCAGTCCTGAATATCGACGAATAATTCTGAGTCAGTCCCGGAAATGGCCGAAGCAGTTTAAGATTTGAAAGAAGCACCTTCTATATTTACTTTTTGGGGAAGATTTTCAATTTTTTTTTTTTTTTCGAAGGTTGTCTAAAAAAGACTTTTATCCAAACTTACCCAAACTTAATTCTTTACATGCTTAGTGTCGTTTCCCTTTTTACTTTTTTTTTTCGGCTTTCAAATCGTAATTTTTTTGTTCCTCATTGATACATCCGGACAGAAGTTATGGGATGACCAGATGCAACCGGACAGAATTTCGGGCAAGACCGGGTACATCCGGCAGGGGATTATGGGACATGTTCAGTGAGTAAGCACTTTTAGCAATTTGTTACATAAATACATTAGATAATTTCCAAATTACTACTGAATAACGTTGAAAAAAGTCTGAAAAATGCGACCCTCTGTTGGAAACTGGTCCAGTTGACCCTCAGAGAAAATTTTTTTTTTTTTTTGTAATTTTGAGATATTATGATCCCAGTATATGTGCGTTCCTGAAGATGTAAACTTTTTGACATGTCGCCGCGTAGTCTTTGAGGAGAAGCTTCACATACAGACAGATAAACATACAGACAACTTCCCTTTATATAAGAGAAGAAGAAGATTAGTCCTGCACATCAGTTATAGATTTTGATTTCATTGCGCATGCGTTTAATATTCCTATCAACCTCCTTGGTTATGTACCCTTAAAACGCTATCCGGCTAGACACTTCTGGCTCGGAAATCGGTGGTCATTGTATGTTAAATTTATATGCGAAACTGATCCCCCACTCTAAAATTTTTTTTTTCACCGCCAAGTTTTTCAGGGTGTTGGGGATTAGCATAGAGTCTTCATGTACAAATTTACCGTTATTTATTTTAAACTAATGATCAACATATTCTTGGGTAGTTTCCTAATGTATGGTCGTTTATTATTTACAGTGAAATTGGTTTCGGCATTGTTCCCCCAAAATTATTTTTTTTTTTTACTTAAGATTATGTCTAAGTAAACAAAATAAAATTAAATATTAAAAACGCTAAGTTATGGCAGGTTTAATTGTACACATAAGATACGAAAAAAAAACTAACCCGCAGAAAAGATGGCCGATATAAATAAAAAGGGTATTTTTTACGATGCTCAGCAGACTAAAAACGCTCAAAAAACAAATATACAACAAATAAAAGTAACTGTAGTCGATAAAAGTTATTTTCAAACTTACCTGGGGCATTTGTTTGTATTTTTAACCCGTTCGAAGTGCTATTTATTAGAAACTAAATTGTTCGTCACACCAAAATCGCAAAATCCAACATGGCGGTCGTGGGGGGCTATGTAAGAGAATCACAACCGTCCGCCATTTTCTTTTTGTGCAAAAAGAAAAAACAAGAATTTTTTTTTTTACATCTAATAAAAACCCATCTATACTATGTAAAAATATAAACAAATATCATAGCTAAGTAGGAAAATATCTATTCTCGACCTAGGTCGCCTTTACTTGTTGCATATTTATGTTTTTAATCACTTTATCGTTCGTTTTCTTGAACCCGTTCACGACTCTGCTGAGCGTCGTAAAAGATACCCAATAAAAAGAATCGAGCAGGGAGATAACCCCAAGTTGTTTAAAAATGGTAAAATAATGTTTTTCTTTACTTTTGATTACCTAATTGCGACTTGCTAACCATGTTTTAGTTTTTTTTTTTAATAATATCAAACATGTAAAACAGAAATGTATATCAAAATGGAATCGTATACGGGAAACGCGGAGTAAATAAATCGTTCTGGGGAAAAGATGACCGATATAAATAAATCAAAAAGGGAGATAACTCCAATTTTTACGCTTTTCTTTTGCTTTCTTGTTTAGAATTTTAATGTAAACACAACTTGTCAACGATATTTCTCCATTCATTTTCACTTCACACGTCATTAACGCAAATTGTAAAATTTAAAATATTTTATTTTAAACATAAAAATGCTATATACATATTGATTAAATTTTTTTTTTAATTTCTTTAAGTATCGTTTTTTTTTGTTGTTTTTAACGTAGTTCACCCCAAACAAGGCAAGCCGCCACTGTAGACGTAAGGGGCTACTGAGAAAAAAGAAAAGGGGAGAAGGTTGGGGAGGGGGGTCAACCTAAACTGGGATCTGCGCAGCGAGATGTCTGTTTACATTACTTTTAAATTTCTGCATGTCAGTACTGTCGGAGAAACAGGGGGCAGGGAGGGAGTTCCAGAGGCCAGCAGCACGAGGAAAGAAGCTATTTGAGTAGAAAGCTCTCCGGCATCTGGGGACCTCCACAGTGAATGGATGGGATTTAGTTGATTGTCGAGTTGGTCTAATGAATTTACGTCAAGGGGCACCAGAGTAGCCAATTCATCGGAGCATAATCCATTGAAGTATTTGTAAAACAAGCACAAGGATGCTACATTGCGGCGATGGGACAGAGACTGGAGCTTGGTTGACAGTGAGAGACCTATTAGGTTGGCGACTCTTTTCTGGACCTTGTCAAGGAGGGAGAGACTAGTAGATGATGCACCAGCCCAGATGTGACAACAATACTCCATGCATAGGCGGATGGTGGCTTTGTAGAGGTAGAGGATTATGTCACGTGTGAGGAGTTTACTAGCACAGTAGAGGGAGCCAACCTTCTTTGCGGCAGCCTTGGCAATGTCTTCAATGTATTTGTTCCAATTCATGTTACCTGTGAAGGTTAGGCCGAGGAGTTTGAATGATGAACTCTCAGGTAAGGTGCTATTTGCCATGGCAATCGGTGGTTGGAGAGGTTTCTTGTAGTTATTGAAGGAAAGGAGCTTTGTCTTTGCGGCATTAAAAGTTACCAACCATTTATGACCCCAATCCACTACAGCCTGGAGGTCATTTTCTAAGGATTTAGCCATTGTCTCGAATATGATCACGTTTGTTTTGTCAACATGGCGAAAGTAAAGCGTGGTGTCGTCAGCAAATAAACCAATCTCAGACTCTATGTCATCAGGGAGATCATTTATATAGATCAGGAACAATAAAGGTCCAAGGATAGATCCCTGGGGTACACCAGCATTTATGTCATGTTGTTTAGATGAACGACCATCGAGGACAACCTGGATTTTTCTTTTGGTTAGAAAGGATCTAATTATATTAAGTAATTGCCCAGTAATACCATATGAGCGTATTTTCAGGAGACGCCCTTTATGCCGTACCTTGTCAAAAGCCTTGGATATATCAAGCGCTACTGCCCTAGCTTCACCTGCCTTGTCGAGTGTATGATACATGCGTTCTGAGATGACCGTTAGGCTGTCTGCAGTAGATCATGCTTGTCTAAATCCATACTGGCGGTCAGATAGAAGTTTAGCATTAACTAAGTGCCGTACTATCGCTAGATTGATTAAGGATTTAAAGATTTTAGCAAAGATCGGCAGTAGACTGATTGGGCGGTAGTTCTGAGGATCGGTTCTATTCCCAGAATTCTTGTAGACTGGTACCACAGAAGCAATTTTCCAGCTATCGGGGAAGCAAGATTAAGCTAGGCATTTATTGTAGAGTTTGGAGAGGACAGGGGCCAGTTCAGCAGAACATTTCTTTATTACTATTACAGGTATAAGATCAAGCCCACAAGCTTTGGAGGTGTCATGGTTTTTTATGATGTCTCTGACCTGGGATGGGGTGATGACCAGGTTATCAAGTGTGGCTTTGGTCCGCAATGGGAATTTGGGGAGGGGTGGTTTTTTGAGTTCAAGGTGGAGTTAGAAGCGAAACGCTGGGCAAGTAGTTCAGCCTTATCAGTAGCCGTGCAAACGACATTATTGTAGTTTGATAGTGGGGGAATTGTTGATTGACCATTATTCACTACACTATTATAGATTTTCCAGAAATCACGAGTACCTAGTTTCTGTGACTGAATGCGTTTTTGTTAACTCATTATACCTTCTCTTTGCTTCACCTATCACGGCCTTGCAATTATTTCTTGACTCTATAAACTTATGTCTATTAGTAGCTGACTTATGGCGGACGAATTTATGGAATGCTTGTTGCCTCTCAGCAATGGCAGCTGCACATTCCAAGGTGAACCATTGGGGAGAGTGGGGCTTGCTAAAGAATTTTCTCATAAGGACATAGGCTTCAATGCCTGCTTTGACCCATTCAGTTAATTCATTTGTACACTGGTCAGCAGGAAGTGAGAACGTTTTCCCTCCATGGGGCGTCACTGATGTGATCTCTGATTGACTCAAAATCAGCCTGCTCGTAGTATCTCGTTGTTTTGAGCAACGGTTCATCAGCTTTTGGACGACTTTTAGGGTGATATGTATCATTAGCACAATGTGATCAGCATTCCCGTATGGGCTATGAGCTTTCATCACACATGCCTCGGGCATTGAGGTCAAGAAAAGGTCTAGAAGTGAGGCTTGTTGGACTACTCGATCGGGGATGCAGGTCGGAAAATCGACAGTCTGAGAGAGGGAGTGAGCTAAGGAGAAATTATACGTAGAGTTGCCGGCATTAAAATCCCCAAATACATGTATCTGGGCATTCGAGTCAATTAAGAGTGCTCTATCTATGCTTTCAGAGACAGAGTTTAGCAGAGTACAGTCCTGGGTAGACAAGGAACGGTATAAGAAATATAAGTAACTGACGCTGTGATCTAAAGCACATGTAATCTTGGTCATCTGATTCTAACCTATGTTCTCTAGTCAGGGGGAGGGTGTTCCTAACTCCTAACCCGTGCATATGTTTGTCAGAGTCCTTACGGTAGAGTGGGAGGTAGTCAGTCATGTCAAAGTGGTGAGAGGAGATTGAGGATTGAAGGTTATTTTCACTTAGGGCTAGGATATCCGGGGAGTTTGTCAGGAGAAAAGTTTCTACGTCGTTGATGTTGATTCTAAGTCCCAGGATATTTGTGAATGCGAGCTTCAAGGGTGGAGGCGAAAGTGTTTTTTGTTGGGTGTCTGGTTTAGGTTTGATTTGATTTTTTTGTGATGACATGTTTGTTTTGATTATAGAATGGGTTGGCCAAGATAGGTACTTGTTTGGTGCCAATAAGCTCACACAGCCAGTCTATTAGTTACGGCCTGGTCCATGGGGGTTGTGGCCTCGGGAAAGCCCACCGGAGATAATTGCAGGGTCCCTTTCCATGCGCAACATGGCACATACAACTACCCACAGTATTATGCAACTGATGATGAAGCAGCCATTCTTGGCGCTACCCAAGAGTTTGGGCTCCTTGCTGTCAGTCGGAAACAGCAGCCAGACAAGCTGTCTAACCTGCACCCTCAACCTGTCGGAACAAGAGAGACCCAGACTGGTCATGTAAGACTTAGTGACGAAAAAACTTTCCCCAAGTTGCCCAAATAGAGAGAAAATGAACGGCGTCTA
The DNA here is from genome assembly GCA_963556195.1 of Sepiola atlantica. NCBI lineage: Eukaryota > Metazoa > Mollusca > Cephalopoda > Sepiida > Sepiolidae > Sepiola > Sepiola atlantica. The sequence continues at coordinate 85,212,131 of OY744533.1, forward strand.
TTGTCCTAGTAAGGAAACAAGGCTAGGCACTGGGTGTTTTTGAGACGTTCCAGCGCTGGTACCTTTGCGCCTGGCTAATAGACAAAGATGTAAAACAATTGGGATAGCGGAGTCAGTTCACAGGGGAAGGCCAAGGAAAACATGGGACGAAGTGATAAGAATGGACTTGAGAGAAAGAGTGATAAATAAAGACCTAAAATCTGTGTGACATAAAATTAAAATCGTATTTACTGTAGTTACCGAGGATTGTTATCTGAAGAAGCACCAAATAGTTCAATTAGTGTTTTCTACTCATGAGTCACCAGTTATGAAGACCAAAAGCCACTCGAGGATAAGGATTGATGGATTGTAAAGTGAATGTTGAAGAATATTATGAGAGGATTAAAAATGAATGGAATGAACAAAGTTCTATTACTTATTGGCGACTGTTTATAACAATTATTTGTTAACATTAGATTTGAAGACTATCCTGTTGTAATCTGCAGGGAAGTAGTCCCATCATAATGTGTTTCACAGGCAAGAAGCCCTTGGAAAGAAACTCTGTTCATGGAAATTCTTACCTGACGTTAAGCACATGGAGGAAGAAAGTAACGTTTTTTTTCGTTATGGTAAGACGAGTTCTTGCTGTGAATGTCTGACAAGGAGGAACCATAGATTGGAGCTCAATCGAGCACCTTCCATTGAAATAGCAATAGAGTATTGATTTACTCCTCTCCAGGAGTTAGGCACAAGGCTAGTTTTTATCTTACTCCCAAAAGTAAGATGTGACCCAAGGTCGGGTCGGGAAAGTGGGGTTTAAAAATTGCCTGGGCAGCCCCGTCGGCATTCCCCAGTAGGGGCGCCTCAGACAGTAAGCAATAAACTTACTCCTCCCCAAAGAGGGGAGGCAAAGCCTGGGAAGGTAGACCTCCCAGAACTGCACAGGAAAGACCCATTGACCGACGTAAATCAAAACCAGAAGACCAAGACAACACCAGTATGGGGTGCAGTATCCATCAGAACAGATACTACACTTTGATCTTAGCCAAAAGAGTAGAGAAAGACTAGCAACGTCTCCTCTGTGAGAAAAGGGTTGTAAAGAACAGAAGAGATCAACCCCACCCCCACACACACGCTAGATTCCTAAGTCAATTTTGTATTCTGTCAAGGCAAGAAAGAGAGCTCTAAGCGCCACCTCCCCAGATGTGGGAGAAGTACTCACTCTTAGGACGTATATAAGTAGAGGATTACATCAGGAGGCATGTATTTTCTGGATAAGTACAATGATCCAACCATTTTTGCAGCAACCTGGGAAACAGATTGGATATAAGTCTTCCATTTTAGATCTGGAGCGAAAGTAAACAAAACTAGGATCTGAGCGTTAGTGGTGAAAGGAGAGGAGATTGGTTATAGTGTTAACATGACACGTTTTCCCCCATTAAAAAAACAAAAATATCATTTTCAATCGATTTCATCGAATTTCATATTTAATCCACTCAACAGTTTGTGTTTTGATTACCAATATCATAAAGGGAGTAACCCTCCCATAGTCCCAAGTCATCTTCCTGCTACCAATGAAAGAAATAGTTTTTTTTAATTAAATAAAATACTGCCAAATACAAATTTTGCCGTAATTGATCAAGAATGAAAAAAAAAGAAAATGGCCACCAGGCAAGGCCTCGATAATTGCCCTAAAATCGGAAATTAAACAACAATACAGCTAATAACTGTCATCAATCGGGCGAAAAATTTATGTTCAACCGAACTGTACATATTATTAGCGGTATTTTTGTTTAATTTCAGATTTTAGGGCAATTATCGAGGCCTCGTCTGGTCTGGTGGCCATTTTATTTTTAATTTTTTAATTCTAATGCGACGTCTTCGGACCTACCTTTTTGATTTAAGTAAAAAAAACGCTTTAAAATAAGTTAAAACAGAAAGAAAAAAACTTATCCAGGTAGGTAGAAGAGTAACTTATCTTGCCTTTGGTAACATTTATTTGTTGCCTATTTGTTTGTTTTTCCACCTTTTTTTTGTTGTTATTTTATTGGCTCTTGTAATAAATGCCCCACTCGTGTTTTAATATAAAATAATCCAACGGAGGTTGATATGCTAAACGAAACTTATGAAATATTTGACTAATCTTTCATTTTATTTTTGTGATTTCTTTACACCTCGTTGCACTAAGAATAAAATGGCCCCAAGAGATGATCCCCCGAAAGTTTTATTTCTAGCCGTTTGCATTTCAAACGCGCGTAGAGGACGGCGTTCTTTCTGATTTGTTTGCTGTTGTTACTTATAATGTATTATTTACTCCTCTCCAGGAGTTAGGCACAAGGCCAGTTTTATCCTACTCCCACAAATAAGATGTGACCCAAGGTCGGGTCGGAAAGTGGGGGTTGAAAAGCCAGCGCCCGAGAGGTGAGCACTGACCATCAAAAATTGCCTGGGCAGCCCCGTCGGCATTCCCCGGTAGGGGCGCCTCAGGCAGTAAGCAATAAACTTACTCCTCCCCAAAGAGGGGAGGCGAAGCCTGGGAGGGTGGACCTCCTAGAACTGCACAGGACAGACCCATAGACCGGCGTAAATCAAGCCCCGAAGGCCAAGACAATACCAGTCTATGGGGTGTAGTATCCATCGGAACAGATACTACACTTTGATCTTAGCCAAAAAATGTTAGAAAGATAAATATAGGCTGTTTATTACTTTGAGGTTCAGCTGATAAATGCTACGAATATCGAGAAGTGATTTTTATTATAAAAAATATAAATGCGATTAATTACATCTATAGTTATGCAATGTTTTGTTTTTGTAAGCGCTCGGTGTATTTTGGGTAAAGAAAGAAGAAGAAAAACTGCTATGGAAATAGAGGCCATGCACTTGGTTTCGGATGCGGCTCTCATTTCTTCTGGTAACCGGAAGTTGGAATGACGAGGGAGGAGGAGGAGGAGGAGGAGTGGAGGGCTGATCGTTTACTCCACTTCCGGTTCATATTTTTGTTTACTCTTTTTTAGTTGCGTCCTTGTACCTCTGTGAGAGGCTTTGTCGGTCGGTCGGTCGGTCACGCTCCAGTTTGAGATAGCATTTCCATCGCTGATACCGTTTGATTAATGGGAAACGTTATAGCTACGCGTTCAACGTTATCGTGGTGGGAAAGTGTCTTTAGGGATAAATGTTATAAACCCTTGTATACAACCCGTCGAGAACCCAGGGGTTTGCTGACAAAAAACACTCGGACGCCGATGTTGATTTATAAAAAGGTTTATTAAAAAGAGAAGAACCATCACAGGAAAAAAAAGGGGACGGGTTCTTTACAAGAGAGAGAAAGAGAGAGAAAGAGAGAGAGAGAGAGAGAGAGAGACGGATAGTGTGTCTCGTTACACCTAGCTACATGGTGCAAGGCCACCCACTCCATTGGGGACACGTCTTCTCTGTTTGAAGTGTCACAAGAAAAGATGCAGAAAATCTCCATCCAGAAGTTACGTAGTTTTGTTCACCTCTGACCCTTAAGTGTCACCTCTGACCCTTAAGTGTCACCTCTGACCCATAAGTGTCACCTCTGACCCATAGGCGTCACTCAAACTTTTCTGCTCAAACAACAGTCCTCGTTATGTAACATAAATACATAATTTTGAGAAAGAGTAAATCATATTCTTGATAAATCTGTAGCTACGCTACCTGGTACGGCATTCACCCTGGGCGCGTTGAACCGGCTTCCTTGATGGGTGTGGTGTATCAAATTCACAAGCGCTCCCCAGCCGCATGTACATCCCAGTTAGGGGAGATGACGACGTCAGGTTTTTTCAGTTCTTGAAGGGAGGTGTCGATGTCCTCCCACATACAACATCTGACATTCCCAAATGGTCACCCATCTGGTACCGACCAGGATCAACACTGCTTAACTTTGGTGATCTGACGCAGTTTCATGACGAAGATCTATTTTCTTTTGTATGTACACGCAATCTCTTGTGTAACAATAAGTTGTGATTCAGTTGGTGAAAACAGGCATATCTAAACTCACGTAGTGATACACAGGCAATTAGTGCATCACTGCATATGCGCACTCGCAACCTTTTTTAATTTCCACCCAGCTATTTCGCAAGCAATTACAAAAGAGTTCAAGTCGAGACACCAAAGGGAACAGATGTGATTCGTGTGATTCGCCTCTCGTAACTATGGCGGGAAGCGAATTAAAAGAACTGGAACTCAACCTGTTATGTATTCCAGTTTCCACAACTCTGTCTTCCCTACGAACACGATTTCTCTCACATAAATTCCAAAGAAGACTCAAATATGGCCGTCTGAAAACTTCCATGATTTAATGGATTTTGATCAAAATTAGAATAAGGATTCTAGACATAAGGTTTAGTAGCTTTATATGTTGATTTTAATCTTTGTAAAGGGACATAAAAGTGGTGCAAAACTCTTCTGTTTCAGTATATTTTGAACGAACACAGTTGACTGAAGTATTAGTATTGTTTGTAATTATCTATATATTAATACGATAGCGTGTGTGTTCATGTGTCACGCTTACATCAAAAGCTCTGCGCATGCGTGCCGCACCTAGATTTGGAAAAGCATTCAAGTCACCTAAATTTCGTAATATTTTTAAGTATTTCCCTTTGGTGCAACGGTTAGCAACGTAGGATTTTGATGTCAGTTTTTGCCTGGTTTATAGTTTGATCCCAACCAACCTCTAAGATTTTTATTTCTACATCGAAGGGGGGGGACGACCGGGAAGACACATATTAATACGATAGCGTGTGTTGTTTTGTGTGTCATGCTTACATCAAAAGCAACGACCTTCCGAATCTTTGTATGCTACTCATGAATTGGAGCCAAATTTAATCTAATCTAAAGCATTTACAAAGTAAGGTTTAGTCATCGAAATCGGAATTAGTCGATCGATCAAATCGAGAAAAAAGTCTGACGGACGGACGGACACGAAACCGCTTTTATAGGTTAGGAACAAGATAATTAGTGTTGAAAACATCATTTCGTGTAATTTACACGGGTCCTGTTAGTATTAATTATATAAGTTGTAGGTTGTAACCGAAATTTGTAAAGAAAAATGAGAGTTTACTTTTGTTTTGCCAGAGGTGTGATATGGAATTGAGTCCTGTTGCCACACATATGGCCTTCCCGCAGCCACCCTCTCCACCCAGCTCTTGACAACAGTGGACAGCAACTCATTATAGCCATCTGAATTGAGTCTAAGTCTCTTTTCAAAGATGTGGGGCGGCATGATGTCACCTTCATTGGAAACATACCCAAAGTCCATCACAGTATGAGGGGACTTGATCTTCATGATGCGCAAGACACCATGCGGACTGTAGGCCACCTGTTGTTCTGCGTGCTGTGCAATTGGGAAGAATAAGAGCATTTATGACTCGTTCTCCCGGCTCAACTGAGATGTTTGACCTTTTTGAGGAGTTTCTTGGCTTTTGTTAGGTGGTTCTCTTTGACCTTGGCAATGAGTAGCTCGCCCTTGCAACTCTTGTATGAGGAGTTACGAAGATCTTGTTGAGCGCTTTTTTCATAGCCATCACTCTGATCTCCATCTCTGTCGGCAACGTCTTCATTGCCTTGTCTGGATCTTGCCACACCTTTATTGCAGCTTCTCGACAAATTTCATTCTGTGGATACAGTCAGAACACATGCTATGATCCTTCAGCTAGCCATCAGTTGCCCTTGAAACTTATATGAGAAGTTACGAAGATCCTCATTCAGTGCTATCTTCATAGCCGCCACTCCGACACCCATCTCTCTAACCAAGGTCCACATTGTCTTGCCTGGATCTTGCTACGCCTTTTAGGGGCAGGGGGCGCAGCTTCTCTACGAGTTTCGTTGTGCAGACAGTCAGAACGCCTGCTATGACCCTTCCTGCTAGCCACTGCTTCCACATCTCCGTCACAATTCTCCAGCTTACATCTCACGCTCTTCCAGGTATTCAAGGAGCACTGAGCTGCAGCAAAATTTTTAATCCGGCACAAATTATGATGATGCAGGTCAATATTCCGGTGCTTTCCAGTCGTCCATGGTCTCCAACTCTCAAACCCACCAATAGTATACAGAAACAGCTATCCATTGCACTTCACATGGTTTCTGAAATTCATTCATTCATCGATTTCGTATGAATCAGATAATACTATTGTTGGCATTGGTTTCCCTGTTATCTTTCTAGTTAGAATTCTTTCTAGAATCGCGTACTTATGGGAGGGACCACGTGAAGGTTGCCAACATCCTAAGTGAAAGTGTTTCTGTGGAACAGACTGGATTCGAACTTGGCACACCTGAGTTGTCAGTTCGTGTTGTTAACCACTTAGCCACCATCACCTCCCGGTTCTGAAATGAAAGAACTCCTGTATCTCGTTCTCTTATGAGACGAACATCGCCATCGTCGGATCAAACCAAAAAGAATCTAGATGGCATCTAACATGAAGATACAATACGAAACCATATGGCATGAACGGGGGGGGGGTGCTCCAAGAAACGTTCAGATTCTTGAGCAAAACCTTATTTTTAAATCGTTCAGATCGCAAGTTGTCCGACTTGCGGGTCGCTCGAGTTCTTACTTATCACTGGATATAACTCCATCTTACCCCCCAAAAAATGAATTTACATGACAAAATTTTTCTCGTTTCTTTTTTTTTTTCTCTTATCCACAACAACTCTGTCTTCTGATTGCAAATACAATCCTATGCAATTCACTCGGAAACCTTTCCGAAACAAAATGGAGTCGACAGAAGATTAACTTTCACGCCTCACCTTTACCATCTTCACGCTGCTTTTCGTCTCGGGTTTTCCTTAGATGGCTTAAAGATTATCTTCTTCCTTAGTCTAATCTGCAACAGATTAACAATTGTGGGTGAATTTCAGTGATCAGCTGTAGAGTTGGGACTGGAACGCACACACGTACCCTTACGACGTTAGAGTTTTTATGAAGTGTTTTTGGCAACAACCAGTTATGTATATTTAGTAAGAACTAATAATTATAAAATCAGGTGGCTACAAGGATCGAACCTACGTCCTTTGCTGAATTCACTACTAAAACATAGAGAAACAAACCTCGACGTTTGGTTGTTTTGTTTTATGGCAAATCAATCTTTTTCGGATTATTTAATGCCGAATACTGTCATTTTAGCAAAAGTTTTTATGCTTTCAACTCTTAATATCTTCAAATATTTATTTATGGCGTAATGCTGGTATGGTCATGTGGAGCGTTCATCGTCCTGGATAAACCGTTGAAGAAGCATGAATGCCTTGAATCGCAGGAAGGTTAACCGGCCAAGGAAAACTTGGAAGCAAGTAATTAGACAAAATTACACAGAGTGAAATTTGGAGACGGTTGAACCCCTGAACTGTGAGAACTGGAGAGTGAGCTTGCGTAATATCAAAAAACGTCTGACCCCTAAACAAGGGGAAAGTGACAGTAAATTAAAAGAGAGAGAGAGAGAAAGAGAAAAAAGAGACTATACTTACAAGACTTTGGAAAGTAACGTTAAATGAATAGAAGAAGAAGAAGAAAAAGAAGAAAGAAAAAGAAGAAAAAAAAGAAGAGAAAAAAAGAAGAGAAAAAAAGAAGAAGATTTGGGTGCAATTTTAGTTAAAGGCCGATGCAGTTAATTATTTTCATGTAAAAGCATTATTTTGTACTTACTCAGTCATATTTTATCTCTCACGCCACGAAAAAGAATTTAAAAATATCAAGCAGAACTTTAATTAGAACGATTTTTCCATTTCGATGTACAACCTGTATTTGTGCCCGAGCCGACATTTTGGGCTGTGAGCGGTCGGTAGAATAGACAAGGGCATTAACGGCGACACTTATCTGCCCTTAGTTAGCTAACCGGCCACTAATCGGCCACTCCGAAAATGACAGACTCGACATTTCATATCGCCCTTATGAAAATGGAAAAATCGTTCTAATTAAAGTTCTGCTTGATATTTTTAAATTCTTTTTCGTGGCGTGAGAGATAAAATATGACTGAGTAAGTACAAAATAATGCTTTTACATGAAAATAATTAACTGCATCGGCCTTTAACTAAAATTGCACCAAGATTTGTTTTATGGTATATCAATCTGTTTGAAGTTATTTAAAGCTGAGGTCAGTCATTTTGGTCCAAGTTTTTCATGCTTCAAATTCTTAATATCTTAAAATATTAATTAATGGTGTAAACTTAGGTTTGGTTTGGTTGCTTTATTCTACGACACATCAATAGACAGGGAAGCAAGAGAACAATAATGAATTATGCCAGAGAGAGACAACATCAGCTATCCAAACTTTAGCTTTCACTCGTATGAAAGAATAAACTCGTGACTGCTACAATTTTATTGCGTGTGACTTCTATTTCACAACGAGCCACGAGAAAACTAAGACTGTTAAGAAATCTACGGACAAATCATCACAGAACTTGCTCCTGCATTTTACCCGGGTGCTAGTCTAAGCTGCAACGCTACATGTGCACATTTTAAAATGACCCCTTTTTTTAGCATACCATGGGGTGTTCTTTGTGGATAATCGGCCGGTGTTCTGCTGTTGACAGAAAACAGCTGTTCGTCTCTCTGAAGTAGCTGGGGAGGTGGCAGGTGCAGAGATGTTGAGCTTTTCTTCTTCCTTCTTTTTGTAGTTGGAATAATAGAGGCAATTGAAAAGAACAACAAATAACGTCATCATTTACTTCTGGGTTTTAGTGTATTTTTCTCAGTAATTTACAGCAATGTACAGCTAGATGAGCTGTAATTCCCCGACCCACCTCGTAGGGATGGTGAATCTCGAAAAAGACATTTGGTCACTTTGACGTCATACCCACAAAAGGCGTACTCGGTATTGTTTCCCTGTCACGTAGTTCCTCCCAATCATGTAACTACCGATACATATTAAAGTAATTTTCATTTTCTTGCATTACGTTATGTGGAATTTTCCATTCTTAACCTTTTTTTTCTTTTTACACACCAAACATTTGATACGCTTTGAATTGTTAATGCTTAGCGTCCAGAAGGATTTTACATATCCCAAGAACGGAATTATTATTTGTGTCTATTATTTCATTAAAATATGAATTTAAAGCATCGGTCTTTGAATATTTCAAAGGAAGATATAAAAACGAAAGTGTTGGAGGAAACTAAGAATTCTCTGTGAAATGGAAAATATTCTCGAGTCAAAACATGGACGCTTTTTTAATTTGATGAATTTTGCCAGAATTCTTTGCACCAAGAATCAGAAATCAGCATTTACGTATTTGCCATTATCGCCTTCCAATAACTTCGACCTGAAATCCTTTATTTAATTTGGATATCGTCACAAAGCAATAACAGTGCAGCGAGAATAATCTGTTTTGCTTTTTTGTTGTTTTTTATTTTGTTTTTGTTAATGAGTCACCACTTATCATGGCCGAAAGCCACTCAAGGATAAGGATTAATAAGATTGTCGGGTGGATGATGAACAATATTACGAGAGGATTGTAACTGATGAACAGAATCGAAATGAAATTTTATGGGGACGGTTTGATGTCAGGATGTTGCAGAGGGGCGTCATGGCCAGGATTTAAAAAATTGACCATTTTATGAAACATTTCAGTTTAGAGATTCAGAGTTTCTTTGTTCATTATCCTGGGATGTACATATAAGGATCCCCATGCTTAATTTGAAGATCTGATAGCAACAAAAGTTTGAATACATATTTCGAATAGGCTATATTGCCGGTCCCGGCAAAATAACGATTCCTGCGTTATTTTGCCGTGACCGGCAATATAACGATTCCTGCGTTATTTTGCCGGTTCATGTATATTTAACTAAATTGTTAAACATACAGTGACGCCCGGCACAATAATGAGTCTTACGTTATTTTGCCGGCTCGTGTTTATTTAATTATAAATTACTTCTTTTTTTGTATTATTTAAAACTTTATCAAACGAAATTTTATTTATAATTTAAAACTTTGCCTGATTGATTTTTTTTGTTTGTTTTTAATTAATCTTTGCCTGATTGATTTTTTGTATAATTTAAAACTTTATTAAGCGACAATATATTTTAAAATAACGATAAAATTAATTTTTACTTCCGGTTGATTCGATTAGGAGTGAACTCTTCAAAATTACGACTTATTTTATGATTTCATTGAAAGAACATTTTAAAATAGAAACTGTTTAAATCCAGTGATTTTCTGTATATTTTAACATTATCAAAGTTTTTCTTCATAAAGAAAATCAGAATTTTACATTAAAATCTTTCCTTTGTAAAGCACATTTTTAACAAGTAAATGTTACCAAAGGCAACATAAATTATTCTTCTACCTACCTGTATAAGTTTATTTGTTTATTTGATTATTTATTTTTATAAAAAAAAATCATTTATCAAAATAAATAATAAAATAAACAAATAAACTTATACAGGTAGGTAGAAGAATAATTTATGTTGCCTTTGGTAACATTTATTTGTTGCTTATTTTTTTCTTTATATATAACTTTCCTTAATTTCAATTACTTAAATCGAGAGCAGACTTAGTAATGTTGGGAAAATTCATCAACATTAATTCTATTATGAAAAGTAACAAAATAAAAATAAACCGAAAAGAAAAATAGTACATTTTTTAATAATAAAGGTAAAATATCTATTTTAAAATGATTGCGATTGTTTGGTTCATTTGAGCCACGCCTACTGGTGCCCGTGGTATCTCCGGCTCCCGTGGCGGGTATAAAAAGTGCTGCCGCTTCACAATGTTTGTTTGTAAAACAATTCAACCTTGGATTAAAATGTGTAGCAGTTGAAAATAAAAATTAATTGAATGAACGAAAATATTTGAGACAATTAGATTCTTTAGCCGGATTTCAGATGCTTGTGTACGAATGGGGTCCCAATATTTCCGTCTGCAAACAGCAATTTGTAAAGAAATTGCTTCAGATACGCTTTACAGCAAATGAAATCCGACTAAATAATCTAATTGTCTCTAATATTTCCGTTCATTTAATTATTTTACTTTTAATGTTTTTTGTATTAAAAGCAGATATTTCTTTAACCGACACAATAGGGCAGGTCGATTTTTTTTTATTTCTTTAACCGACACAACTGATGATGAAAACAAATTGTTTTTAAATATTTGCCCTTATTTATTTCATTACCTTTTCTTTCGCAAGGCCATAACAATTAGGTTTAAAAAAAAACAATGAACCGGCATAATAACGATCCCTTTACATTAGTAAATAATTATTGTGCCGGACGTCACTGTATGTTTAACAATTTAGTTAAATATACATGAACCGGCAAAATAACGCAGGAATCGTTATTTTGCCGTGACCGGCAAAATAGCCTCTTCCTACATATTTAGCTTCAGTAAGGTGGTCTTGTGAGGAAGAGTACCCTGATAGTTTTCGCAAAATGGTAAATAATAATAAAGATATCAATTCCATCTGGTAAGACGATAAGGTAAATGTTTGAGGAAGAAAGGCTGGCACCAATTCTATTAGCCGCCTGTAAATTGAAGCGGTCCGGCGGGGAGGGGGGGGGGTAGTTAGTGGTCCTCCTTGTGAGTTCTTCAACTTGTCTATAAACTCCTTAACTGGAACATATGGACAATGAAAGAAAATCAATCCCAAGAACTCTTTGCACCATTTTAGTTCCTACTTGTACGATTTTGTGCCATAGTTAACAGAAATTTTAAATGTAATGTGAACAAACACCTTGCTGCACAGCTCCCCACTTAGGATGCCCCCTTTAAATCTGGTCCCTAATTCACAGTAGCCCCTTATGCCTCAGTGGCAATATGTCTTGTGTGAGGTGAAATAAAGTTTTTAAAAAGAAACGATTTTAAAACTCAAGAATGAAGGGTATTTTTTTTATATATATATATTAATGATTCCCCATTTACCAAGGCCAAAAGCCACCCGAGGATAAACGGTTAATGAGATCGTCGGTTGTACGATGAACAATATTATGAGAGGATTTAAAACTATGAATGGAATGGATAAAATTTGATTACCTAAGAGGACAGCTCGATGAGTAATTGTTGACATTCGACTTGAAGATGGCCATGTTGTAGTCTGAAGGGAAGCATTCCCGTGGCAATGTGTTCCAAATGATGAGAAGTTCTTGGAAAGAAATAATGTTCATGAAAAACTTCGTTTGGTCTTAGGTACACAGAGGAAGAAAATATTTTTTTTTTTGCAGTGGTGGTAGGAAGACGAGTTCTTGCTGTGAATGTTTTACAGGGTATGTTATCATTAATTTGAGCACTTCATTTTCAGGAATTTGTGATAAAATCTATTTTATAATTAAACTAAAGTTTATATGTCTGCCCGTTTTTGTACTTTTGCATGTTAGGTTCGAACCTTAAACCCATAGGTGTAATCTTCAAAAGTCAACCATTTTACTTCTATGCCATGCCAGGAATTAATCGATACTAGCGTGAACCCGTGGAAATTCCACGGTGTTTTCTACATCAATCCGTATAATTTACTGTTAATAATAATATTTCCTTTTGAAATAATAAATGTCTGTCAGGGTCAATATTAATTTTTTTTTTAAATAATTGTCATTTTCAGCTAAATATTCTTGAAATAAATAAAACGAATATGTCTCTTCTTTATTTATTTATTTAAAATTGTAGCAATTTAATTATTTTTAAAACAATAAGTATTCCCCGTCTTCTTATCGTAAAATTAATTGTCAGCTGAATATTCTTCAAATCAATAAAACGAATGTAACTTTTTGAAATGTATTTATTTTAAATTGTACTGCTTTAATCGACGGGTGACACAATTTGATTTTTGGAATAATTTTTAGCTGGGAGAACCAATTTTAGTACAGGGTTTAAATCGAGAAGAAAATCAGAATGATGAACTTACTTGGAAGAGTAATTCGTCTGGCCGAATCTGACTGAAATAGAATAAGCAAAATGGGATCACCATTCCTTACCAAAATAAACAATGGTCTCACAATTAAAGAGGTGTGCAAGATTATTTACTGGAAACACAGGAACAGAACAAAGATAATGCATTCGGTTGAGTGAGGTTGACAAAGACGAAATAATCTTATCCTGGAGTTCATTGACTCGCCTACTGCAGGCCTGGTAGAGAGCGCAGGAATATACGTTTTGTCTGTTTGAGATACAGGCTGGAACTAGAGATCTCCGCTCATAATGTGGTTTGTGTTCAGTCCAAAACATTATTCATTGCATATGAATATAGTGCAGTGAAGAGGCGATGGTCACACAATTGCTAATCCGAATCACATCTCACTGTCGATCACGTAGACCGATAGAAAATAGTTCACTCACCTACTGCTGCATAACCACCCTGCTTAAGCTTTTAGCCGATAAAAAGAAGAACTTTATTTATTGTAACAGTACATGGAATTAAAATGGAAAGAACATGAATGCAAAAATAGATTATATGACTGATAAATTTGAACAAGAATCTTTTTTGTTATGCTGTCAAATGCAAAATGTCTTTTTTGCTGAAAAAAGAAGCAAAAATGTAATAATCTCAAGTAAAAGGTGAAAAATATTCTGTTAGTGCAAAATGCCAATGTTCATTTGCTGAAAAGTGAAAAAATTAAAAGTGTTTTCAAAATGGAAATTTTACACATGCAGGTGCAAAATTATTAAAGTGATAGTTAATTACTTTATTTGTAGAATTTGGTAAATTCGGACTACTGTTCTCATCTTGGGTGTTTTTATCACAACGTTTCGGCCGATGTAACCTCCAACCTTCTTCAGGTGTACCTTGTCGAACTCAGGAATCTTTCTGTTGAACTCGGGAATCTGGACGGAATTTCGAACAGAACCCTTTATTAAATCCACGGGGGGGGGGGGGTAGCATGCTCTCGTTCCATCTGCCATGACTGAGAAGAAGTCTTCAGTAATTCGCAATTTTTCGTATCACCCGCACTGAGGATTGAACCTTCAACCTTCAGATGACTGTCACTTATAACTGAATTTTACTTATTTTACTTACTGCGCCACGGGTCCTTCCAAAACGTTACTGTATTTGTTGTATATTGCTGTCATGCTTAAAGGAATTTCCATTCTATGGATGTCTTGCGCGAACGCAGACCCCATCATATTATTGCGCTACCTTTGTTCAAAGAGAAACATACTTATCTAAGTACACTGATTAACGTAGTTTCAGAACAGACCCCCATAACCAGATATATCTCAAAACCCTTGTAGGAAGTTGTGACATATTTCCATTCCAACAAGATTATTGTACGATCTTTGAATAGAACAGATACTACACCTGATCCTGGACTGAAGGCCAAGAAAGTGTATTTTAGTTCGAGTTTTCCGATCGCCACAAACAGCGACAACAGATAAAAATTTTTAAAATTACATTTTGCATCTTCGGAGACCGTATCTTTTTTTTTTGTGTACTAACGAGTCACTAGTAATCAGGGCCAAAAGGCCACTCGAGGATAGGGGTTAATAAGTTTGTCATGTGAATGACGAGACAACACCGGGAGGATTGGTAACGATGGTTGAGACTGGGCAGAATTTGATTATTTAAGAAGACGGCTTAACAAGAATCTGTTAATATTGGACTTGAAACTAACCATGTTGTAGTCAGCTTGGAAGCAGCCCTATGGTAATGTGTTCCATATCTTTTAAAAGAGTGATGGGGATGATAATGTACGTACGAACATGAAATTGCCTTAGTGCATTATTATATGGATTTTCGAATCCAACTGAACAGAAATTAATCTGACTTTTTTTTTTACATTTTTTTTTTTAATGGAAATCGCTCCAGACAAGGCATGAAGCCACTTGATGTAAGGAGCTAAAAAATAAAATACTACTTCAAGTTCAAAAACTAGCCAACGATCAGTGCTAGATGGATAGAATCCGACCCAGAAAACAGCAATTCTTCCCCCTTTTGTCAGAAACATCGCTCATGGAATGTGAGGACTAAAGGACAAAATAAGGAAAGCGAGAGTTACGAGGTTGCTGAAAGTAAACCCAATGTCTACTTTCTACTCTACTTTAAAAAATCCATTAAATACGCTGAATTAAAATATGAGGCAACGTAAAAAAATGAGTGTAATTTAAAATAAAATGAACGGTAATTCATTCTTTGGAACGCTAAAATAGCTTCGGGCACACAAAAAATCACGCTGTGATGGAATTAGGTCCTTGTTCTCAAATGGCCACCATAATTGTGTTAGAATTTTGTACTCTATTTTAACATTTTTAAAAAAGTAATTCTATTCATCCTATTTGATCGTAGGAAAAGATTGCATCATGGATAAAACTTGACGCTATTTATTTCATCTTCCACTAGTTGTACGTATCTGGCATTGCCCAGGATGCAGGGAAATGATTTTAGTTTTTAATTTTTATTTCTTTGCACATTTTTAAACATGTAGACAACCCCTATTATACTCTTCAATTTAAAATGAGTTATCACCCTTGCTTAATTTTATTCTTAGGTGATTATTTTAAAAATTTTCATATTATCTGTCGCTTGGTCCGCACTAAGTAATTTTTAAAATAAATTACAGCAGAGTACATTATTATATTGCCAATAACATGGTACAACAATAACAAATGAAAATTGGCTAGTCAGAATGGAAGTTTGATTTGTCAGCTTAAATGCTATTTGGGTCTGATTTGAAAATCCGACAAGATAACTGTATATGTGAAATATCAAGAAATCATGAATTGAACTTACATGTTCTTAAAATATTATATTCTCAGTCGTAGGAAGCCATACCAAGTATTATTTACACCTCTCCAGGAGTTAGGCACAAGGCCAGTTTTATCCTACTCCCACAAGTAAGATGTGACCCAAGGTCGAGTCGGAAAGTAGGGGTTGAAAAGCCAGCGCCCGAGAGGTGAGCACTCTGACCATCAAAAAATGCCTGGGCAGCCCCATCGGCATTCCCCGGTAGGGGCGCCTCAAGCAGTAAGCAATTAACTTACTCCTCCCCAAAGAGGGGAGGCGAAGCCTGGGAGGGTGGACCTCCTAGAACTGCACAGGACAGACCCATAGACCAGCGTAAATCAAGCCCTGAAGGCCAAGACAATAACAGTCCATGGGATGAAGTATCCATCGGAACAGATACTACACTTTGATCTCGACCAAAAGGCCCGAGAGGTAATACTTCCCTATTAAAGGGGCAGCTTCATAAGCTTTGGCCTGAGGCACACTCCCTCGTAAAGAGGAAACTTGTACAGGTAATTGAACGCCCATGAAACCTAGTGGTTCTGGCCATACCCAACAATAAGCCGAACCTTCTGTCGCATCATGCCCTCAAGACACGTAAATACAAACTACAGTATGGATTTAAGCAATTCCATTCTACTGAGGATATCCTAACTGTCATCTCTGAACATATATACCACACACTGGAGCGCTAGATATCTCCAAGACCTTTGACAAGGTCTGACATGAAGGTCTCAGGAAAATCAACTCGTACGATATTACTGGACAAATATTTAATAGAATCAGATCTTTCTTAGCTAAAAGAAAGATCCAAGTCATTCTCGATGACTGTACATCTAAACAGTGTCACATAATTGTGGGTGTGCCTGTATCTGTAATTTGATTGGCTCCACCCTTTCTCTCACAGACGTGATGTTGCTAGTCTCAGTCTTTTCTATAAGTACTATTATAGCATGTGTTCTTCGGAATTGTGTGATCTATTCCCTGCTTCTTTTGTTCCAGCTCGTTTGTCTAGTGGTCTCCATTAATTCGCTGTTTTGATACCTCATCGTAATACAGCTCCCTATTCCAATAGCTTCTTTCCAAGAACTGCAGACTTGTGGAACTCTCTTCCTGCTGACTGTTTTCCCCCTACCTATAGCCTTGGTCTTTTCAAGACTACGGCTAACAGGCATCTCCTGTCTTTGTGATAATCATATTTCGTTCTTGTTAGCTCCTTACATCAAGTGGCTTCATGCCTTGTCTGGAGCGATTTCCATTAAAAAAATTTCATAAACGACCTTCCTGATATAATATTAAATATTCGTCCAGTAATACTGTACGGGTTAATTTCCCTGAGAAGACCTTCATGCCACACCTTGTCAAAGACCTTGGATATATATTGTTGGTCAGAGAGAAGTTTAGCATCTTCAAGGTGATTAGCTATCACTTAACTGATTAATGATTCAAAGATTTTGGCAAAGAGTGGGAGAAGACTTATAGGGTGATAATTTAATGGGTCAGTTCTTTTGCTAAAGTTCTTGAAAACTGGTACCACAGAGGCAAATTTTCTATAAGGGAAGCAAAATTCTGTAAGGCTTTTGTTATAGAGTTTGGAGAGGACAGGGGCTAGCTCAGCAGAGCATTTATTTATTACTATAGCAGGGATAAGATCTGGTCCACATGCTTTGGAGGTATCGAGGTTTTTTTATGATATCGAAGACATGAGAAGGGGTGATGATCAGATCATCGAGTGCAGTCTCCATTTTTCATTACCTTATTATTTGATGTAAAACTTGATAGAACTTCTTTTTATGTTTCTAAATTTTTTAGATGAGGATTGATAATTTGTATTATTTTAATCATTCAGACTAATAATCTCACATTGCTTGTTATTTTCACAACGTTTTCGCTGATGTAACCTCCGATTTTCGTCAGGTGCATCTTTTCGAACTTGGGAATCTTTATGTCGAACTTGGGAATCTTTATGTCGAACTTGGGAATCTTTATGTCGAACTTGAGAATCTTTATGTCGAACTTGGGAATCTTTATGTGGAACTTGGGAATCTTTATGTCGAACTTGGGAATCTTTATGTCGAACTTGGGAATCTTTACGTCGCACTTGGGAATCTTTATGTCAAACTTGGGAATCTTTATGTCGAATTTGAGAATCTATACGGAATTTCAAATTGAACCTTTTATTTAATCCACAGGAGTAGACTGTTGTCATTTCGTCAGCCATGACCGAATGGAAGTGTTAACTAATTATAAAATTATTCTTTGCTATTATCGCCTTTAGTAAGGATTGAACCTTCAACTTCCATGTGGACACATGGAGCAACAGATAAAGGCATTGCTTAACAATCAGTTCTAAGTGACAGTCTGCTGGGAGTTCAACGTTCTGTTCTGACTACAAGTAATAATAACTCAGCATAATTAAATTTCTTCTTCTTTGCGTGTCTTTGAAGCACGTGGGCGTACGACAGTTTCTCACTTTTTTACGCAGCCCTTTACATTTTTGTTGTACTCTGCAAGATCTTTCAAGCTGCACTGGTTGGGCAGTAGAGGGCAGACAAGGCAGTGTTGCATCATATGGTCCTCCCCTCCACATTCACAGATGGTTGGGTCAGTTTTGTAGCCTCATCTACTCATAGCAACTTTTGATAATTAATCATTAATTAACACTTCTACCCAGTCATGGCTGACAGGATGAGAACAATCTACCCCTCCCTCATGGATCAAACAAAGGATTCGGTTCGAAATTCTGCACAGATTCCCGAGTTCGACATAAATATTCTCAAGTTCAAAAAGATGCATCCGAAGAAGGTCGGAGGTTACGTCGGCCGAAAGGTTGTGACTATAACAACCAAGATGAGAATAGTAGTCCAACTAATACAAACTTCTTTTTTTCTTTCTTTCTTTCTTTCTTTCTTAGCGATAATCTTGACGGGTAACCAACGCGCGTTGTTGTTGCACAATGTCCTTTGTTGAGGATCTGCTGTACATGCCTACAAGTTTCAACCCACCCCCATGTCTAAGCGAGCGATGTCGCGATATATTCCCTGAATTTGTGGCTTTTGTGATCATCCCAGCCGCCGTTCTCCTCCTCGTTGTTCTGTTCCTCAGTTGTCTCATGTGCTGCGGACGGGTTGGCACGTAAGTATCTCAACTCAACTCACCATCGCAAAACAGAAATGTCAAGCACACTGCATACAGACCACACCCTAAAAAAACTTCATTTTATTTGATGACCTATGTCGATTTTCTCACCGCCTCACATTGGAATGCTTGACATAAAATCGGCATATAGTATACATTTTTATCCATACAAAAATTGTGGCTACATATGTGCAGACATATTTAGGCTATAACCTTATTTTGACTAAGCCTCGTCAGGTCGAATTCTTAGGATGAAAACAAAACATTTTTGGAGTGACTTGTTCAGTTAATTATAAATTACTTCTAATTAGAATAATTAAAACAGATTTATTTTTTCAAACATGACTAAATCCCAGAACTAAAGTATATTTTAGCATGTATATATATATATATATTTTTAATATAGTTCACCCACTACAAGGTAAGTTGCTCCTGTAGACGCAATGGCTATTGAGAATTAGGGGGAATGTTTTGGGGGTCATCCTAAATTGAGAGCTGTGTAGCGAGATGTTCGTTCACATTAGTTTTAAATTTCGATTTTTTGTTAATTTAAATTCACAAATGATTTATTGATTTTGTAACCCCCCTCCCCCCTAATTAATTTTACTTATTTTTTTAATTATTCAAA
This sequence comes from Sepiola atlantica, assembly GCA_963556195.1. Lineage (NCBI taxonomy): Eukaryota > Metazoa > Mollusca > Cephalopoda > Sepiida > Sepiolidae > Sepiola > Sepiola atlantica. Next base: position 85,231,533 of record OY744533.1, read on the forward strand.
GTTTCAAAAACGTTAATGACACTTTGGAAAAAAACCAAAAACAAATGAATATCTTTATAATAAAATGTCTTTCAAATCTAAATGTGTGTGATTTTATTTCTAACTCATTTTCTTTTCAATCTTTGTAGGGAAAAAAGAATCTGCCAAACCTCAGAGTAAGTTTTACATTCTTCATCTTTTATTGAATTTTAAAAATGTTAGAAAATGTTATTTTCCCAAAATCAAAATACAAAGTGTGTTTTTACATAAGAGTTAGGAATTGTTCAGAATAATTATTAAGTCTTCCACTGATCTTTGCGAGGAATTAACTTTATACCTTACAGCTTTAATACTTGTTTTTTTTTTAACAATAGGGCAGTTCTGATTGGTTAATATCGCAAACCTACGGAACGATGTTGGTAACATCACATGAAGAGATGTGGGAACATCTGATTGGGTAATATAACATGGAGAGATGTGGGAACATCTGATTGGGTAACATCACATGGAGAGATGTGGGAACATCTGATTGGGTAACATCACATGGAGAGATGTGAGAACATCTGATTGGGTAACATCACATGAAGAGATGTGAGAACATCTGATTGGGTAACATCACATGGAGAGATTTGGGTAACATCACATGGAGAGATGTGGGAACATCTGATTGGGATAACATCACATGGAGAGATGTGGGAACATCTGATTGGGTAACATCACATGGAGAGATGTGGGAACATCTGATTGGGTAACATCACATGGAGAGATGTGGGAACATCTGATTGGGTAACATCACATGGAGAGATGTGGGAACATCTGATTGGGTAACATCACATGGAGAGATGTGAGAACATCTGATTGGGTAACATCACATGGAGAGATGTGGGAACATCTGATTGGGTAACATCACATGGAGAGATGTGGGAACATCTGATTGGGTAACATCACATGGAGAGATGTGGGAACATCTGATTGGGTAACATCACATGGAGAGATGTGAGAACATCTGATTGGGTAACATCACATGGAGAGATGTGGGAACATCTGATTGGGTAACATCACATGGAGAGATGTGGGAACATCTGATTGGGTAACATCACATGGAGAGATGGGTAAACGTTTAAATTGTTGTAGTGATCGCTTAATGATGAGGTGTCCGTGTTTTGCATGAGAGAACTTGTTGCATTCTGGGGGCCCTGTTTGAGTGGGATCAAATCAACTAGTGTGAATATGTGCACTCGGTGAAATGAGTGCATGTTACTTTGACATTAGAGTCTATGGTGTAAATCAGCCCTGGGAAACCAGAGCTGTAAACAGGTTTAGAACTCAGGGTCAGATTCAAAATGGAGGATCACGAAAAGATCGGACACAGAAGTTGAGTGACAAGCTGGGAAGAATGACGTCACAAAGAAAAGGGTTTTTAGGAGCTCGTAGGAGACGGTCGCAATTAAGATGTAGGTATTTATCTACCTCCCACAGGTAAAATGTGACACAAGATCGGAAAGTGGGATTTGATAAGTCAGCACCCTAGAGGAAGAGCACTTATGACCCTCAAAAAATGGCTGGGCAACCCCATCAGCATTCCCCGGTAGGGGCGCCTCAGGCGATTAGCAATAAACTAACCCCTTCTCAAAGGGTGAGAAGGCAAAGCCTGGGAGGGTGGACCTCCTAGAACTGCACAGGACAAACCAACAGACCGGCAGAATCAAGACCCGAAGGCCAAGACGACACCGGTCTATAGGGTGTAGTATCCATCGTAACAGATACTACACTTTCATTTTAGCCAAAAGGCCAAGATGTAATTCTTAAAGAAACCAATAGCACGTTGGGTTCAAAGAAGGAGCCCAAGATGTATTTTCTGTCTCTTGTAATATACCTCCTCCATCCGTTCCTTTAGTTAGTATTAAGTAGGATTAACAGTTTTGGTCTCTCTCCATTGTAATGTGAATTATGATTGATCGTATGAAGAAAAAAGGCACAAAATATTACAAAGAAGCAAAACATATACAATGAGACTAAATGATAGATTTACATATAAGAGTGACACCAGATAAATTTGAGATTTTAAAAAAAAGTAAAGTATAGAATTATTTCTATTAAGACGAAATTACAACTTAATTTTATATTTAGAAATATTTGCAAATTATTCTTCTATGAGAACAAGAGAAATGGTGATCTTAGTATTAAAAAATCAAAATCATCATATTTCTAATTGAAAAATATAAGAAGAGTTGTCTCCCTTACAACTAAAATTTTATTTCTTTTTCTGTATAAGTTTAAAAAATATTCAAACAAATAAAAACTAAAATGACTTTACTGCATATGTCAAAAACGGATATTAAAAAAATAAAATTTTAATTAAAAATTTAAAAAAATGTTTTTTATTTTAATATTCAGATACGAAACGATATTAAAAAAAGTGTCAACATACTATTTATTACTGTTCACTAACCCAAAAACATATGTTAAAAACAGATGTTAAAAAAAATTGAAATTAAAAATTTTAAAATTAAAAAAAAATTTTTTTTTTAATTTTAATATTCAGATACGAAACGATATTCAAAAATGTGTCAACATACTATTTATTACTTTTCACTAACTCAAAAACATATGTTAAAAACGGATGTTAAAAAAAAAATTGAAATTGAAAATTTAAAAATTAAAAAAAAAAAATTTTTTTAATTTTAATATTCAGATACGAAACAATATTAAAAAAAAAGTGTCTATATACTATTTATTACTTTTCACTAACCCCAAAACATATGTTAAAAACGGATGTTAAAAAAATAAAATGAAAATTTAAAAATTAAAAAAAAAATTTTGTTTTAATTTTGATATTCAGATACGAAACGATATTCAAAAACGTGTCAACATATTATTTATTACTTTTAACTAACCCAAAAACATATCTTAAAAACGGATGTTAAAAACATAAAATTAAAAAATTTTAAATTTAAAAATTTATAAAAAAAATTTTTTTTAATTTTAATATTCAGATACGAAACGATATTCAAAAAAGTGTCAACATACAATTTATTACTTTTCACATTTTTTATGTCATCGGTCGGGCTACCATGTTGACCCATAGTCAACCATTTAGCAACTATGCAATACTCCCCGACCAAAAAGTTTCATGAATTATTGTTTCTCTTTCTTTTTCTACATTCAGATCTGAATTGATTCAGTACAGTTCAATTCGACAGGCTTCACTCAGTCTTCGTCAACTCTCAGACAACCGAGAAACACCAATTAACATTCGGAGTGGTTCTATGTCTCTAGCTCACCAGAAACGACGCCAGCGCCATGGTAGAGTGAGAGGAAATGCCCCCCATTCAGCACCTGGGACCCTACAAAGGTGAGCAGCCACCATTTGTTTGAAGAGCAAATTGTGCCATCCACACTTGCTTAATTTTCTTTTTAGAAGATACTAAACTCATTTTGATTATTTAAACTACTTTTCACAACGTTTCAGCCGATGTAACCTCTCACCTTCTTCGGCTACTTATCGAACTTGGGAATCTGATAGTCAAATTAGTTAAATTATTCGAACTACTGTTCTCATCTTGGATGCTATTCTCACGTTTCGGTCGATGTAACCTCCGATCTTCTTCAGATGTGTTTTGTCGAACTCAGAAATCCGTACACATGGACTTATGGTACAACAGATATAAATGCTAAGTAATAATCAGTTCGAAGCGACAGTCTTCTGGAGGTTGAAGGTTCAATCCTCAGCGCGGGCGATACTAAGAATACAATTACGAATTATTTAAGACTTTTTCACAGTCATGGCTGACGGAACGAGATCCAGCTACCCCCGTGGATTAAATAAAGGGTTTTGTTCAAAGTTCCATACAGATTCTCAAGTTTAACACAAATATTCCTGAGCAACAGGACGCATCCGAAGAAGTTCGGAGGTTACATCGGCTGAAACGTTGTAAGAATAATATCCAACATAATTTTTAGACTGTTATCCACATCTTCGTTATTTTATTGACAACTTGTTGGTCACTGTACTCTTCGGCCTTCTTCAAACGCCTTTTTCTCATAGTTGGCACCCCTCCGTGTATACCAACAGATAAAATCTACATCGATTGAGTCATTAAAATGTATTATATTTTGCAAGATGATCTACATATAAATACCATTATCACTAACTATCGACTTACATTCACAATTACTAGCAAAAATATGCTTCCTCTGGTCACATATTTTTGCTAGTATCCCCCCTCCCCTTAAGGAGGGGGTAATGCCTGGGAAGATAGTATCATAACAACAAATACTACACTGCCCCCCCAATGGAAGAGGTACTGCCTGGGAGGATAGTATCATGACAACAGAACAGATACTACACTGCTTCCCCCAAGGAGGAGATAATGCCTGGGAGTATAGTATCATGACAAAAGAACAGATGCTACACTGACCCCCCTCCCCGTCAAAGGAGGAGGTAATGCTTGGGAGGATGGTATAATGACAACAGAACAGATACTACACTGCCCTCCCAAAGAAGGAGATTATACCGGGGAGGATAGTATCATAACAACAGAACAGATACTACACTGCTTCCCAAAGGAGAAGGTTATACCTGGGAGGATGATCTCATCACAATAGAAGAATACACTAATCCCCTACCCCAAAAAGGAGGAGGTAATTGCTGGCCGGATGATATCATGCCAACAGAACAGATACTACACTATCCCCCCCCCTTCCACTGAATTAAGCATTGAAATATATTACATTAGTCTGAAATAGTATCGTAAACTGAATTGAGCATTAATAGTAGCAATAGTATAGTTTCGACTTCAGACAGACAGATACCGAATCTCCATTAGTAATAGCTTGTACTCCATCAAATCTCCACAAATACCGCGATAGTAATCATCATCATCATCAACCGGTTTATTTGTTGAATCAGGCCACAATTAATCCTCTGATGAGGGTGGGGCCTGATTGTCTAGTCTCGAAATCTAAGTCTTCCTCTCCACTCCTGTCTTTGGCAAGGTTTGATGGAATCCATACCCATGGCCTTCCTATCACGTTTGACTACGTCCTCCCAAGTCAACTTGGGTCTGCCAGTGGTGATGTTCTCTGCTGGCACATTCAACTTTCGAACTTTAGCAATCCAGCCATCGCTACGCTCAATGTGACCCAACCAACGCAGTCTGTTCTTCCGCATGATGTCCGTAAGGCTTTTCAAGTCGACCTGTGAGAGCAGGGATTCAAAAGAAACGTACTGTTCAGGCCTCACCAAACAGATCCATCTGATCATTGCCCTGTCATTACGGTGCAGCTTCTTTAGTTCTTTAATACTCCGTTTAGTAAAGCTATAAACAATACTAGATAACTTGTGGCCCATTGGGTCAACGTTGGTACATCGTACATTAATGTGTGCATTGTAAGTGTCCTTAAACGATTGTGAAAATAAATAGATATTTTAAAAGTAGATCCGGAGAGTTGGAGAATCAAATTACTCTCTGCTTTTAATTGAACAGAAATTAGTGGGATTTCCTGAAGCAACATCGGAGATGTCAGTTACGACAAAAAATAAATACACTGTTTTACCGTTTCAAATGCTGCTGCTGAATAAAATTATATTCACATCATCCAATCAAAACCCTTGTTGACATGGCGACTGATCAGATAGACAACCGATTATTTATGTCTATAATTTATTTATGTTACCCTTTTATATTCCTCTTACACTGCTGCTACTACTACTTCCTCTATGTTCTTCCCTCAACCACTTCTTGTCTGATTCACCCTCTCGTCCACCATCTAATACATTCAATGTGCAAAAGAAGCAAACAAGATTATCAGAGATTTAGTACCATCTATTATAGAAAAGGAAGTTGTCTGTTTATGTGTCTGTTTATGTGTGTTTAGCTAAAAGTCAGAAGCTACACAAGACATATCCACAAAGCTGGGGGGGGGGTCAGCATTTCCTTGGAGAGAATATGGACAAATTTTTTGAAATATTCTTTTGGGGGTCAGCAGGAATAAAATTAGTCGGGAGAGCGGAGGGGGGGGGGACATTTAGAGTGATTTTTTTTATCAACCTTTGGTGTGAAACCTGAACTGAAATACATGTCATTGGTCCTTCGACTAGGATCAAAGTATTGCATAGAGGGAAACCCCTTCTTGACTGGGGAGAGAGAGAAAGGGGAAGTGGATAGAGAGAGAGAGAGGGAGAGAGAGAAAGACAGACAAAGAAAGGAGAGAGAGAGAGAGAAAGGAGAGAGAGAGAGAGAAAAAGAGAAAGAGAGAGAGAAAAAGAAAGAGAGAGAACGAGAGAGAGAAAGAGAAAGAAAGAGAGAGAGAAAGAGAGAAAGAGAGAGAGGAGAGAGAGAAAAGGAGAAAGAAAGAGAGAGAAAAAGAGAAAGAGAGAGAGAAAGACAAAGAAAGGAGGGAGAGAGAGAGAGAGAGAAAGATAGAGAAAGAGAAAGACAAAGAAAGGAGGGAGAGAGAGAGAAAGAGAGAGAGAAAAAGAGAAAGAAAGAGAGAGAGAGAGAAAGATAGAGAAGGAGAGAGAGAGAAAGATAGAGAAGGAGAGAGGAGAGAGAAAGAAAGAGAGAGAGAAAGAGAGAGAGGAGAGAGAGAAAAAGAGAAAGAAAGAGAGAGAAAAAGAGAAAGAGAGAGAGAAAGACAAAGAAAGGAGGGAGAGAGAGAGAGAGAGAAAGATAGAGAAAGAGAAAGACAAAGAAAGGAGGGAGAGAGAGAGAAAGAGAGAGAGAAAAAGAGAAAGAAAGAGAGAGAGAGAGAAAGATAGAGAAGGAGAGAGAGAGAAAGATAGAGAAGGAGAGAGGAGAGAGAAAGAAAGAGAGAGAGAAAGAGAGAGAGGAGAGAGAGAAAAAGAGAAAGAAAGAGAGAGAAAAAGAAAAAGAGAGAGAGAAAGACAAAGAAAGAGAGAGAGAGAAAGATAGAGAAAGAGAGAGAGAAAAAGAGAAAGAAAGAGAGAGAAAAAGAGAGAGAGAGAAAGGAGAGAGATAAAAAGAGAGAGAAGTTTTAAAAGAAAGATGTTACATACCTTCTTTTTACTCTTCAATTTTGTTATCCATACTCCCAGACAACGCCGGGTACCCTGCTAGTATAGATATAAACCTTTCTGTTTTACAAATTATTTTCAATTTTATTGAAATCAATTCAAAAACAAATTATATCAATTATTTCATCAATTTTAGTTCCACAATAAATATAACCAAAGTTGTCATCCGTCATTTTATAATTTAATTATTTCAAAATAAAAAAATAAAAATGATAGTCTGGCATATTTCAGAATATGAGATCGAATTAAAAAAAAAAATAATGAAATGTAATTTTAGGAATATTTGTTTTGGCTGATATCCTTCCTTTTATTTTCTCTTCGTTTTACCCTCTAGGCACCAGAAAGCTGAGAGAGATCCAAGCCCCCCACCCCCATACAATTACAGGTAATTATTCGACTTTTAAAAGTAATATTTTATGCCTCACAACAAAGACTGTTCTCTCTCTCTCTCTTCTTCTTCTTCTTTTCTTCTTTTTCTTTTCTTCTTTTCTTCTTTTTCTTTTCTTCTTTTCTTCTTCTTCTTTTCTTCTTCTTCTTTTTCTTCTTCTTTTCTTCTTCTTCTTTTTCTTTTCTTCTTCTTCTTTTTCTTTTCTTCTTCTTTTCTTCTTCTTTTCTTCTTTTTCTTCTTCTTATCCAGAATATAATGCAAAAAAAAAAAAAAACGTTTTTATTCTTATTTATTTTTAAAAAAATAATTTTCAATCTCAAGAAAATTGTTTCGGTCACACATTAAAATAAACTTGCATAAAGTCATAAATTTAAAACAACAACAAGAAAAAAAAAAACAGAAAATAGTAATTTTAATTGTAATTTTTAAATAAATGGTAAAAATCTATTTTAGTATAAGAATATTATTTAAATTTTCCTCTAAACTCTCAATGCTCTCCAAGCCATTCGAAGAAAACTACTGACTGTGATACGATTATATATAAGGAATCGGGATTTCTTGCTACTCAGCTAAACAATGTCCAAGTGACAAATAAGAGATTTACATGATTTATAAACATTTTTCAAATTAATAATTGAAGCCAAAGCTTTTATTGTTAAATAATTGATTTCTCCTTCTGATTAGAAGATATTCTTTCTTTGAAAAACCAAGGTTTAAAGGACTTTTTTTAGATTCATACTAGGCTTTGTTGTGCTATTTGAAATTATAATAATTAAACTTGTAAAGTATGTAAAAATATATATATATATATATTAACTTATACAGAAAAGGAAATAAAATTTTAGTTATAAGAGAGACAACTTTTTTTATATTCTTCAATTAAAAATACGAGTTACTCCCCTTGGTGATTTTGATTTTTTTTTTCGGTCCTAATTGAAAAATGTTTTCATATCAGGTGAGACTACATATTTTTTATATTGTTCAGATTTTATTTAATTTGTGACAGCACTCCTCTGATGAATGTTGTTGAAAGAAAATCTCCTTAGAAGTTTTATTTTTTTAATTTTTAATAAAACAGATTTTACAAGTTATTAAATTAATAATATCGTAATGTTAACGAATATTTAACTATTCTAACTTTTACGTTTTTAGCAACACATGTGTTCGGGTGTATATTTCTGAAAGCTGTCCAATACATGCCAGCATGTAAAATGGAAGTTAAACTCACGGATATTAGATCTCCGCTTTTTAGCAGAATTTTGCTTTTTCTTTAAATTATTTCCGGTTAAATCTGACCTTTTATTTTACTAACATTTCAGCATGAAAAAATACCCTCCCCGAAGAAAACACAGAGAATTCATCTCCCATAGCAAAAAGAAAGATTTTGGTTATCTGCTCTAAAAAGCTAGAATGGCCCGGAAATGGGGGATCATTTTATGTTAAATTTCATATTTTTTGCCATTGCCTACTCACATCCCTGTAAACTGAAGATGATGATGATAGGGTCACCATTTTGTGTGTTGTGCTATCGAGAAAGATAAAAAGGACCATCATGAAGAAACGGTTGAATTTACATACATTAACATTTACATTTATTCTCATGCAAATCAAAGACAAACGGCAGTATTTAACATGATAAACAAAGGGATAAAACTACGACATTAAGTGAAAGAACACATTAATTTCCCAATGCAATCAACAAAGACATGTGTTTCAGGAGTCGGATCGAGAGAAATGCATGAACAATATATAAATAAATATGACTTACATTTTGTTGATCGTGTGTTCTGGGAGCCCGGGTAACTGCAACCAGAAGGAATAATCTATGACAACTGCTATGTAAAGATGGTCAGCCAATCAAAGTGCACCCAATAGTTTTGAAAGTCAATCCCCAAAAGAGGATAATATCCTGTTTTAAATTCACCACGTGGGTGGAATTAGATATTTGACTTCCGGGACAAAAGAGCTCATTCTCTCATTGGCTAGTATAATTCTGTATCCAACAATATCTAGATTAAGCTATTATATAAAGGACAGTTGTCTTGTCTTGTCTGTCCGTTTGTACAGGTAAAACTCAGAAACTACCAAAGATACACTTACAAACTTTACCTATTCTGATTTAGTATAACCTCGAACAGGTTATGGTAAATGAAATATTATTTTAATATTCATTAATTTGGAATCACGAGAGAGAGAGAGTGTGTGTGTGTGGGGGGGGGGTGTAAAGTCAGAAACCGAAACAAGATACAGAGCTGATATAGTCTTTTTCAGCATTGCTTCTGACAGACTATGGACAAATTAACTTCTGACAGACTATGGACAAATTAACTTTTTTAAGGGTCACCAGGAACAAAATTAATCAAGGTTTGGGGAGTCGGCATTTAGAACATTTTTTTTTTTCATCTATTGGTGATGAACTCGAACTAAAATACACTTTCTCGGACTTTTGCCCAAGATCAAAGTGTAGTATTTGTTTCGATGGATACTGCACCCCATAGACTGGTATTGTCTTGGCCTTCGGGGCTTGATTCCGCCGATCTATGGGTTTATCTTGTGCAATTCTAGGAGGTCCATCCTCCCAGGCTTTGCCTCCCCTCTTTGGGAAGGAGTAAGTTTATTGCTTACTGCCTGAGGCGCCCCTACCGGGGAATGCCGATGGGGCTGCCCAGGCAATTTTTAATGGCCAGAGTGCTCACCTTCTCAGGCGCTGGCTTTTCAAGCCCTACTTTCCGACTCGAGCTTGGGTTACATCTTACTTTGTGGGAGTAAGATAAAAATGGCCTTGTGCCTAACCTCCTGAAGAGGAGGTAAATAATACTTTCTTGGTCTTCTAACTAGGAGCAAAGTGTAGTATCTGTTCTGCCCTGGAGGAGGGTAAATCCTTCTTGACTGGGGAGGAGAGGCAGAAAGAAGTTTTTACACACTTTTTTTTTTTTTACTCTACCATTTTGTTAGGCATGCCCCCGGGCAATGCTGGGTAGCCCTGCTAGTAATCTATCACAAATTTCATGGAATATCACATAAAAAAAAAGATTTTCTTTGAAATATGGATTTAAACTTTCTTTCAAAAAGAGAGAATTCTTCTTTTTTTTTTTCCAGACATTTTTATTTTTCCAAGAATGATGAGAAATATTTAGTTTCTTAAGAGACAATTTAGCTAAAAATTTGGTCTGATTGAAAGACGTGACCATAAAATTGGCGATACTACTTCGTTTTCTATAAGAAAAAAAAATCATTTTTCATATTTCCTGTTGCCGTGTGTCATGTTTTATTGACAATTCTCAAATCGCAATATTTAGCTTTCAAATAAATAATAAGTGAAGAAGACAGTCGGAGTAAAGAGAGTTGGTTAAAGAAAAGACAACTCATCACACATCTAACATATAAAGTTATCTTTTGAGATTTTAATAGTTGGACCTAAGTAACATTTAAGCTCACATATCAAACTTTGATTAGACAATTGTTTTGTGTCATTAGCATTATAATAGCGTACTTCGCTACAGTTTCTTTTTTCTTTTTTTTTTAAATATGTAGTCCTGTCCGGACAACTGGTAAAATGGAAACATTTTTCAATCATGACTGAAAAATAAGAATTAGCAAGGGGAATAACTCATTAGCGACGAATAAGAAAAATTAACAAAAAGCAATATTATGAATGGGTCACCATTTAGCAAGTGCTAAATTCACCAAAATACTGTTTTGAATGAAAGAGATGAAACATAGTTAACGAACAAAACATATTTATATATTTACAAATTTACAGAAAGGTGTGAAAGATATTTTGAGTTATTGCGTTTTTAATGTTCGAAGTGTGGAAGGAGACCCGAGTGTTAGACGTGTGTATGTCTGTATGTTTGTTTTGTTTCTCTCCTTTTTAAATTTTCTTATCTTTTTATTTTTGCTGGGGATGGGGCATCCTACCGGATGCCACGCATTCACCGGCTGTTTCAGACACTTCAGCCGAGAGATCATTTTAAGATTCTAACAGTCCCTTTAAGTGCAATTGTTTGTATCTCTCTTGCACTTAGTTCATCGGGTATATTCGCCAGATAGTTTTTGAAATTCTTTTTCATTAGTCTGGTTGCTCCTATAATTTCTGGGATGATGGAAATCTTCCTAAAATTCCAGTTTCTTTTCATGCTGTACATAAGACCTTGGTATTTCGTAATCTTTTCCCTTTCAGCTCCGTTTAAGCCAGCCTCATTAGGGGCGAGTTCAAGAGACATTGTTCATATGCAGCCTTTGTCAGTGTGTGAATATGTGTGAACCTCTCTGTGTGTGTGAGTTTTTTTTTTCAATTTCAATATATATACGTATATATATATGCTCTGAAGCTTGTAATGCAACTTCATTGAGCTTGCAATTTGGAACATTTTCGGATATTATATATTAAAAAACAATTTCTGTAGAACCCACACACACACACACACACACACACATATATATATATATATATATATATATATATATATATATATTATATATATATATATAAGAAGGCTGAGGGCAATGCACAGTGCCGGATTGATGAGAAGCTGGAAAGAACAAAAATAATAAATCGAAAGGGGGCAACTTACTATTTATTTTCTTTACAATCTTACATAACAGCAAGAGTGGTGTCGGTTGTGTGTGTTGTCCGGATGATGATTAAAAATCATTCAATATTTCAGGAAAATCTTCCCTTTGTCAAAAATAGACACCAAACGAAAAGTTCGTGTGTGTGGAAAATTCGCCAAAATATACATTACACATTAAAAACAATCTTATAATAAGCAGTTTCTTCTTCTTCGGTTCTTTTTTTATTAACATGAAGGTTGATGGAGCATCATGCACACTGGTGTGCCCACGTCCAGGTAACTGGCTAGCTGCATGCATGGAAGTATCCATGAAGGTTTATTTGAAGCAAAAGTTTTATGGAGAATTCGCTTCCTTACCCAACGCCTTTTTGGTGATTGACACTAAGTGCGTCACCAACCAATGTTAACAGCCTGCACTCGACCTAGTCGGTCAGTCAGCTTTTATGGTGACCGAAACCTGCTAAGTCTAAATATTATATCGGCCATCTGTATGCCTTTCCTGACTCAAGCATATCCCACGTATGTCCTATGGAACTGCTTATTGGGTATTTGCAGTTAATCTCCATATCTGAAGGCCGTTCTCCTATCCGCCACCTAGGGACCCGGTGGATGTGAGATAGTCGCTTCACACCATAAGTTAATAAGCATTGTTTACGGAATAGGATTAATCTAAGCACCAAAATTATTTGATGAAATGTTGTCGATTGCTATTCAACTTACAGAATTGAATTCTTTTTGCAGTGTTCATGATGGTACATGGTCTGAGGTTCCTTTAGAATTGGAACTTGCAGAAAACGGTGCCATTGGAATAAGTGACCCTGAAGCCTCAAGCATTGGAAATTACCAGGAACATCGGCCGACAAGAAAGAAACACGGAGGAAGAACCATGAAAACTGAAGCTCTTTGACCATAAATACTAAGAATTATTTTTTTTTAATTTGTTCTCCTTTTTTTTTATATATTTCGACTGAAATTCGTTTGAGACATTTTCCTTTTTTTCTCGAGATATCTTATCACTGCTTTATTTAACGCCCCATTATTCACGTATTAAAAATGATTTTCAGAAATTAAACCTGTGTGAAAGTGTTTTTATTACCTGTTGCATCATTTCCCTGAGGGAGAGAGTGAGAAAGACAGAGAGAAGGGAAGAATCGGTGTCTATTATGACATCACAATGTATTCTAACTTTGTGAAATCCTTTGACTTTGTAATCTTTGTAAAAAAAATAATAATTGACGAATGGCAAAGTTAAGAAATTATATATTTATCTACCCAGCATTGTGGAATCGATAACATCATTTTACCGGTGAAAACAGATGGATGTCCGGTATGAAAATAGGGTAGGATGAACGAATAACGTAAATGAAGCACGAATTATGTGTAATAATATATTTTCATTACAAAGTAAAATATTCTTTTTTTATTAAATAAACAGAAATAAAAAAAATATCACTTTACAGACGAATCTTCCCCGATGAAAATATGGTGAGAGATCGGACGAATACTGTAGATAAGAATGTGTTGTGCAGTAAATAGAAAACTTACATCAAATCTCTGACTAAAGTTGCTGGAAAATGGTTGGATCAGTTAAATTGCTGAGTAATTTCTGACTATAAGTAAAGTTTAAAGATAACCGTCAAGTATTATGGTTTGTTGAATTTTTTTACATCCACCCCATCGTTCCAGAGCCGCTTCCCCCCCCCCCCTCCCCCCAAATATCAATTTTCTTGCACGACTCTATCGTATCAAAAAGATCTGAAAAAAAAAAAAAAAAAAGATCTTTTGGCGTACCTGATCTGGAACCAGATATCGAAGGACCGGGGGCATGGAATCGGATATAGAAAGTCTAGAACTGAATCTAGATGGTCAAGAAGTCAATCTGGAAAACCTTTAACCAGATCTGGAATGTCAACAACTGGGTCTGGTCCAGCTGGGACCATGTCTGGAAGGTCGGAGAACTATGTGAACGTTGGTGGATGATATGGAAGCGAACCTGGAACGTCTAGGACAGGAATTAAAAAAAAAACAACAAATACACAACAAATAACTATTACAAAACGCAAGAAAATTTATTTTTCTACTAACCTGTGGCTACTAACGTGTGGCTACTGATTGTAATATTGTTGATGGGCAGAAGTCTGAAGTGTATATCATCAACACTGTTTAAAAACTTTATTTTAATCATTTTTTAATCCTTTTTTATGTGATCATTTGATCACTTCAAGTTTTTTTTTTAAATACATTTTTGGGGGAAACAAGATTTATTTTTTAATTTAATGTTATTTAGTTGTTTTTTTTTTAACATGTCACAAATTATGAATTCATTTTTTTTTTTTTTTAATAAATTGGTTTAGTTCAAAGTTAGAATTACCTCAAGGAACTATTCTCGGCCCAACCTTCTTCATTAATTATCTTCCAAATCATATTCTGAGATCATTTGTTGACATGCATGCAGAAAAGACAATAAAGAGGGCTTTATAGGTCCTCTTTCTTAGGATTTCAAACCGGCGGTACCGATGCTGTTCTGATCTTCTGTAATACAAACATTAATATATATATATATATATATATATAAATAAAAGTTATCCACCGATCTTTTGCATAGCTGACTTTGGCTAGAACCGAACCCATGACTACATTGTCTGTAATCTGAAATGTTACCTGTGGACCACAATGCCTTGCCTGAAATATGTAGGATTTTTTATCACCCAACTATTAAATTATGCTTTGTTGTTTTTTGGCGATAGTGACAACGTATGAAATAATAATTGATAAATAATAAAAAGTTGGCTAAAATGGCATAAAATTTTTTTTTAAATGTCAGAATAAATGAAATAGGGATGTAAAGGCCATAAACAAAAGGTAAAAATGAAGTTTAATTTTTCTGTCTATTACGTTTTTTTCTTTCTTTTTCTTTTTCTCTCTTTTTCTTTCTATTACGTTTATTTCTTTTTTTCTCTCTCTCTTTTTCTGTCTATTACGTTTCTTTTTTTAACATAGTTCACCTCAAACAAGGCAGGCCGCCACTGTAGACGTAAGGGGCTACTGAGAAAAAGGGTGAGAGTTTGGGGGGTAAACCTAAATTGGGAGTTGTGCAGCGAGATGTCTGCTTACATTAGTTTTAAATTTCTGCATGTCAGTACCGTCAGGAAAACAGGGAGCAGGGAGAGAGTTCCAGAGTCCAGCAGCATGAGGAAAGAAGCTTTTGGAGTAGAAAGCTCTTCGGCATCTGGGGACCTTCACAGTGAATGGATGGGATTTGGCAGATTGTCGGGTTACTCTAGTGAATTTACGTCGTGGGGGTACCAGAGCAGCAAGCTCATCAGAGCACAATCCATTGAAGTACTTGTAAAACAGGCACAAGGAAGCAACATTGCGGCGATGGGACAGGGGCTGGAGCTTAGTTGATAGTGAGAGACCTATTAAGTTGGCGACTCTTTTTTGGACCTTGTCTAAGAGGGAGAGACTAGCGGATGATGCACCAGCCCAGATGTGGCAACAATACTCCATGCATGGGCAGATGGTGGCTTTGTAGAGATATAGGATAATGTCAGGTGTGAGAAGTTTACTAGCCCGGTAGAGGGAACCCACCTTCTTTGCAGCAGCCCTGGCAATGTCTTCAATGTATTTATTCAAATTCATGCTATCTGTGAAAGTTAGGTCAAGGAGTTTGAATGATGAACTCTCAGGTAGGGGGTTATTTGTCTCTTTTGCTGTCTATTACGTTTCTTTCCTTTTCTCTCTCTCTTTTTCTGTCTATTACGTTTCTTTCTTTTACTCTCTCTCTCTCTCTCTTTCTTTCTATTACGTTTCTTTCTCTTTCTCTCTCTCTTTTTCTTTCTATTACGTTTTTTATTTCTTTTATTACGTTTCTTTTTATCTCATAAGCATACAAGTAAAAATTCAAGAATAAGGCGTGTCAGATATGTAGGGGCGGGGGGTAACTACAAATCAAAGGTTCAATTTAAAACTCTCAAAAATGAAACAGAAGAAAATAAAATATAAAATTAGTGGGTGGGTGGGGGGGTATATACTTATAGTTAAAGAATGGTAAGACAAATTATCCAAACAAAATTGAAGAGGGTTTTAAACTTATAGAAGAAATATACTGGTAAAAGAATATGTTTGAAAAATATAAAGTAAAGATATTTCAATCAATTAAAGTAAGTTGTTTTAATACTGGCCCGTTGTTATCTAGGAAAATCTTAGTTATTGGGTGGGGGAGGGGTATCAGTTGGAGCTATGTAGTTGATATATTTAAATGTTCTTCTATGTCTGCAAGCCGATAGAAATTCGCTTTTAGAATTTATGATGGTTTTACTCCTGGCGGCAGTGATTATCATGGCTATCTCCAAAGTACATAATTGACAGAACCTAGAACCCGGTGTATAAGACTTAGATTTTTTCAAGATTGACCAATGCAGAGAGTAAGGGATGTTATTACTTTTAACGATTTTTTATTAAATTAGTTAGGGAAGTCCTTGCAATATGGTCGTTATTACTTCTAAAAGAGGATAAATGGCTGGATATGTGGTATTTTATAGGAAAAGCAGTGGCTCCTATGTAAGTGTATAATTTAGATAAAGTGGTTATTACATTAGGTGTGCTATTTGTAGTAATAGATGAGTCCTGGGAAAGTATGTTTAACTTCCGAGTAGAGGTTAAGTTAGAGTTGTTAGATATGGCAACTATATGGGGTAAAGACGTTTGAGCAAGATTGTTATTAACAGGTGAAGAAAGGTGGTTGGTATCGAGTTGCGAATGTGTAAGCTTATGGGGTAAGGAAGGTATACTTGTACTGGTGTTACTTTGAATATTAGCGTTGTGAGGGAATTGTTTCACAGTGCATGCGTATATAACATCACTATGTATACAATTATTGTTTAGCGGACATTCTCTAGATTTCTGGCAATTGCAATTATTTGAAGAGGATATTGGGGTACTGAGGACTGTGTAGATTTAGTTTCCTTATTGTTACAAGAAATAATGGTTTGTGCTATGTTAGGCATTGTAGAATAAGAAATTTAATGGAATTTTTGTTTAGGATCACACTATATCTATGAGGATGCTTAAAAAATATTTTAATAATTTAAAAAATTCTCTAGGATATTAGTTTTAACATTACAATTGTAGGGTTGGTTAAAACAAAGTTTGTGCTTTCGTGGTCCAGGTTTTGTGGAGTTAATTTGTTTGTCATTGTTAGTAAGTTTCCGAGTCTATTTTTATATGCGTTATTATACTTAGAAGTTGTTACATTCTTATGTTTTCCATTTTTTACTGACATGTTATTGTTATGTGTAATAATGCTCAAAGTCTTTTTAACGGAGTTGTTTTTTTTTTTTGTAATATTATCATTGTAAACTTAATTAAGTAAGGGTTATTTTAGAAATTTAAATTTTGGTGGAAAAATTGTTTTATTAGCAGATAGTTTAGATATTCTGTTTGAAACTGTGGGGACTATGGATTTAATGATAGATTTTTGCGTGGTTGGAAAGCTTATGGACGTAAGGGCTGAATGATTCAGAATTCAGGTCTAGCGTTAAATCAAGAAAGTTATATTTTCTCTTCTCGGGTTCAACGGTGATAGAGAGTTCAAAATTTTTAAAGAAGATATGTAAATTCTTAATAGTTTATTGTATAGGTCTCTCCTTGGAAACAAAAAGTGCGTCATCTCTGTATAACCTACCCTGCAAATGCTCAATTTCAACCTTAAATTCCCATAATAAGTATATACACACGAGATCAGTGACCTGTGCAGAGTCAGATGAGCCCATAGTGATGTCATAGTTAATGGGTGTGTCTTTTCTCGTCCATAATTTATTATCGAATTGTAGCATGGATCTTCTAATCTGTAATATCAGAGTTATTTTTGGCAAAAACGAGTGCTTTATTAAGAAGAATCGGAGAGATAGATTGGTAATAATTATCTATATAAAAGGTTATGAAGTTTAAATATAAATTAGATTTGTCCTTAAGATTAAGAAACCAATAAGTCACCTCATTTGGCGATTGCCGAGTGGATAATCTTATCAAGGATTTTTTTTACTCGTGATGCCTATAGCTGATTTAGAACGTCAAATTAATTTAATAGAATATTTTCCTGACATCTAGTTTTATGGTCTTTCAAAGGGCATCTCGGAGTTGCTGGAGTTAAATTCAGTGTAATTAGGGATATTCATAGAGGTTAATAAGGATTTAGATTCATTGTTTATGTTAGGTAGTGTATATATATATATATATATATATATATATATATATATATATATATATATATATATATAAATCTGTATGCAAAAATTAATTTATAAATGAATTTAAAAGAAATTATATATATATATATATATATATATATATATACAGGGTGACCAAAAAAAAACGGGCCCCAAATCTAATTAGACCCCGTTTCTTAGTGTTTCGTCCGAATGAAATTAATTTAGGGGGCATAACTAGTTTATTATATTCACAACATCATATCAAAACACTAGGGTATTTGGCCTGTTTTTCTCCGTTCTACAGCATGTGTTCTAGATGGACTCCTTTTAGCTCCGTGCATTTCTTGAGGCGCAGAACGAAGTTGTCCATGACGTTCTTACAGACTGAATTGGGAATGGCTCTCATCTCCTCCCTGATGGCTTCCTTGAGTTCCGTGATGGTTCTGGGTTTACTTGCATAGATTCTGTCCTTAAGATAGCCCCAAAGGAAATAATCTGGGGGGCTTATGTCCGGGTTATGGGGTGGCCACTCAAAATTAGTCTTGAGACTGATCACTCGGCCTCCGAAGTTCTCTTTCAGCCAATCTCAGGACAGGTTTGAGGTGTGAGAACTTGCTCCGTCTTGCTGGAACCAGAACTTGCTCATGAGCGACGGGTAGAGGGTCTGGAGCTCACTCTTGAAGGTTTTGAGGACTTCCACATACCGCTACTTGGTGACTGTCACTGCTGCGCCAGATTCTTCGATGAAGATTGGTCCGATGATGCCTATGACCGAGATTGCAGCCCACACCGTGCAATTAGGAGAGTGCAGGGGCTTGGTGGCTACTTCATTGGTCTGGAGGACCCCCAGAAGACATTTGTCTTGGAGTTCGCCTTTATGGAAGTGGGCTTCATCTGAGGTCTAAAGGAGGTTAAGGAAACCTGGTGTCTCCTCGATCTTATCGAGCATCTTGACTGCCATAGCGCTCCTCTGCTTCTTGTCTGATGCTGTAAGGGTCTGCAGCGTCTGTATTCTGTATGGGTAAGCCCTGATATTGTTCACCAGCACTCTCCTGCAAGTCTCACGGGAGATACCGAGGGACTGACTTCGCTTACGCACAGAGCGTTTCGGACTCTCCTGGAGAGACTCTCTCACACTTTCGACCAGCTCGGCTGTCTGCTTCTTGGGGCGTGCCGAGTGACTTGGACGGTTCTCACTGGCAGCATTAAAGTTCTCCACGGTCCCATACTTTTCGAAGTGGTCCACCCAGTTCTGAATTCTGCTTTTGGGTGGAGTCTTTTCACATCCAAACTGATGCATGAAACCGTCCTGGGTTTTCTTAAACGAGTCTGTCTTGTAGTAAAATTTAACACATTTTGCCCCAGCTCTCACTGAGATCTTGGTGTACTCACGGTCGTTGATTCTGCCATGTTCTGTAAAATAAGGGCAATCGGTGAATAAATAAAGGAGATATCACATAAAGTGTATACGGGGCCCGTTTTTTTTTTATTCACCCTGTATATATATATATATATATATATATATATATATAGAGAGAGAGAGAGAGAGTACAGATTTTTTTTTATTTAAGAAAAAATGACCATGGCGTTCAATTACCTGAGTAAGAGTCCAACATAGTTATCTAAATAGACATAGTTAAAGAGTTAGAAATCTCGGGTTCGTTTCTACCCTTTAACTTTACCTATATATATATATATATATAGGTAAAGTTAAATAGACATAGTTAAAGAGTTAGAAACCTCGGGTTCGTTTCTACCCTTTAACTTTACCTATATATATATATATATATATAGGTAAAGTTAAAGGGTAGAAACGAACCCGAGGTTTCTAACTCTTTAACTATGTCTATTTAGATAACTATGTTGGACTCTTACTCAGGTAATTGAACGCCATGGTCATTTTTTCTTAAATAAAAAAAAATCTGTACTCTCTCTCTCTCTCTCTCTCTCTCTATATATATATATATATATATATATATATATATATATATGCGTGTGCATGCATGCGTGTGTTACCATTTGGTGAGAGGGTGTAGGAGGGGCTTAATACTGCTCTCAGGCCAACAATGGCTCTTGAGAGTCCTACGTGAATGCCTCTGGTGTTCAAATATTTCCATGAAACTTTCTCGGCTCTTCTTTGTTTCATTGATTTTCCTGATTTTTGTGACATTTTGATTGAATGACATTTTTACAAACTTTGAAGTTGACATTTCATAAGTGTTCTTTGCGTTTGCTTTTTCTTTCCTTCTTTCTCTCCATTGTATCGCCATGTTGTTTATCTATCTACATACTATTAATCTATATTCTACTAAAGCTCTATGGATCTTCTTTGTTTGTTTGTTGTTTGCTTGTCTCTGTGCATAATCGATGACGTCATTCACTTAAACAGAGTTGGAAGACATAGGGCAAATCTTTTATAGCATCACAAAAAGTAGATGTCGCAAAGGGATGACATCGCCCATTAAAACAGGTTGGAGACACAGGAAAAAAATCCTTCATGACGTCATAAATGTTGAAGTAACAAAAGGATGACGTCATCCATTAAAACAGAACATACATGATCCATAATCCTTCGAATCACTGGGGTACAGTGATTGTGTATATATATATATATATATATATATATATATATATCCCTCACTCACACTCACTATCCAGGTTTATCGTCTATGTTCCCTTTGACAAGATGTTCGATATTGTTTGGCTGTCCTTATGCTAAATCTCCAGTGCTCACGGTTGTGGGGATTGACCGTATCCATTTGCCACTGTTTACAGTCTTGCCTGATGGTTTCTTTCCATGTTTTCTTAGGGTACCCAGCTTTTTTTTTGCTGTCCAGCCTTAGATCTCTGCATGTGCTGATATACCCCTTGCTTCTTTCAACATGCCCGAACCAGCAAAGACGGCTTGCCCTTATTAGGACATCAAGTTTTGGGATGGTCAATTTCTCAAGTAGAGTGTCTGACCTAATGTTCTGGATCTAGTCCGGCTTTACATCGCATATCCACCTAATCATGGCTCTATCATTTCTCTGGAGTCGAGCAAGTGGGGCCTGGGTGAGGGCCAAACACTCACTGCCATACAACATCATGTTTCTTACGCAGCTATCATAGACCTTACCCCTGTTAATAATTAGGATGGCTCGGAATGTTAGGACTGGGAAAAGTTCTCTGAACTTTCCCTAAGCTGTCTTGATTCTGATGGTCGAACTTAGTTTGCAGTCACCTCCAGCACTCAGCATATCTCCAAAGTAGAAAAAAGAAGTCTACCACCTCCAGGGTGTCCTCTCCTATTTAAACTTCTGTGTAAGGGCGTTCCTTAAATTGGGCGTGCAAGTCCTAGACATCTCTTACATCTGAAGTGAGCCTACCATCCACTCCACTGTACTTTTAGAGTAGAGTGGTTGCATTGTTATGCATTGCTCCTAACCCCCCCTTCTACATACTGCACATGGGTATTGGCCGGAGTCCTTCAAAGACTGGAGTTCTGAGTCACTACCATCACCTTTGTCTTTCCAGTGTTGACCCTCAGACCTTTTGCTGCTTCCATGCATGCATATATGCATATATATATATAAATATATATATACATATATATATATATATATATATATATATATATATATATATATATATATATATATATATATATATACACATATATATATACCAGATCAGGCTGCCCTGTGGCTCCCTGAGACGAAATTCACCTACATTGACGTTTTTTTTTTTTTTTTTTTTTGTAAAACTTAATTATGTTCTACAAAACCAAAAACAAAAACAACAGCCCCTCTCCCTTTCTCCCTCCCCTTTTTTATTTTATTTTTAGAACTTGAAGCATAAATCTTTTACTATAATGACCAGATTCGGCATTAAATAACCCAAAAAGGGTTGATATGCCGTAAAACAAAACTACCAAACCAAAAACGATGATTAAACATTTGAAGATATAAAGAACTTGAAGCATAAAAACTTTTACTATAATGACCAGATTCGGCATTAAATAACCCAAAAAGGGTTGATATGCCGTAAAACAAAACTACCAAACCATATATATATATATATACATATATTGTGTGTATTTAGGCAGCATTTTTTCATTAAGGCATGTTTTATTAAAGACGACAGAAATCTTCTGTTTAGTGATTCCTTTTTTTATTTTTTCCATTCGTCGAATGATCTTTTTGACGTGTAGATGGAATGAATTGATGAAGGATCCATGTGTTTGACTAACGTTTTCGATTCTCTCCGGAATCATCTTCAGGTCTTTTATGGCAAAAAATGAATAAAAAGCGAGTGAAAGAATTAAAAAAATTAAAAATACTTGAAGCCGTATACATAAAAACGCAGCAACCTAAAATCAATAACATTTCATACGAGACAAGTAAAACTATTTTAAAATGCTTAGTCTAGTTCAGTGATATCAACCGGTGTTGCCTAATTCAATTAAAAAAATAGGGACATCTTATTAAAATTACTTACTGCCTATCTCCCCCATTTTCCTTCTCCATAATTATTAGACGAGACAAAATTAAATCAGCCATTATTTTAAATTAAAAATAATAAGAATAATAAATAAAATTAATAAATAAACGAACTGTTTCAATTGTCACATTTTAAAATGTAGACGTCCGTATTTTACGCTAACGGTTTGCCGGCGTATTTTTTAAGAAATTCCATTCTTTCACTCGCTTTTTATTCATTTTTTGCCATAAAAGACCTGAAGATGATTCCGGAGAGAATCGAAAACGTTAGTCAAACACATGGATCCTTCATCAATTCATTCCATCTACACGTCAAAAAGATCATTCGACGAATGGAAAAAATAAAAAAAGGAATCACTAAACAGAAGATTTCTGTCGTCTTTAATAAAACATGCCTTAATATACATATATATATACATATATATATATATATATACACATATATATATATATATACATATATATATACATATATATATATATATATATATATATATATATATATATATATATATATATATATATATATATATACAAATCTGAGCAGTTTGGTTCCGAAATGCCTGATGAATTGATGCTTATTTTAAGCGTTAATGAAACAGAATATATTTTGTAGCAAATGGAATAAACCATCAACTAAATATACTTTGCTCTGAATTTTTATTGAGCACTCTCATGAACCCGGTTTAAACTTCCTTCGGATTTATACCCCTTGGATATTTGTAACAAGCGAATTATATATATATATATATATATATATATATATATATATATATATATATATATATATATATATATATATATATATATATATATATATATATATATTTGTTTTTATCTACATACATATACGTTTTCATTCTAGTAGCCGGAGATGTCAAAACTACATTATTCTCTCTTTTTGAACAATGTCATTGATGGAGTGTTTTTTCTGATATCTGAATTTCTTTGTCCATCTCGCAAAGTTAATCCAAAGATAGTTCTTAAACATTTCATTTCAAAGACATTGAGCTTCCTCTCATGCTCTGCCAGTCCATGTTTTACTTACAATAAGAACTATGAATGCATAGTAAATTCTGGCCTTCAGAGGTGTTGATATGTCCTTCCTGCTTCATATGTTTTCTTTTAGTCAGCCAAATGCAGAAGTTGTTTGATTTTTAGATGAATGATTTTAACTTTAGTAAACATTGATTTGTCTCCATTGAAAAATGTATTTCCAAGAAACACATTTAAACAAAAATAGAAAATTTAAATAAAAATAGAAAATTTAAACAAAAATAGAAAATTTAAACAAAAATAGAAAATTTAAACAAAAATAGAATGCCATGCAAGACTTTATGGTGGATCGAGAACGCCAACGCCAACCCTCTTTCTTTCTCTGCTTCATTGAGATACACTCTCCTTTTCACTCACCAGAAACAAGCTGGTTTGTAACAGGAACGTCTGAACTGAAAATTTCCAACCAATCAAAAACAGTTCAAAGTCAAAACATAACAAGTTAGTGCCAAAGTAATAAGCCGATGCCAACTAAATAAACCCTATAAGAGACTGGGAAATAAAGAGGGTTCTCATACTTCTTTACTTTCCTGGCCTTTTGGCTAAGATCAAAGTGTAGTATCTGTTCCGATGGATACTGCACCCCATAGACTGGTATTGTCTTGGCCTTCGGGGCTTGATTTACGCCTGTCTATGGGTTTGTCCTGTGCAGTTCTAGGAGGTCCACCCTCCCAGGCTTTGCCTCCCCTCTTTGTTATTTATTGCTTACTGCCTGAGGCGCCCCTACCGGGGAATGCCGACGGGGCTGCCCAGGCAATTTTTAAGGTAATAGGTTCTCTTCCTCTAGAGTGCTGACTTATCAAACCCCCACTTTCCGACCTTGTGTCACATTTTACTCTGTGGGGAGTAGATAAATACCTATTTCTTCTTGCCGACAGAGATTAACAGAGCGAAAAACGGGTAAAAAAAAACAAATAGGCAACAAATAAATGTCACAAAAGGCAAGATAAGTTACTCTTCTACTAACCTGGATAAGTTCATTTGTGTTTTAACTTATTTTAAAGCGTTTTTTTTTTGTTCAAAACAAACCTGGTGTCCACCTGTTTAGATAGAACAGAAAAAAAAATGACTGAAATTAGAGTTTTGATAATCGCTCAAAAAACGAAAAATAAACAAAATACTGGTAGTACATTACATTTTCCCACGATTGGTGACATCTATTGGATGTGTTTTTAACACTATTTTGTTTATTTTTTGATTTTTCACCAATTATCAAGAATCCCCGTGCTGGACTCATGAACAGCTTTTTTTTTGTTCTAACTGAACAGGTGGACACCAGGTATGTTTTGAACACAAAAACGCTTTAAAATAAGTTAAAACACAAATAAACCTATCCAGGTGAGTAGAAGAGTAACTTATCTTACTTTGCGTAACATTTATTTGGTGCCTATTTGTTTT
Source organism: Sepiola atlantica (assembly GCA_963556195.1). Classification (NCBI taxonomy): domain Eukaryota; kingdom Metazoa; phylum Mollusca; class Cephalopoda; order Sepiida; family Sepiolidae; genus Sepiola; species Sepiola atlantica. Next base: position 85,256,663 of record OY744533.1, read on the forward strand.
TTTGACTCCTTTTTCGTTCTGTTAGCTGTCGTTATAAATGCCTCAAGATTCTATGACGGTTCTTGAATAAGACAGGAGGGCAAAATGGCCGTAACGTTGTAATCAAAACAACCAAGGTGTAAAAACAAGTATGGGAAAAAAAAAACTCTAAAAGATTCACTGATTTCTTGAACATAAAAAAAAATAAATGTTCCCTTTTCTTCTTATTCTTTTTTTACTCTACTTTCTCTTAGACATTATCAAACATTTTAAACAGAAATTTGAAATCACCCCCTCCCATTTGTCTTTGTTTTCCTTCACCCCCTCCATTTTCCGTCTCTCCACTTTTTCTGCTTCCCCATTACCATGCTCTCCCACATCTATGTTTTTCCCTTGTAAATATGAAAAAAAAAAAAAAAATATCCATTCATTTCTGAGGAAAACTTGCGTAACATTTATTTGTTACCTGTTTGTTTTTTGTTTTTTACCCCTTTTTCGTTGTTAACTGTCGTTATAAATGCCCTAAAAACGTATAAAAGTGGCAATAATTTAATTTTTTGCGGAAATTCTAAAAGATTTTGAGGAATTGTATGTATTCCCGGGAAGGGGGGGGGTCTCCCCCCCCTCCCGGGAATACATACAATACATACATACATAATACATACATACAATACATACATACAATACATACATACATAAGCCTAGGCAGTAATATCCTAATGTATGGTCGCTTACTATTTAAGGTGAAATAGGTTTAGGGTTAGGGTTTCGTTGCTCCCCCTACCTATATTTTAGTAAAAATAATATTAACAACATTAAGTTATAGCATGTTTAATCGTCTACACCAAACGCAAACAAAACAAGTCGACCGAACAAAGAAAGATGACCGATATAAATAAATAAATAATGAGGATGACTCTAAGTTTTACTATTTTTCTTTTTAAGAATAATATTTTCTAGTAAGGGACAGTTACAATAACCCATAAGCACCGGCGACCAGGGATACTGTTGATAGGTTTGGGACATTTGTTTCTACTGTGTTGCTCTTGTTGCACCAAAAAAAAACATCTTATTTCCTGAGTGAATCATACCTAGCTTTTGATCTTCTTGAAAAAATGAAGAAAAGAAAATTATTTCAGCTTTTTATACATTTTTTAATGTAAAAGAATTATCATAATAGCCCCACCAATATGGGCTACTAATGCATTTTAGAATACATTATCATAGTAGTCCTGCCATACAACATCATTATAACCCCCCGCTTTGTAACAAGATACGTAAACATCCTTCGGAACAAAAAAAAGATGACTAGGCACAATTGTAATAATCAGTCGCACTTTTGCGTTTTCTCACACCAGACGTAGTTCGACGCGAATCAGCAAGCTTGCGCGACGAAATGGCTGTTCCTAGAGTTGTCTTTGGTCCACGTATTTGTGATGTTTTCTCCTTTGGTGAAATATAGTCACCAAGCATACTGACAATTTAATTTCCAAGACCTTGCATCATCATACATATATTATCATACATATATTATCATACATATATTATCATACATATATCATCATACATATATCATCATACATATATCATCATACATATATTATCATACATATATTATCATACATATATCATCATACATATATTATCATACATATATTATCATACATATATCATCATACATATATTATCATACATATATCATCATACATATATCATCATACATATATCATCATACATATATCATCATACATATATCATCATACATATATCATCATACATATATCATCATACATATATCATCATACATATATCATCATACATATATCATCATACATATATTATCATACATATATTATCATACATATAGTATCATACATATATTATCATACATATATCATCATACATACATTATCATACATATATCATCATACATATATCATCATACATATATCATCATACATATATTATCATACATATATCATCATACATATATTATCATACATATATTATCATACATACATTATCATACATATATCATCATACATATATCATCATACATATATTATCATACATATATCATCATACATATATTATCATACATATATCATCATACATATATTATCATACATATATTACCATACATATATTATCATACATATATCATCATACATATATTATCATACATATAATATCATACATATATCATCATACATATATCATCATACATATATTATCATACATATAATATCATACATATATTATCATACATATATTATCATACATATATTATCATACATATATCATCATACATATATTATCATACATATATTATCATACATATATTATCATACATATATCATCATACATATATTATCATACATATATTATCATACATATATTATAATACATATATTATCATACATATATCATCATACATATATTATCATACATATATTACCATACATATATTATCATACATATATTATCATACATATATTATCATACATATATTATCATACATATATCATCATACATATATTATCATACATATATTATCATACATATATTATCATACATATATTATCATACATATATCATCATACATATATTATCATACATATAATATCATACATATATTATCATACATATATTATAATACATATATTATCATACATATATCATCATACATATATTATCATACATATATTATCATACATATATTATCATACATATATTATAATACATATATTATCATACATATATTATCATACATATATTATAATACATATATTATCATACATATATCATCATACATATATTATCATACATATATTATCATACATATATTATCATACATATATCATCATACATATATTATCATACATATATTATCATACATATATTATCATACATATATTATAATACATATATTATCATACATATATCATCATACATATATTATCATACATATATTATCATACATATATTATCATACATATATTATAATACATATATTATCATACATATATCATCATACATATATTATCATACATATAATATCATACATATATCATCATACATATATCATCATACATATATTATCATACATATATTATCATACATATATTATCATACATATATCATCATACATATATTATCATACATATATTATCATACATATATCATCATACATATATTATCATACATATATCATCATACATATATCATCATACATATATCATCATACATATATCATCATACATATATCATCATACATATATCATCATACATATATTATCATACATATATTATCATACATATAGTATCATACATATATTATCATACATATATCATCATACATACATTATCATACATATATCATCATACATATATCATCATACATATATCATCATACATATATTATCATACATATATCATCATACATATATTATCATACATATATTATCATACATACATTATCATACATATATCATCATACATATATCATCATACATATATTATCATACATATATCATCATACATATATTATCATACATATATCATCATACATATATTATCATACATATATTACCATACATATATTATCATACATATATCATCATACATATATTATCATACATATAATATCATACATATATCATCATACATATATCATCATACATATATTATCATACATATAATATCATACATATATTATCATACATATATTATCATACATATATTATCATACATATATCATCATACATATATTATCATACATATATTATCATACATATATTATCATACATATATCATCATACATATATTATCATACATATATTATCATACATATATTATAATACATATATTATCATACATATATCATCATACATATATTATCATACATATATTACCATACATATATTATCATACATATATTATCATACATATATTATCATACATATATTATCATACATATATCATCATACATATATTATCATACATATATTATCATACATATATTATCATACATATATTATCATACATATATCATCATACATATATTATCATACATATAATATCATACATATATTATCATACATATATTATAATACATATATTATCATACATATATCATCATACATATATTATCATACATATATTATCATACATATATTATCATACATATATTATAATACATATATTATCATACATATATTATCATACATATATTATAATACATATATTATCATACATATATCATCATACATATATTATCATACATATATTATCATACATATATTATCATACATATATCATCATACATATATTATCATACATATATTATCATACATATATTATCATACATATATTATAATACATATATTATCATACATATATCATCATACATATATTATCATACATATATTATCATACATATATTATCATACATATATTATAATACATATATTATCATACATATATCATCATACATATATTATCATACATATAATATCATACATATATCATCATACATATATCATCATACATATATTATCATACATATATTATCATACATATATCATCATACATATATTATCATACATATATTATCATACATATATTATCATACATATATTATAATACATATATTATCATACATATATCATCATACATATATTATCATACATATATTATCATACATATATCATCATACATATATCATCATACATATATCATCATACATATATTATCATACATATATTATCATACATATATTATCATACATATATCATCATACATATATTATCATACATATAATATCATACATATATTATCATACATATATCATCATACATATATTATCATACATATAATATCATACATATATCATCATACATATATCATCATACATATATTATCATACATATAATATCATACATATAATATCATACATATATTATCATACATATATCATCATACATATATTATCATACATATAATATCATACATATATTATCATACATATATCATCATACATATATCATCATACATATATTATCATACATATATCATCATACATATATCATCATACATATATTATCATACATATATTATCATACATATATTATCATACATATATCATCATACATATATCATCATACATATATCATCATACATATATCATCATACATATATTATCATACATATATCATCATACATATATTATCATACATATATCATCATACATATATTATCATACATATATTATCATACATATATCATCATACATATATTATCATACATATATTATCATACATATATCATCATACATATATTACCATACATATATTATCATACATATATCATCATACATATATTATCATACATATATCATCATACATATATCATCATACATATATCATCATACATATATCATCATACATATATTATCATACATATAATATCATGCATATATTATCATACATATATTATCATACATATATTATCATACATATATCATCATACATATATCATCATATATATATTATCATACATATATAACACACAGTTTTAGGGGTTAAAGAAATCAAGGTGATTAGTTAAAGGCAAAAAACTAAAGGTTGAGATAAGATTATTATAGTAAGCCCCAATGTCAAAGTAGCCCCTCAAAAGCAATGAAAAACATGATTTTAGTTTCTTTTTATATGGGAAAATTTGGAGTTATCTCCGTTCTTTCTTTCTTTATTTATTTATTTATATTGGCCATTTTTCTTTGCCCGGTCGATTTGTTTTGTCCGTGTTTCACATAGACGATTAAACTTGCTATAACTTACTGTTTTTAATGGTTCATTTCGGGGTTGTTGTTTTTTTTTTTACTAAAACATGGTTTTAAGTAAAAAATAAGTTTGTTTAGGAGGACTAAAACTCCGCCCAAACATAAATAATAATCGCCCATACATTAGGTTATTGCCGCCTAGGAATTGTTTTCATTTTTATTATTTTCAAATTGTTAGAACGCCAAGAGATTATTAGTAAAATGATTTTCCTAATTTTCGATGCGTAACCAAACTCAGATAAGCGAAAATTAGGATACAAGGGAAGTAACTCTTCATCGACTGTAAAAATAAAGACTCAAATATTTCTCAGTAAGACATATTTTTTTCTAATCATTTTGCAAAAATAATTATTTCAGCACTCAATTCAGAAATATATCCGAATTAAAAAATGCTGTTTGTTCTTTTCTTTATTTATTAGAGATAAAAATGTAGAAAATAAAATGAACAATTTTGGAAGAATGAAAAGTTTGCCAAAATTTGTAATTTTATTTTTCTACAAATTTATTTATTTGAAAAAACAAACAAAAAGAACTTCCTTTTATGCCCATAATACATCACTCACTATGAAACGGCCATCTTTGAACTGTTTAAAAAACGTTTAAAATCAAGTGTAAACACGAAGAAACCATGTTTAATTGTCTTCAGCCTCAAGGACAACTACACCATGCCATTTTTCCTCAAATTTTATAAAATAATATCAAGTTAAGAAAAATTATAAGGCAGAAAAAAGTAGATGATTGTAATTATTTTTTCGTACAGATATTTTAAATGAAGGATAAATGGCACTTCTGCACTTTAGGGATGGGGCGAATTTATTTGTTTTTATTGCAGAAGAGCTTCAATAGAATAAGGCGTAGACAACACTCTTTATTTTTTATTTTTAGTACATAATTGCTCCGAAAATGAACGTGAATGCCCTGAATATATTTTTTTTATTTTCAAAATTAAATCGGGAATAAATAAATAAGAACTAATGCAAATTCAATTAATTAATAGAACATTGGCTTAAGAAATTAAAATTTGTGAAAATCAACAGTATTTTTTTTTTAACGAATTGACACAGTCATCTTGGTTGGGTCAACACATTTATTATTATTTTTTTTACAGTTTAAAAAATAAAACCCGAAATCTTTATTTACAATATAAAAAAATGTGTAATAAAATAAATATAGTAAAAAAGTGAAAAAAGGGAGTTGTCTGCCCCTTGCTCTATTGGAGTTCTTCTGAAATGAAAACAAATAAATTCGCCCCGTCCCTAAAGTGCAGAAGTGCCTAATAAGTTTTTTTAATGATTCACCATTTACCAAGTCCAAAAGCCACTCGAGGATAAGGATTAATGATATTATCAGTTGGGTGATGAACAATACTATTAAAGGATTGAAACAATGTGTCATGTTAAGTAATCAAATTTTGTCCATTCTACCAATGAACAAAATTTGATTACTTGAGATGACTCATGTTACTTTTTTAACACACCTTTCCTTCCGACTACTCCTTAGGATGAGTTTGTAACATATTTCCTTTCAATGTATGTCCAGTACGACTGCGGACTCCACAATATTATTTCAAACTTGCAAAAAAAAAAAGAAAGAAAGACATATTTCTGTCTTTCTGAGCAGCCGACAATTAGAAATAATCTTCTCTGACACTTCCTCTCTCTCTCTCTTTCTTTCTGTCTTTCTTTCTTTCTCTTTCTTTCTTTCTCTTTCTTTTTCTTTCTCTTTCTTTCTTTATTTCTCTCTCTCTCTCTTTCTTTCTCTCTTTCTTTCTCTTTCTTTCTTTCTCTTTCTTTCTTTCTCTCTTTCTTTCTCTTTCTTTCTCTTTCTCTCTTTCTTTCTCTTTCTTTCTCTCTCTTTCTTTCTCTTTCTGATTGATAGAATAGTAGAAGATTATTTAAACAGAAGTAGAATAGCATTTAAAAATACTGACAGTAAAATTAACAATTTCAAATTTTTCATAAAATTAACCCCAACCCTAACCCGTTTTGCTCAATACATTTTTCATATTGGAAGAAATGGACCTACAAAAGTCCTGCAATATTGACTCCGGTACTTTTTTTTACCCCAAACAAGGCAAGTTGCCATTGTAGACATAAGGGCTACTGAGAATTAGGGTGAAAGTTTAGGGGGGGGGGGGGGTCATCCTAAATTGGGAGCTGTGTAGTGAGATGCTGTTCACATTAGTTTTAAATTTTTGCATGTCGGTACAGGCAAGGGAACAGGGAACAGGGAACAGGGAGGATGTTTCAAAGGCCCACAGCTCGAGGAAAGAAGCTATTGGAGTAGAAGGATCTCTGGCGTCTGGGGACCTCCACAGTGTATGGATGAGATTTAGCGGATTGTCGGGTTCTAGGGAAGAAACTTTGTTCATGGAAGTTTTGTTTGGTTTTTAGTACAGAGAGAGCGAGAGAGGGGGGGAGGGAGAGAGAGAGAGTTGTGATCTATTTCTAAATTACAATTGAAAAGGCAAATTGATTTCTTCTTTCTTTTCTTTTCTTTGCGGTCACATTTAAAAGATAAATAAATTTGTATCGAAATTACCAAAATGTTAATGATCACCTATCTATATGAATAAATGAGAAATATTTTGTTTCGTGTTTACAACAAGGTTATGAATTAAATGTTTATTATTTTAAATTAATATTTCAAGTATTTCAAGCGGTGTCACTTTGGCTTGTTATCTACGTATCATGAATCTACTTTGGTATGATATCTACACCTCGTAATTGCAATCAACACAATACAAGACCAAGGAAAACACTTCTCCTAATTTGTTTCAAAAGAATGTGTCGTTACCGTGCCTGGAACCCTAACCCTAACGTTCAAATAAGAGACCGTGCGACACTTCATCCAATTATTCAACGAGAAGTCGCTGAAGGCTCAGTTATCTATTCCAACGAATGGAGAGCTTACGCTAATTTAAACCAACTTAATTTTTGTTATTTTCTTCCGTTAATCATCAGAGACATTTCGTCGATCCCAACACCGGAGCCGTACACAAAGAATTGAAAGGTTATGGCGTGATTAAAAAAAAATGAGAGGCATGATAGATGTGGATATTTTTTTTTTTTTTTTGCAGTTGCACCAACTTTGCAAATCAGTCAGCTTGTAATAAATAAAGTCGTAAAAGTGGATGATAAGACAAATTCAGGCAATGTCTAAAACCTTAGCAAATAACCTCCAGTCTGTAGTGGAATGGGGACGTAAATGGATGGTAACATTTAATGTGACTAAGACAAGGCTTCTTTCCTTTAACAATTACAAGAAACCTTTTCAACCATTAATTGCCATGGCTAATAATACTCTACCTGAAAATTCATCATTCAAACTCCTCGGCCTAACATTCACACGTAACATGAATTGGAACAAATACATAGAAGACATTGCCAAAGCTGCTGCAAAGAAGGTGGGCTCCCTGTACCATGCTAGAAAACTTCTCACACCTGCCAGTATCCTATATCTCTACAAAGTCACCATTCACCTATGCATGGAGTATTGTTGTCACATCTGGGCTGCTGGTGCATCTACAACTAGTCTCTCCCTATTAGACAGAGTCCAGAAAGAGTCTCCAATCTAATAGGTCCTGCACTGTCGACGAAGCTCCAATCGCTGTCCCATCGTTGCATCCCTGTGCTTGTTTTACAAGTACTTGTACCTCCTCGACGTAAATACTCCTGACTAACCCGACAAGCAGCAAAATCCTACCCCTTCACTGTAGAGGTCCCCAGATGCCGGAAAGCTTTCTACTCTAATAGTTTATTCCGTCGGACTGCTAGACTTTGGAATTCTCTCTCTGTTTCCTGCTTCCCTGACTGTACTATCATGCAGAAATTTAAATGTTATGCGAACAAAGATCTTGCTGCTCAACTCCCTACTTAGAGTGTCCCTGTAGGCGTGGCCCCTAACAGTAGCCCCTTACGTCTCAGTGGCAATGTGCCCCCTTGTTTGGGGTGAATAAGGTGGGTTTTTTTAAATACGAATAAAAATAATCAAATAAATAAAAAGATTGCAAACGAGCCAATTTCCACTGAGGTCACTAAGTATAACATTAACCAACATAGCAACAAACAAACAAACAAACAAACAAACAAACAAACAAAACAAGTAAAATAATAAGAAATAGCTGGACGTGCGTCAATCACACCGTAAACGAAATTAGTTCATTTGTAAAGTGAAGAGGAGGAGGGATGAAAGGGGTTATCCTTTTATCCTCTCGTAAAGAAACGGAACAACGAAAAGTATTTCTGTAACTATAACAAAAAGGGGTTTTATTAACTCAAGGTTACCTATACCGTTTGGTATAGGTAGAAGAGAGTGGGATGGTGTCCGTCTGAGGGAGAGGAAGAATATAAGAATTCTTAGGGCTGCCTGGTAGTAGTCGTCGAGTGGGCAGCAGGAGAGAGAGCGTTTCCTCGTTCCTCGCTGGTGCTCTTCGCGATGTGTCCAAGCTGGTGCCAGGAGGTTGTCTCCTCTTTTTCCTCGAACCCTAAGGGGACATAAGTAGTCCCTTAGGGAACTAACGATATTACTGCACCCTGTGATTTGATTGGACAAGCCAACTCGCAGGGACAGTGATTACGCATTCAAAAGTAGTCCTTATTGGTGACTGCTACACATTCATCACTAATTCTTTATATTAATAAAATTGTGTGACTATAAGAAAGAGGATATGTTATCCCCGCTCTTATAGTCAACTCACAAAATGAAATAAAGAAACCTTTTTACAACAACAACGAAAGGGCTTTATTCGGATAAAAGGTTACCTATACCGTTTGGTATAGGTGGAAGAAATTTGCACAGTGTCCGAAAGAAGAAGAGAAAAATTAGTTCTTCAGGCGAAGATAGTAGGTGGTGTGGGCGTCCAGTGGACAAAGAGGCCGGAGAGAGAGGTCAGGGTTAGGGTTTCCTCGTTGTTTGTCGGAGTATTTCTGGGGCGATCCTTCTTGGCTGGAGCCAGGGTACCGTCTGCTCATTGTTTGCAATATTTTAAGGGAGCTCAAGTAGTCCCTTAGGGAACTAATGATATCAATGCGCCCTGCGAGCTGGTTGGCCAAACCACCTCACATGGACACTGATACGCAATACAAAGTAAATCTAATTTATGACTGCTACTTGACCACTTATCGTGTGTCTGTATTTCTCGCCTCCACGTGACTTGAACATTATCATTTTTATTATTTACTATCAATCAATTCTTTATTGAAATCAAAAATGCAATAGCATAAAGTACTAAAACAAACTTTTTAAAAAATCCTATTAAAAAAAAAAATTTAAGTACGAAATTAAATCCAACAGAATACATTTCGGTTTCTTCATAAACAAGTCAGCCATTTTAATCTGTTGTTAATAGTTGAAAAAAAAAAAAAAGACTGAATTACTTTGTGACCTTTCAAAATTTGAAAGGAATTTCAAAGTATTTAAACTGTCGAATAGAAAGTCATTTAAACCGGCTTTGTATTAAAAGATTGAAAGTTTTTAAAACTATTTAATCTAATAATTTTATAAATAGAAATTAAAACAATATTACCTTAAGAAAATAAATTATTGTTTGATACAATTTGGTTCAATTAAAAATTTAATGACTAAACGATACCGTAATAATTAAATTCAATTTTAAAAATACTATATTTTTTTAAATATTGGCAATGCTGCATTATAGTTAACAAGGAAAAAAGGAGGGAGCAATTCAACAAATAACTGCTACCAAAGGCAATAAAAGTTACCTATCTGTATATTTTTTGGTGATTTAAAGTGTTTTAAAGCGTTTTTTTTTTATTTCAATTTAATATTTCGTTCAAAGCGAAAATCGTTAGAGTTACATTTCACAATGGTGGACAGACAACTTTCCGGAAATCACCGAAGTTTGATTGATGTTTTTTTTTGTCTTTTCAGTGAAAAAAAAACAAACAAATATACAACAAATAACTGTTCCAAACGCAATAAAATTTACTTTTCTGCCTCATTGAAAGGAGAAAATGACAAAAAAAAGTAATAAGATTTCGGTGATTTCCGGAAAGCTAGTGACAGCCATTTGGGATTCTGACTAATTATTTCCAATTTGAACAAAATCTTAAAATGAAATAAAAAACGCTTTAAAACACTTAAAACTAAAAAAAAAATATACACCTAGGTAGAAAAGTAACTTTGATTGTTTTTTGGTAACAGTTATTTGTTAAGTGTTTGTTGTCTTTCACCCGTTTTTTCCTTGTTAACTATAATGCAGCATTGCTAAATTATTTAATAAAAACAAAAAAAACGGCATAAATAATAAAAAATAAAAAATGAAAGTAAGAAAAATTAATTCGGCACTGAATAAAGCTTTCCCAATTTATGATACGGTTGTTGTTTTTTTTTGTTTTTTTTATGGCATATCAACCCTTTTCGAATTATTTAATGCTGAATCTGGTCATTTTGGTAAAAGTTTTTATGCTTCTGCTTCAAATTCTTTATATTTTCAAATATTTATTCAAAGTGTTTTGTTTGGTTGTTTTGTTTTACGGCACATCAACCCTTTTCGGGTTATTTAATGGAATGCCGAATTCGGTCATTTTGGTAAAAGTTTTTATGCTTCAAGTTCTTTATATCTTCAAATATTTATTCATGTTGTTTGGTTGAGTGAAAGGGGGGGGGGAGAGACGAAAAGGGGAGGGAGGGAAATTGTTGATTTTTGTTTTGGATTTTGCAGAACATGATTGAGTTTTGCAAAGAGAAAAAGAAGCAATAAAACATCAATGTTTCGTGCAGTTGGGGGTCAGGAAGCCGATGGTTAAAATGGAAACACATCCATAGTTAATTAGAGTTTAATGCTGAGACGAAGCAAGAATCAGTGTTGCCAACTGAGATTTTCAAAACTCGCTAGATCGGGGGGGGGGGGGGGGGAATCTAAAAAAAAAAACCGCTAGATTTTTAACTTAATGTTACTAATGTCTTCCTTTTACTTAATCAACCATAAAACAAAAGAAGCGCCCCCTAGTAGGGAAAGATAAAAAGTTGCACGCAAGGACCGTAATTTTGACGTAGTTTTTTCTGCTTCAAGGGCGACAACTCACGCCCTTGATATATTGCAATAGTGATACAATCAAAATGAAATTTCTTGAATACAGAATTAAAAGTTTCAGTCGTTCTTTAAACTAAAATTTTAATTCTGTATCATTTATTCTTGTAAGAGATCTGCACTTGTCAAATTCATTTTCCTTGTCATCTCTTTTCTCGTTAACAAAGTTATATAATTACGTTACCACTGTTGACCAACGGAAGAGTCTATCAGGCATGTGTATGCAGTGTGATGATGTATGGAAGTGAAACCTGTAACGAGGATTGAACCTTCAACCTCCGGAAGACTGTAACTTAGAACTGATTATCACTCAGCACTTTTATCCGTTGCGCCACTGGTCCAGGCGATACTAAGAATATAATTAAAAATTATTTATCACTTCTACTCGGTTTGTCTAAGATCAAAGTGTAGTATCTGTTCCGATGGATACTACACCCCATAGACTGGTATTGTCTTGGCCTTCGGGACTTGATTTACGCCGGTCTATGGGATTGTCCTGTGCAGTTCTAGGAAGTCCACCCTCTCAGGCTTTGCCTCCCCTCTTTGGGGAGGAGTAAGTTAATTGCTTACTGCTTGAGGCGCCCCTACCGGGGAATGCCGACGGGGCTGCCCAGGCAATTTTTGATGGTCAGAGTGCTCACCTCTCAGGCGCTGGCTTTTAAACCCCCACTTTCCGACCCGACCTTGGGTCACATCTTACTTGTGGGAGTAGGATAAAACTGGCCTTGTGCCTAACTCCTGGAGAGGAGTAAATAATACTGTAACTTAGAACTGATTATCACTTAGCACTTTTATCAGGCGATACTAAGAATATAATTAAAAATTATTTATCACTTCTACTCAGTTTGGCTAAGATCAAACTGTAGTATCTGTTCCGATGGATACTACACCCCATACTGGTATTGTCTTGGCCTTCAGGTCTTGATTTACGCCGGTCAATGGGTCTGTCCTGTGCAGTTCTGGGAGGTCCACCTTCCCAGGCTTTGCCTCCCCTCTTTGGGGAGGAGTAAGTTTATTGCTTACTACCTGAGGCGCCTCTACCAGGGAATGCCGACGGGGTTGCCCAGGCAATTTTTAAACCCCACTTTCCCGACCCGACCTTGGGTCACATCTTACTTGTAGGAGTAAGATAAAAACTGGCCTTGTGCCTAACTCCTGGAGAGGAGTAAATCAATACTCGGTCATGGCTGATCGAACAAGAACAATCTACCGCCCATGAATTAAATAAAGAGTTCAACATTTTTTACAGATTCCTGACATAAAGATTCATAAGTTCGATAAGACATCAACCGAAACGTCGTGAGAGTAACATCCAAATAATACAAGGATATTAATTGAAAAAATATGCAAAGAGCAAGGAAAAATAAACAAGATATTTATGTTGAAAAGAAATAATATTATGGTTTGTAAGAAATAAAGTTTGGGGAAATGAAATCGGTTCCAAATGTACTTATCATTTGAAAAGAAAAAGAAAAGAATAATAAAAAAAGTTTTGACTGTAATTCAATTTCCAACCGAATTCCGTGCAACCCACTTTCTCTCTGCCTTTCTATCTCCAATCCAAATCGCTTCTCCCCTCCTTCCCAGCTGTCCTCTTCATTTATATCACCTGATATCCACATATGCAACTCAGAGACCACCATAAACACCTGCACCTATGAAGAGAAGCCCTTTTTTAATCTGCATACACGACATGCGAAGCACCTCATTCTTTTTCCTGACGGTGAGTGTTCCTCTTTATTGTCACATGTTCTTATCTTTTGAAAAGATGATTGTATGCCACTGAGAAATTGATATTTCTGCAGTTAGTTGGTTTTTCATGATTGCCGACAGAAGGCTGGAGTTCGAAGAACAATATCTCCGTTTGTATGTAGAGTTGGAATTCCAAATTGGTGTCGTTTTCATAGGTGAGAGGACAATGTTTTCTCTCTGAGAAAAACCAGATTTCCGATAGAGTTCAAAGGTGTAATATTACATATGATGAAGTCCTTTTAAAAGTTGGCTTCGATTCCAGGCTGAATGATGTTGAGCACGTCTGAGTTGATGACGTTGAAATAGTTGGAAACAGACTCCGAAAAGAAGAGTTGGAGTATCCTAACCCTAACCCTAACCCTTGCAGCAGAGCATGTGGTTTACCCGTTTGATGACAAAATGGAAAACTGATTTAGACGTGGATGTTAGTTCTGTGGGGAAAAAAGTGAATGGTTTTGCCTACTGATATGAGTTGATGCATTCGGGGTGGGGTGGGAGGGGGGGGGTGTTACCACCAGGAGCGAAGTAGACGAGTCAGAAATAGGGTGGCACAGGTTGTTACTACCTTATAAATTTAGGTTCTGCCATTCTCTTGCGGAGGTCCTTCTGTGCACCTTTGCTCCAGCTGAGAACTCCGTTCTCGACATAGAACATATTATTACCGGACCCTTTTGGGTGGTTCGCTAAGAAGCATTTCTTTTTAGCAACCTTTCCCCTCCCGACTGCTGCCTCGGCCCCCTTCAGGGTACAACCAGGAAGAGATACTTTATGTGTGAAATATTTCACATATATTTTAGATTTTTCCCAACAGTTCTATTCATGGAGAAACGGTCGGCTCCAGACACAAAGTCGGTTTTAGCATGCAAAGTCGGTTTTAGCATGCAAAGTCGGTTTTAGCATGCAAAGTGTTTTGGTGCATTGACGCAGTTGATAGCACAGTATCTAACTGCATTTTTAAAAAAATTTCATCCTTTATGTCTTGAAATCGATATTCTTGTAGAATAGTTTCCATTCTAGGTGTTAGGGTTAGGGTTAGAAAATATGATAGTTTCCATTCTAGGTGTTAGGGTTAGGGTTAGAAAATATGATAGTTTCCATTCTAGGTGTTAGGTGTTAGGGTTAGGGTTAGAAAATATGATAGTTTCCATTCTAGGTGTTAGGTGTTAGGGTTAGGGTTAGAAAATATGATAGTTTCCATTCTAGGTGTTAGGGTTAGGGTTAGAAAATATGATAGTTTCCATTCTAGGTGCTAGGTGTTAGGGTTAGAAAATATGATAGTTTCCATTCTAGGTGTTAGGGTTAGGGTTAGAAAATATGATAGTTTTCATTCTAGGTGCTAGGTGTTAGGGTTAGGGTTAGAAAATATGATAGTTTCCATTCTAGGTGTTAGGGTTAGAAAATATGATAGCTTCCATTCTAGGTGTTAGGGTTAGGGTTAGAAAATATGATAGTTTCCATTCTAGGTGTTAGGTGTTAGGGTTAGAAAATATGATAGTTTCCATTCTAGGTGCTAGGTGTTAGGGTTAGGGTTAGAAAATATGATAGTTTCCATTCTAGATGTTAGGGTTAGAAAATATGATAGTTTCCATTCTAGGTGTTAGGTGTTAGGGTTAGAAAATATGATAGTTTCCATTCTAGGTGCTAGGTGTTAGGGTTAGGGTTAGAAAATATGATAGTTTCCATTCTAGATGTTAGGGTTAGAAAATATGATAGTTTCCATTCTAGGTGTTAGGGTTAGGGTTAGAAAATATGATAGTTTCCATTCTAGGTGTTAGGGTTAGGGTTAGAAAATATGATAGTTTCCATTCTAGGTGTTAGGGTTAGAAAATATGATAGTTTCCATTCTAGGTGTTAGGTGTTAGGGTTAGGGTTAGAAAATATGATAGTTTCCATTCTAGATGTTAGGGTTAGAAAATATGATAGTTTCCATTCTAGGTGTTAGGTGTTAGGGTTAGAAAATATGATAGTTTCCATTCTAGGTGCTAGGTGTTAGGGTTAGAAAATATGATAGTTTCCATTCTAGGTGCTAGGTGTTAGGGTTAGGGTTAGAAAATATGATAGTTTCCATTCTAGATGTTAGGGTTAGAAAATATGATAGTTTCCATTCTAGGTGTTAGGGTTAGGGTTAGAAAATATGATAGTTTCCATTCTAGGTGTTAGGGTTAGGGTTAGAAAATATGATAGTTTCCATTCTAGGTGTTAGGGTTAGAAAATATGATAGTTTCCATTCTAGATGTTAGGGTTAGGGTTAGAAAATATGATAGTTTCCATTCTAGGTGTTAGGGTTAGGGTTAGGGTTAGAAAATATAGTTTTATTTTGTGAAGGAGTCGGATTAAGCAGCAGCCTCTCCTTTGAAGTTCTAGACACCTCTAACCCCTTTACTTGTAAAAAGATTTCACACCCCAATTGGGAAATCGAAAAATTAAAAAGATGCAAGGAGGAAACTTAATATTTCGCATGTTAATAATAAAATACAAGGAGGGGAGGGGGGAAGAAATTTCAGTTCCAGCGAGGCGATTAGTTTTTGAAGAAAAATGTTGGTTGGTTTGTTTTTAACGGCATTTCGATCCTGTAAGGTCATTTAATGCCATGAAAGGTTATTTATCGTAGATTCTTATGTGTAGGTTATTTGTAGTAGAATTGTGTCACATGAGTTGGGGGGGGGGGTATTAAACGTATAGTGGTAGGAATATTTGGGAGATGGGTAAAGAGATTTTTTTATTTTTCAAATTTTCTTGTAAATTCCTGTAGCTTTCAGGAAATTGAATATATTGTCTACGTGAACTTTATTAAACAGATCCTTCAAATTTTCTATTTGGTATTATTTTTGTCTGGTTTGTTGGAGATCCTTACAGGGAATGAGTATGTGTTCAACGATGAAGAATGACTAGCATGGTATGTATGTCGGAGGTTCTTCTCCCTTCAGGAGATATGAATGAGTTAAATGAGTATGACCAATTCGTATTCTTGCTGATACCACTTCCTTCCTCCTTGGTCTTCCGTATCCTGGTGTTAGGATCGAGGGTCGTGTTCCCCCGATTATAAACGTGCAAAGTTGAATCAAGCAATGTTGCATGCAAAGACAGAGTAATAATTAATAAACAAAATGAAGTAGTTCAAATAACGTTTATTGAACGTGTGTGTACGTGGAATGGTGAAGTGTGTGATGTATGCATGTGTGTCGCTGGAAAAACAGTTCTTGAAAAGGTATAAGAAGAAATAAATCTGGCGTAGGAAAAGTCTTTGAAAGCCGTACACAAAGAAAATGAGTTGAGAACTCTTACCGTTGTTTGACCACGTGTGTTGGTAGTTGTTATGCCGATGCTAGTTGAAAAGAAAAAGAGAAAAGCGTGATGCGAAACGCTAGTGTATTAGCGTCGTTCTACCGAGGCCAATTGACCAGAAGAGAAGAGTGAAACGGAACGCTAGTGTCAGCGTACTCCTGTCGAGGCTGGTGAAGAAGAGAGATGGATTTTCCGTTTGCAACGGTTTTTATAGTCAGAAGGGCAGATAACTCTGGTGTCGCTTTACAGTGCCACCTGTCGGTGAAAAAGCGACACCTACCGGCAAACCGGTGTAGTTATGTTTTGAAAGGAGGAGGTAACTGCTACACTGGTTGCCATTCTTTGATGAGAAGCATTATGGAAAAGGAGATTTTGATATTTGAAAGAAACTATTTGAATTTATAACACACTCATTGATTGGTCAGTGGTTGCCTTCCTTGCCCCTTTAAGGATTACGTCGATTGGACAGCAGGTAACCCAATCAGGGGTCATTACAGTTTACGTAAACTCAAACACCCTGGACTCTGGTCTCTTTTCCACTATTTTCCTTTTACCATCCGGACATTGGTCGATTGCTTAGTGACAAAAGCCCACAGAAGACAGATGCTGGCAGCCAACCCACTCGTTCTCATCATTACCATCTTGGAAAAAGTTTGGCTGCATCGCGACAAAGCCCACAGAAGGCAGTTTGCAGACAGCCATATCTCTTTTTCCAGTTTCCCCACTTTGGTTGATATCGACCTGACTGCATTTGCGACAGAAGCTCACTGAAGGCAATTCGCAGATAAAAGCCATTCCTTCTCTGACGAAAAGAGCCTGAATCGACGGATCCAAGCGCACATGAAGTTACCTGAACAATTTTTCTTAGATAAGTTCTGGTAAAGGCACGTATTTGCAACCCCCCCCCCCTCATTCTGTACCGTCACCATTTTCTGTTGGATATCATTCTTTATTACTGGCTCAAGTAAAATAGTTAATATATAATGTTGTTGTTCCTTCCCCCCAAAAGTTGTCCTCCCATTTCAAATTTCAACACTTACCTTCAAGGATTGTGTGCGAATTGAATTTTATTTGGGAGATAAAAATCCACACAAAACGAGAAATGGTTTTAGCTTTTAATAAAACAAAGGAGGTATTTTGGGATGAGGCCAGCAGTTAATTAAAACTAACAAAAAAGAAATCTTATAATACATAAAGTTGGACAGATATCACATTGCTCATTGCACCAAAGGGTTAGGGTTAGGGTCAATCCTCCTGTGCATTAGGGATAGTGCCGAGGAGATTAGGGTTAAATTATATAAACTGTCTTTAAATTCTGTAATTAATTAGAGGAAAAAATAATAAATTCGAAACAGAATAAAAAATTTTTTTTTTTTAAAGTCTCCTTTTGTCCTCGAATAATATACATATTTTTGAAACCCTAGTGGCCTTGTTTTTAATGTTAGAAGACTTAGTTTTACTTTTTTTTTACACTATCGCTTTCCAAACAATTGCATTTGGTAGGTAATATAAGTTTTCTGTTTTTGTAAACAGCAAATCGTGTGGTTGGGCGAGAGGGAAGGGGGGGGGTAGCAAGGTACACAACACGACGTTTCTTTATCGTCATCTGGTGAAGTTACTCAATCGACAACTAGTTGCTGACATTATCAACAACGGTTTATTTTTTTCGTATTCAACTTATTATTCTTTGAACAAAAAAAGTCGATTTTAACTTTTCCTGAAAGGATTATTATTCGAGTTATTTATTCTTGGAAACAGCGAGGAAAGCAAAAGTAAGAGAGAAATCGTTTTAAAACATTGCGCAATCTCTTGCAATTAGTAATATTTCATCACGGACGAATATAGAATTAGTTAAACCTGTTTTTATGTTTGTTATTATTATTGTTATTACATAATCAGCCCCAGAAGACTCTTCTCTGTCAGGTATCCGTGCTGTTTGTTTTTTTTATTGTTTCTGTTTTGTTTTTAATTAAGCATTAATTAACAATAAGTTAAATCGAATTTTCAGAAAATATATTGTGTAGAAACATTTTTGTATAAAAATACGATTATTTTAATATAATAATTTCAAGTTTTTTTTAATTAAATTTCTTAATCTTTAAATTATTTTGATTACTATATTATTTTTATTGCCACCCGGACTTAGGGCTAAAGGAGGGTATATATTTTGTTGTGTAAAAAAACAAATAATAAAATAAAAAATGTTTAATAAAAAATTTTTAAAAATCCAAATTAATACGGTGGATTGATTTACACTAGTGTCATCGCTTGGGAAATACAACCAAACTAGTCGATAACATTTCTAAGCCATTTTGAGAGCTAACCGCTTCGATATAACAATGTATTCATTATTAAACCTGTAATACAGTAACATTAATTAAAGTGGTATTTATTTATTTAAAAAAGGCTATATTGTTTACTTTTCATTTTCTTTATTGGAAAATTTGGTGCTTCTGCTGTTTCGACCCGACATGTTAGGCCTCCCTTTAAAAAAAATAGTCAAACAAACTTTATGTACTTACGTGGTAGCTTAAAAGAAGACTGTACACCAAAAATTACGCAAATTCATCCAGTATTGATTAAATTAAAAATAAAAAACGATTTTATTTTTCGGTAGCCATTTTTGTTAAACTAGTAAACAAAATTTGCCTATTTCCTAAGTGAAAATTGTCTAACGATACGTAAGATCGTTTTCCTTTTTCTTATAATTTAATAAATACTGGATGAATTTGCGTAATTTTTTCTGTGCAATCTTATTTTCAGCTAACACGTAAGTACATAATAAAGTGTATACATTTCTTTAAATATTTTAATGTCAGAGCAGTGGAGCACCGAAAATTTTAAATCGAAACTAGAAATAAAAACCTATTTTTACATCTAATTGCAGACATTACCGTAAAAATAACATTTCTAAACAACACTAAAATGTTCATATTTCACAACCCTGTTTACATAAACAACTTTAATTTTTAATTTGAAATTATTGAATTTATTTTCCGTCTTGATTCAATTTAAATTTGAAAGTAAAGTTTTTCTAACTTAAGTTTTGAACATGTCGGAAAAGTGTTATGGCATATTTTTGCCTACACGGTGGAATTATCAATTAATGTTATTTGTTTTAAACATAGTTCCTAAATGGTTTTTATATCTTTTAATATAGAAAACCAGTTTATTTTTTTTAAAATGTAATAAAAGTCTAACGGATAACTTTTTTTTTACGGTAAAGTTATTAACTATTAACTAAACCATGAAGTATAAACTAAAGCGGGAGATTGACAACTACTTCCCTTTTTTTAAATAGTATTTTCGTATTTTATTATTTCAATTATATTTGGATAATAACAAATTTAACTGCGTATAAATATTAATAGATTTAAGTAATTCATTAAGAATCATTCTTGCATATATTTATTGTTTAAAAAAAAAGTTAATAATAAAAATACTAACTAAATAAAACTAAATTTATCAGGTACGAAACAACGACCGGAAGTGTTGCAAGATTCGCCCGTGATTTCTTGGAAGAGAACCCCAAAGCTTCCTTTCCCGCAACACCGCTGAGTGAAGCACCATGCCTGTAAGTTAGCTCCGTTTTCTTTCTCAATTTTAATGCTTTATTATTATTTATTCAATGTTTATTTTATGATGCAACAATTTATTAAAGTCTAAATTTAATATATGTGAAAATTGACTTCGATTTTTTCCTTAGGTTTTAAGTCCCAGCCTTAAAATTAAACTCGTTTTCGGCGTGATCGACCTCCATTAAAACCATGTGTACTACTAGTATTAAACCTTCTCTCGACAAGCTTCACCGTGTGCTTTCAATTTTCGCTCTTATTTTCCAGTTTTTTATAAATTTTATTTGGGTGAAGGTAGGAAAAAAATACTCTTGTTTTCTTTAAGAAAAGAAATCTTAATTTCTTCATCTCTTATACGAATGAGATGATTTTATTTTTTCCGCGTGGTTACAGCAATGGCGGCTTCGTTCCAAATAAATACGTATCAACAACAACAAATTTAACGATGAGATGGTATCATTTTTTCTTTCTTCAAATTCTAACTGCCCACTTTTTTCTTTCTCGATGTTTATAAATCTCGAATTCGATAATCAGATTATCAATTTCTTGAATTTGTTTTATTTAATGGAGGGTCTCGGGTACCATGGCGAATCAAATTCTACTAAAAAGTTAATATAATTCAATTAAAAGCTTAAAAACAAATGTTCAAAACTCATAGTTTCGAAAAATAATTTTTAAAAACCTAAATGGCGATATGAATCTGAGCGTGAATTTGTTTAAAAAAAAATATATGGCGACTTATTCTTTACCGAATGTTCCTCGGGAGGCTTTATTTATTTTTTAAAGTTAAAATTTTATTTCATTGTTTTGTTATTAAATTATTAATTAACCAACTGTTTAACTCAACGATTGTTTGATAATTTTGTTTTTATCTTTTTCATGCAAGGGTTGGATGTAAAATATCTTCCCAAACTTTTGATCTTTTTAATGCATGAGGATTTTAAAGCCAATTTTTATATTCGACAGTTTAAATGCTTTCAAATTTCGAATAGTAATCAAGTAATTTATTTTTTTAACTATTAGATTAAAATTAGATTGTTTCATTTGATCCAAATAAATCGATTAATAAAAGTCACGTAGAGGCGAGAAAAAAGACATGAAGTCATCCCAAAATTTGGCCATTTATAACGATAGCTAACAGAAGGAAAAAGCTGTGAAAAAAAACAAATGTGCAACAAATAAATGTTACCAAAGGCAAAATAAATTACTCTTCTCCCTATTTGGATATGTTTTAACTTATTTTAAAATGTTTTTTTATAGTTCAATTTAAAACCAGTGTCTAAACGCCATGTTAAAATTGGAAACACACAATCGCCATATTTGATCACGTGACGTCGAGACACTAGTTTTAAATTTAACTTTAAAAAAAATGCTTTAAAATAAGTTAAAACACAAACATATCCAGGTAGGTAGAAGAGTAACTTATGCCTTTGGTAACATTTTTTTCCCCACTCCTTTTTCTTTGTTAGCCGTCGTTAAAAAGGCCCAATTTACCCATTAATATTTTCAATATCTCTACTTTAGTAGAACAATATTAATTTTGTAATTGCTAAAGTTAAGTTTTCCTTTTTAATCTTTGGGAAGAAAAATTATGGGATATTGATGACTTTTGCTATTTTATTTGGAGAAGACGATTAAGCCCAAGTTTTATCCAAAATTTGGGCGACAACCGAGAGATATTCTAACGATCTCTATTCTACAATTGAACCAGAAAGTTTGCTCGTTCTTTTTTCCGATTTCGGATGGTGATCCTCACACCCACAAGGACCCATTTTACTTAGCGGCCGTAACAAAAAACCTTTCAAAGCTACCGTCTCGTCTAGGGAACAGGTCAAAACGTCACCAAGTCTGCGAAGTTCGTATTCGGTGTGTTTTGATTATTAACATGTATTAGTTAGATTCCTTTAACTAACCGAGATATTGTTTTTGTGCGATTGTATTTACTATAAAATAATTAGAACGCAGTTTAAAAATTAATTAATAACTTATAAAATATTATAATAAGAATATTGTTTGCAATGCGAGTCGAATATGATAACGGTGATTTAAGTATTAACCGTTTGCTTCGAAAAGCATCTCTGATCTACATGCAGGCTATTTAAAAAATATATTTTTTAATATTTTATTATTAAAAGCTTCATATTTTTGAAAACCTTTTCATTATTACAAAAGTAGAACACTGGTACAAGTAACACATTATTTGACGTTAAATATCACTTAAAGAATTTGGTGACGTTTTCACTTGTAACCCTCGTCTATTGTGAGAATGACTGATCCGTGCCGACTAAAAAAAAAATATTCTTGTTCATAAAAGTCCTATTATATGGGGGGGGGGGTCCATACTCTAATTAAAAAAAAAAAATTCGCACTTAAAAATGAATATGGCTTCCTTAAAAAACGTCCCCTTTGTTTTAACGTGTCATTTACATATTGGTATAATTTTAAAAAATTGACTTCCATCGTGATCTTTTGACCAAGTTGTCATCGTGAACATTTTACTGTTGAATAATGGTCTCAATAGATTAAGCGTCCTCAGCCATTATATAAGTGGGGGGGGGGGATAAGTATAAAAATGCTTCCACCTGTTTTTTTTGTTTGTTTGTTTGTTTTTCGACGCTGAGGGCCGCTACCTTCCCACCCTTTCAACAACAAAAAAAACACTACCAAATGTGATCACGTGTTCTACGCTTTGATCTATTTCCACGGCTGTTTTAATGTGATCGACTTTTAAATGAAAAAAAAAACAAAACTACTACCATTAATAGATTTTTTTTTTTTTATTATCATCCTCGAATGTTTTTGAAAGCTTGAAACAAACTCTTTGTTCCTCTTTTACAGCTTGCTAAAGATTTATTGCATCCTTCTTTGGAAGAAGAGAAACGGAAATGTAAACTGAAAAGACTTGTGCAGTCTCCGAACAGTTATTTCATGGATGTCAAATGCCCAGGTGAGGATGAACGTTTTGTTGTTTGCTGTGATGCATTTATTAATTCTTTCCCCGTCTGATCGAAAGATGCAGACAAACTTGGTTTTCCTTGCGTAATTACAGCTCACCAAATTAGCATATTTTGCTAATTTACTTTATATAAATAATATTAATAGGTTTAAATAATTCCCCTGAATGACACTATTGTTTGCTGTGATGAATAAATTCTTTCCCCGTCTGATCGAAAGATGCAGACAAACCGTGAAAGATTTAAGCCAAACCAAATCTGAGCAAACCTGACATTTTCTTTATTTTTCTGCTCGACTTCTGACTTAACTGGTCACATAATTCCCTTTAGTTTCATCGCTGGTCCTATTGGTAGGACTTAAAAATGCAAAATAACATTTTTCTTTAAAAAAAAAAAAAATGTATTCTATGGTGTACAGCACCCCCATCGCTTTGTTGCTATGCGACGGATTCGAATCTACTTTTGATGCGCAAACATTTTTTTCAAACTCCTTTTAGTTAAATGATTCTTAATAGTTAATATTACTCTTGACCAGCTCGGATAACCAGTCAAAAAAACCCCCGTAGATTTGTTAAATGCTGACTATTCATTCGTAATCTATGTCTGATTGGTCAAATAGTTTGGTTTCTTTCAAATTACATTTCAAACTATTCCAATTGATTCATAAAAATTGTCAAGAAAATAATCTTCTTGAAATGCTCTTTTCTTTCATGAATTAATTTTGCTGTGATGAATAAATTCTTTCCCCGTCTGATCGAAAGATGCAGACAAACCTTGAAAGATTTAAGCCAAACCAAATCTGAGCAAACTTAATCGTGTGTTTCTTCTGTTTACATAAAATAATCTTCCAGATTGGACATCATCCATCGTCTGACAGTGAAAAGATTAAAAGTTGTTGCACCATGATGCGCGCGCGCTGCTGTCAAAAGCTCCAATCCCAAGAGACCCGTATCTTCATGGTAATATAAGACCTTCCAGTTCATCACTTGGCCAACTAGATATGTGGAGGCCATCCATACAACATTTTGTTTATTATATGGTCTCGCTGCGATATCTTGTAGACCCTGCATTGTTGTATGATCTAGTAACATTGTGTCCAAGAGTCTGATCCGTCACGTAGGATGGTTTCGACCGATGCTTTGAAAAGAGTTTTGTCAAGAATTTATTTGCTTCCTGGCAGACATTAGTTTGGTGTAAACTCAGAAAAAATTGACCGTAGAAATAAATCTATAAAAAAAATTGGGTGCTTGTGCTGTAAAGCGGCCGGATTTAAAAATATATTTTTATATAAAAACAATAATATATACTTATTCAGCGTTATATTCTTACTCACTGTACGAAAAAGTAGAAAAAAATTATCCACTAGAACTTTAATTACAAGTATTTTTCCATTCTGTGTATCATAACAGTAATTCGTTCACTAAGCCTCCATCTTTAAGAGGATTTCAAGGGCAGATAACTGAAATTTTAAAGAAGATGGAGCACAAGCACGAAAAAATGTTCTTCCGGTTTTTAGTAGCAACCTTTCTAAACCCAACACGTAGAACTTCTGCTCCCAGTTGCCGATTATACATACCCAACAAGGTTGATACCCATTTCTATCTGTGGCTGAAGTGTTTGCTTGATTCGCCTTGTACTCTCAAATGGTCACCCGTCAAAATACTGACCCGCCTCAACATCATTTAGCTTTGATCTTGCAAAAAAAAAACTCGTTTAGTTGTTGCGACTTTGTTTGCTGTGATGAATAAATTCTTTCCCCGTCTGATCGAAAGATGCAGACAAACCTTGAAAGATTTAAGCCAAACCAAATCTGAGCAAACCTGAATTCTTTCTTTTATCTATTTAACGTCACTTTTCCCTTGTCAGCCATTTTCTGATATTACACAAGCTTACTCTTGCATCTCTACATCCACAGCCGAACATCGTTCAGTGCTTAATTTGGATAAGAACAGGTGTGCTAAATTAACCTCTGCGTCTTCGATCGACTGCTTAGTTTCGTCAAATTTTCTGCTTGTTGACAACCAAGTCTCCTGAGAACAAATGACCTACGTAATGTACAACCTGGTTTTTAGTGAAGATGTCTGACAAACATGGCATCGTTTTCTTCTACACAGGATTTGTTTGTGACACTTCTACTTCGACAGATGACTTGCATCGTCTGTTGGTGATTGCGAAACGTGTCATCAAATATTTGCCCAAATGGTCCAAACTACAATTTTCTCGATCCTGCTTTTTCTTCCAGTTAGCACACACACACACACACGCACGCACACACACACACACACACAAATAAAATTGTGTACATATTTGCACACATCTTTTAAATGCTTACCTTATTTTTATAGTGTGAATGAATTTCGTTATTAATTTGAAAAATAAATCCAGAAATAAAAACATTTCTGTTTGCTGTGATGAATAAATTCTTTCCCCGTCTGATCGAAAGATGCAGACAAACCCTGAAAGATTTAAGCCAAACCAAATCTGAGCAAACCTGAGATTTTTGGTCCCCCTGATTTATAAAATCGGGGGACTTATGTTTTGAGGCATGTCCATCCGGATTTTTCTCCGCAACCATCCATTGAAATTTTGCATGAAGTTGTAACTTTGGTCAAGTTAGAAAGTGACATTCTCCGATTTTTGAAAAAGAAAATCTGGTTAGCCCCCCAGGGGGTCAAAATAGCATAAAATTACATTTTTTGCCCCATAACTTTTCATCCATCCATTCAATTTCTCTGAAATTTGGCCAAAATGTGGAGGCAATTGTTCCTAATAAATTCTTTCCCCGTTTGAAAAAAATGTATTCTATGGTGTACAGCACCCCCCATCTCTTTGTTGCTATGCTGACCTTGGAAAAAATCTGGTTTGCGCCCCCAGAGGGTCAAAAGCCCCCAAAATAGCAAAAAAAAAATGACCCTTTTCTCCCATAACTTTTGATCCATCCATTCAATTTTTCTGAAACTTGGCCAAAATGTAGAGGCAATTGTTCTGGATATAAAATGAGCATCCTTGACCTCAGAAAAATTCTGGTTCGCGCCTCCTGGGGTCAAAAATTGCCCAAATTTATTGCATTTTACACTCTTCACATACAGAGGGAGACCACACACGCGCGGCTTGTTGTAAATGTATTTCAGAAACCGGGGGGGGGGGGTTAAGTGATAAGTGAAATGTTCGTTAGCATTGTGGAAACTAAACTTTAGAATGTGCAGTTCATGACTGCATTGTATTCGAGAATTCCTACAAAAAGGATTGGTTTTCCTTGCGTAATTACAGCTCACCAAATTAGCATATTTTGCTAATTTACTTTATATAAATAATATTAATAGGTTTAAATGATAATTCCCCTGAGTGACACTATTGTTTGCTGTGATGAATAAATTCTTTCCCCGTCTGATCGAAAGATGCAGACAAACCTTGAAAGATTTAAGCCAAACCAAATCTGAGCAAACTTTTTCTTTATTTTTCTGCTCGACTTCTGACTTAACTGGTCACATGATTCACTTAAGTTTCATCGCTGGTCCTATTGGTAGGACTTAAAAATGCAAAATAACATTTTTTCTTTTAAAAAAAAATGTATTCTATGGTGTACAGCACCCCCATCTCTTTGTTGCTATGCGACGGATTCGAATCTACTTTTGATGCGTAAACATTTTTTCAAACTCCTTTTAGTTAAATGATTCTTAATAGTTAATATTACTCTTGACCAGCTCGGATAACCAGTCAAAAAAACCCCCGTAGATTTGTTAAATGCTGACTATTCATTCGTAATCTATGTCTGATTGGTCAAATAGTTTGGTTTCTTTCAAATTACATTTCAAACTATTCCAATTGATTCATAAAAATTGTCAAGAAAATAATCTTCTTGAAATGCTCTTTTCTTTCATGAATTAATTTTGCTGTGATGAATAAATTCTTTCCCCGTCTGATCGAAAGATGCAGACAAACCTTGAAAGATTTAAGCCAAACCAAATCTGAGCAAACCCGAGAATTTACTTTTCCACTGTCGGCGTGGCCAAGAATTTAGCGACATTGAGAGGCCCGATCAATTGGCTGGTCACATGTCCTATAAGGTCATCCCCAACCGTATTATTCAATCTGATTCTTCTAAAAATCAAAACCAAACTTTTTATTTTCTTTCCAAATCGATACGAAAAGACAATGGGTGAGAATCAATTGTGATAGGAAGAAAGATTACCACTGCCGAGGAGTAATGTTTTCGTAGACTGATGCTCCTAAGAACAAATGTATTCTAGGAATATAAAATAATTATCTTACCTAAAGAATTGTCTGCTTATTTACTTGCCTCTTCGCGATTGCAAAGTTAGACACATGGTCAGGTTTTAAGCGGATGACTGAGCGCTTTGATCCTCGGTTGGACAGTATGTCTGCAAACGGTGTCTCTAACTGGATGCTTCTTGCAGGACAGTAGAGGAAGCAGAAAAATGAAAGTGGATAAAATATAGATGCAATTTATTCCGACAAATCTACACAAATTTCTTGCATTCAAGTTAATACTATCTTATTTATAAAAAGTTCTTTCGTAAATAATGATATTTATTTGCAAGGTATTAAATCGCCATTTTTAAATGTTCCCATGATTGATTTCTTTTATCATACCTGAAATGTTTGTTTGCTGTGATGAATAAATTCTTTCCCCGTCTGATCGAAAGATGCAGACAAACCCTGAAAGATTTAAGCCAAACCAAATCTGAGCAAACCCGACATTTTCTTTCCTTTCTTTAATCCATTTAACGTCACTTTTCCCTTGTTCAGGGGTCAGGCATTTTCTGATATTACACAAGCTCACTCTTATCAACCTGCCATTTTTATCAGTGACGTCTGACTACTCAAGTGTCTCCCAAAACCAAATCTTTCCAAAAGTTTATCTGATTATCTTAGGGTCTCCTTTATTCTTGTAGCCCCCCCATTCATTGCAGACAATGAACTCAATTATTCTGTTTTGAAAGTCCCTTGCATCTCTACATCCACAGCCGAACATCATTCAGTGCTTAATTTGGATAAGAACAGGTGTGCCAAATTAAACTGCGTCTTCGATCGACTGCTTAGTTTCGGCGAATTTTCTGCTTGTTGACAACCAAGTCTCCTGAGAACAAATGACCTACGTAATGTACAACCTGGTTTTTAGTGAAGATGTCTGACAAACATGGCATCGTTTTCTTCTACGAGGTCTACACTGGATTTGTTTATGACAGTTCCACTACTTGCATCATCTGTTGGTGATTGCCAAACGTGGCACGAGAATTGGCGTCAAATATTTGGTCACAATGGCTGCCCTCAGAAAACTACAATTTTCTCGATCCTGCTTTTTCTTCCAGTAAGCACACACACACACACACACAAATAAAATTGTGTACATATTTGCACACATCTTTTAAATGCTTACACTATTTTTATAGTGTGGAGGAATTTCGTTATTAATTTGAAAAATAAATCCAGAAATAAAAACATTTCTGTTTGCTGTGATGAATAAATTCTTTCCCCGTCTGATCGAAAGATGCAGACAAACCCTGAAAGATTTAAGCCAAACCAAATCTGAGCAAACCTGAACTCTTTCTTTCTTCTAGCCATTTAACATCCCTTGTTCAGGGGTCAGCCATTTTCTGATATTACACAAGCTCACTCTTATCAACCTGCAATTTTTATCAGTGAAATCTGACTACTCAAGTGTCTCCCAAAGCCAAATCTTTAAAAAAAAAAAAAAAAAAATGCGCGAACTGCAATACGATTCAACGACTACACATTTTCTAAAATGCTTTGCCGAAATCTCTGGAAAATTTGTTTGCTGTGATGAATAAATTCTTTCCCCGTCTGATCGAAAGATGCAGACAAACCTTGAAAGATTTAAGCCAAACCAAATCTGAGCAAACAATTATCTCAAATTATTTTCAAAAATTTTATCCAATCTCTGTTTATGTATATTCTGAAAATAGCCTCCATCTGGAGGACACATAAATATACGTCAGCTTTATGGAAAGTAAAAGTTTAGAATATGGATTTGCTGAATGCTGTGTATTCCAAATATCTCAAAGAATTCATACAAAAACACTTCGCCTAACTTGAAATGGTGGTCAATTTGTAAATCGGGAAATTTACTTCAACTGAATTTTTTTTTACAATGTAATTCAACATATTTGAACGTTTTCAACATTCCTATTTCTTAAATGTTTGATTTCTGTTTGCTGTGATGAATAAATTCTTTCCCCGTCTGATCGAAAGATGCAGACAAACCCTGAAAGATTTAAGCCAAACCAAATCTGAGCAAACAATTTGAAAATAAAGTGTTCATATTAGATATTTGTCTACATGTGTGTTTTTAGAATATTAAAGGGGTGGGGGGGTGAAACTTTGACATGGGGAATACAAATGTAGTGTATTCCGAAATATATCTTCAACTAAAAAAAAATATTTCCTCCTCCTCAGGTCACATACTTTTGCTAGCTTGGGAGGATGGTGTGTCAAATTAGCATATTCCACACACACATACACCGGATAGGATAAAAGAGAAGGTAATGTCTGTGGGTGGTATTGTGGAAATATCAGATCCCCCCCCCAAGGGGGGGGGGTAGTCCCTGGGAAGATGGGTTCATGACACCATAACAGGCATTACATTACCACCACCCCCCCAAAAAGAGGAGGTAATTACTGGGAGTACGATCTTATAACAACCGATATTACACTACCATCCTCCATTAAAAGATAGAATTAAATTTTTTTTTTTTTTTCCCCCATTTAAAAATGCCTAGCCATAAACGTTACGGAATATTAATTTATTAGAAGCCGTTTATATAATAAATATTCAAATTATGAACGCCTAAAAAGCTGTATCATAGAATTAAATAAGCACAAATAGTTAGGATAGATGGAAAAATCTTTAGCATTTATTAATTTAGATAATTGTTAAAAATTATTTGCTCCTTGCAACACTCACATGAATTTAGAGTTGCATGTTCATATTTTATTTTGTCAATGAACTGTTCTTCTTCTTTTCTTTTTTTTTTTTTTTTTGTGCGCGATAATGATTCAACAATTTTTTAGTTTTCTGCTGGAAATCAAATCTCTGGGAAATTTGTTTGCTGTGATGAATAAATTCTTTCCCCGTCTGATCGATAGATGCAGACAAACCTTGAAAGATTTAAGCCAAACCAAATCTGAGCAAACTTTTTCTTGGTCAAAGAAATTACAATTCTCTTATCACACTGAATCTCTTCTAATCAAGGGAATCCTTTATTACTTTTTCGAATAATTGATCTTCTGTTTAAATATAAAGACATCCATATTTTCTTTATATTTTCATTGTGACAAAGGTTTTTAAAAAAAAAATTTATTTTTTGTGAAACTAATTTGAATTTTTTATCTTTTCAGGTTGTTACAAAATTACAACAGTATTCAGCCATGCTCAGACTGTTGTTTTATGCGTCGGATGTTCGACGGTTCTTTGTCAACCGACGGGTGGTAAAGCACGATTAACAGAGGGTAAGTAGATCCATCGTTCTACCCCATTTCTCTTTTTTTAATTTTTTTTTTTTTAATGTTTAACTAAAAACGTTAAGTCCATTGAAATTTTGTTAAAGATATCTCTTTATTTCATAATGCACACTCTAGATAACATGGGGTATTTTTATATTAAAAAAAGTCTTGGGGAAAAAAACACTTAACCAAACTTTTTAGCTTTTTTTTCCCCCCCCCAACCAATTCTACAGCTGTGTGAATAACTGTCTTTTGATAACTGTTTAGTCAAATCTTAATTGCTCTAAGTACAGATTTAACATTGACAAGGTCAACAAGATATTCATTTAATTTTCTGTTTGTTTTGCAGGTTGTTCATTCCGAAGAAAACAACATTGAGTGAACGTAACTGCACCGAGGTGCATTCTTCTTCATAAGAAAGCATGTAACGCATGGAATAATAAAGGTGTGGACTTGGAGATGAAGGTGTCTGACTTTTTCTTCTTCCTTAATTCTCTAGACAATTATTCCTTTGCTATGGCACCAACTTTAGTCTCATTCTGCAATTCTATTAGTATTTAAGATTGAGATGGCTTTTCAGCCGTGTGGTTTTGTTTTTCCCCCCCTTCGGATATGTCATCAGCGTGTAGCGTATAATCATTGTCAAACGGAGAAGTTTTTTTTATCGAATGTTAACTTGAAGTACTTTCTTAAAAATAGACTTCTTTTATGGAAATTATGAATATGATTTGAGAGTGAATTAGAAAATGTAAGTTTGCTAAGAATTAGTTCATCCTCCGATGAATCTCATCTTTCCCGTTACAATTTACACGCGCACACCTCGATGATCAGAAACAGAAATTCACTTCTGTTGGGGGTCAAATGTTTAAACTTTCTCAGTAGCTGAGCAGATTAAGGAAAAATCGTTCATTTTGGTAAGCAAGCATGAAACTTGGCACGATTGCTCACAATGGTCTACTCTTCCGAAAAAACTTTTGGGCCACTCAAAAAATCCAAGATGGCCGCCATTCTGAAATCCAATATTGCTAGTTTACAAAGTATCTAACCGATTTTCACAATTTTTGAGTCAAATTATATGTTTTAGGGGATGCGAAAGCAGTAAATGACACAAAAATAACCGATAAATGAGTCCTACAATCCACAAAGGTACATATATGAGATGAATTTAAGCAAATATTGTCAATTTTTGCCTTTTATTGCCATTAAACCGAATCATTGACTTGATATTCAATTCCCCAAGTGAGCTGAATGTATTAGTTATAAAAATTAATCCTTTCAGCTCATTCTTATATGTCATATGTAAGAGAGTGATTGTCATGACACAACCAGGGCATAACGGTGACATCACTGATGTGAAACTCAGCATGGGGTCCAGTATCAACTGATTACGGACACACTGTTCATGTTTCAGTGTCCCAAATGCTGTCTAATAAGCCCCATGGACAAAATAATGTTCAGTCTGTTAGATAGCCGCACCTGAATTGACAGGATATGCCAGCGCGGGAGAGCCGAGCCAAAGGTAACGGGGCTATAGTTACTTGGATGGTGTACAGATCGCACGGGACTTAAATGATACTGGATGAACGATCGGGCTAGGTGTAGGGAACCTACCTTTCTGAACCTAGTTGTATCCCATATCTGAATGTGTCAAAATATATTCGGTAACTGGTTATAGGTGGTAAAAGGATAAACCCTCGGCCTGAAGCCTATAACATTTACAGAATGTCTATTGAGAAGACGTCAAATGTGAAAACTGATTGGAGCAAATGCTGCCTATGTCAGACAGATAAAACCGGAGAGGATCTCAGTAGTCCCATTCCAGGTCGCAGTAAATCAGATGGATATTCAATGCTGGCTACAAATATTCCTCTTTTTCAAGAACTCTGTCAGATGCCCATGATTATTAATCCTGCTAGGCTCGATGAAGGTGATGGTATTGAAGATACATTGCGGCAAAACAATGCTCAGTACCATCAGAGTTGCCGTGCTTTGTTAAAAAATACCAAACTTGATCGGGCCAGGAAAAGGGCATCTGACGCTCAGGAACATACTGACAAGAGTTGTTCAAAGACTCGAAGAGTGAGTTTAAAGCCAGAACAATGTTTCATCTGCGACAAAGAATTTCTAGATGATGGACAAAGACGTCAAGTCATGACAATGGGGCTCAGCAGTAGGCTCAATGAATGTGCCACAACTCTAGGTGAATGTAAAATTCTTGCCCGATTGAGTGCTGGTGATGCCATTGCACAAGAGTTGAAGTATCATAAAGATTGTTTAACAACTCTTTACAACAGGGAAAGATGTCACCTTGCTGCTCTACAAAAACAGGAAAATGAAGATTCTCAGAAAAAAGGAATCCATCCATTGGTATATTCAGAGCTTCTTGCTTATATAGTTGAAACTAATACGAACAGTGATGCACCAGTTGTGTTTAAACTTGCAGATCTCATCACACTGTATAAGCAACGACTTGAACAGTTGGAACTGCATGAACTTGCCTCATATGTTCACTCAACAAGACTGAAAGAGAAGCTTTTGTCAGATATACCAGCACTTGAAGCTCACAAGAGTGGGAGAGATGTTATCTTGTCCTTTACAGAGGATACAGGGTCAATCTTGTCAAAAGCTTCAGAATTTTCTGATGCTGTTATACTCAATAAAGCTGCTAGTATTTTGCGAAGACACATGCTTGCTCATGAATGGAAATTTAATGGTAGATTCCGTGCAGACTCAGTGGGAAATTCTATTCCTCAATCACTACAACAATTTGTTTGTATGGTGGAGCACGGCGTCGATATCAAGTCGCAACTGGAATTAGGTTCATCAAAGACAGACTTGGCTGTAGCTCAGCTCCTGCAGTACAACTGCTACAGTCACAAAAGCAATTCATCCACATTCAGACATTCACACAATCGTGAGACTCCCTTTCCCATCTTTATGGGCCTATCTTTGTATGGGAAAACACGAAAACGAGGACTTGTGGAACTGTTACATGACCATGGACTAAGCATTTCATATGACAGGATGCTTGAAATATCTGCTCAATTGGGTGATGCCGTTGTTGACAGGTACACTGAAGAGGGTGTTGTGTGCCCTACAGAACTTAGGAAAGGTCTTTTCACCACATCAGCTATGGACAATATAGATCACAATCCGTCTGCAACAACAGCTACAACATCCTTTCATGGTACCAGTATCTCACTATTTCAACATCCAACGTCTGACAGTGATGGTGAACTGCGTGAGCCACTTATGATCAAAAATCATAGTATAAAACGGGTGCCTGAACTTCCAGAATCTTTCACAAACATTCATCCTGCATATCTAAAGAACAAGACTCCGTCGCCTCCAGAGTTCGAATATCCAACAAGTGTCGATATTGACTTTCCCAGGCTTTTGTTAGCAAATGAATTTCAGTGGCTAGAAAAGGTTCATCTGACACAAAGCATTGATGATGACGTTAACATAACCTGGTCGGCACACCATGCTTCTGAGAAGAGAGGTTTAGATTTCAAAGTGAGCATTACATCAATTCTACCTCTCCTCCGAGAACAAGCCCACTCAGTTGCCACAATACGACATGTTATGGAGAGGATTAGAGAGACAATAGCGTTCCTCAACCCAGGGCAAATTCCAGTCATAACTGCTGATCAGCCACTTTATGCATTGACCAAGCAAATACAATGGCACTGGCCTCAGCAATATGGTGAAAATAAGTTTGTCATCATGTTTGGCGGCTTGCATGTTGAAATGGCTGCACTGAAGTCAATTGGGTCGCTTCTAAAAGCAAGTGGTTGGATAGAAGCCATTGTAGAAGCAGATATAGCTTCGTCTGGTATTGCAGAATCTTTCATCACTGCTTCAAGTGTTACTAGGACACGATACGCTCACCAGATTACTGCATGTAGTCTCTACACACTGATGAAAAAAGCATACGAGTATTACATTGCAGATACTTCTTTCGAGCAAGATGCGTCAGTTATCTTAAGCTTTGATGAGTGGTGTGAGAAGCGAAAAGCAGAGAGCCCGCAATTCAGTTACTGGTATCTAGTGCTTTCAATGGAACTGACCATACTATCTCTGATACGTTCTTTCAGGGAAGCTGACTTCAGACTTTATGTCGAAACACTGATGGAGCTGATACCATACTTCTTTGCCAACAATAACTACAACTATGCAAGATGGCTATCAGTTCATCTGAAGGACATGCTGTGCTTAGAGCAGACCCATCCTGATACGCATTTGCAATTAAAAAATGGCAAATTTGTTGTCTTCAAGTCATTGCGACCATTTTCTTCTATGGCCATTGATCAAGCACATGAACAGGAAAATGCAATCATCAAAGGAGAGGGTGGGGTCGTAGGTGTGACAGAGGATCCTTCAGCACTACGAAGATGGATGGTAGCAGGGCCAGAAGTGAGTCGTCTTACTGAAGAATATGAAGCACTGTCATCGAACAAGGATGTTACTGAAAACATGAAACACAGAGAACAAACAAGTCAATCCCAGAAAGCTTTCTATGGCAAAGTAACAAAGCTCACGGCTGTCATCAATGAAATGGGCAATCCATTTCAAGAAGAATCATCCGATCTACTCACTCTGGATACAAAGATTATAGCATCGGAAACCGCAGCTGAAGCTGTTCGCATGCACTATGGGAATGGCAGGACTTGCTTTAAAGAGTTCATGAAGACCTTAGAGGGAGAAAACCGGGCTGCTTTCTATTCCAAAATCAAAAGGAACAACATAGACTTCTTTGACCAGACACAAGAAGCAGCAGTGACTGATGCCAAACATAAAAGTTTGAAATATGACTGTGAATCCTGATGAAAACACAAGAACAAGAAGAGAAAAATGCGGGATAAACTGACATAAGTGTGTAAAATATAGCCTTTATTACACTCAAATGGTGTTAAATCTTTATTTTGTCGTCAGAAATGGCTTTGTTGACATCAGAAACATACAAATTGATATATAATATGTGGAAATCGGTCAAAAATGAAGCATTTAGTTCACAAAATGATAAATTTTACCATCCGTGGCGGCCATCTTGGATTTTTTGAGTGGCCCAAAAGTTTTTTCGGAAGAGTAGACCATTGTGACCAATCGTGCCAAGTTTCATGCTTGCTTACCAAAATGCACGATTCTTCATCATTTTTGACTTAAGCTGCTCAGCTATTTCCCGTTACAATTTACACGCGCACACCTCGATGATCAGAAACAGAAATTCACTTCTGTTGGGGGGCAAATGTTCAAACTTTCTCAGGGATAATTTTGTGTAAAGCACTTAAAACAACCGAGTAGTTCGGGTAAAGCTTATAAGTGGCGAATGATTGACCTACCCCAAAATTTATATTCTTTTGTACCCCCCAAAATGTATTTTTTTAGTTACATTTAGTTACAAGATCTTTCTTATGTGAACATTTTAATTTCAAAACAATTGAATTTAATAAAAAAAAAAAAGAAGATTTTAAACTTAAATCTGTTATTCCTGTTTTCTATGACGATACTTTTCTTAGTACTATCTTAGAATCGGCATTTGTCTTCCAGCTTGAACATTTCACTTCTAGATCACATTTTCTAAATCAGAAATGCATTTTTTTTTTTTTTAATTTTATTTTTAGAAGAAACCAGATTGATTTCTGGCTGAATTGTTTCCATTTCTTTTCTTTCTCTCCGTTTGATTTTCGTCACACCATACTTAAAAACTATTCATGTTGCAGGCAGTGGAAGATAGAAAACTTTGTTTCATTAAACTTGGATTTTTTTTTCTCTCTAAAACAAACTTTGAGCATTATTTTTTTACACAAAACTAATTTTAAAGAATTTCAAAATAAAGTTAAAACATATCGGTTAATACTTTTGGTATAAAAAAAAGGGTATTTTTTCTTCAACTGCCCTAAAAAGCTAGAATGTCTTGTAAATGTATCCTTTTATGTGGAGAGGAGGGGTGGCATTGCCCTCCATGTTAGGAATGTCATGTTGATTTGAGTTTGTTTTGTCATTGGCCATATACGGAAATAGAAGTTGTACAGAGTAGTTAGATGATAGAAAATATTAATTAAGGAAAATGTTCTTCCACTATGTTAGTTTTGTTTATTTAGCACTTTTTACATTAATCTTTAATAGACAACTGGAAGAAAAAGTCTTTTTTTTTTGTACATGGAAGTTGTGTAAAAATGTTGGTTAGTTCGGTTTTTCAATTTACCCACATCTTGTGAAAGTATTGAATTTTTGGCTTTAAAAAATAAAAACAATTTTTTTTTTTGTAAGACGGTTTTTAAAGAATTTTTAATGTTAAATTTAACGTTTTATTTATTTTTGCAAAAAGGGAAAATAACTCCTTAAATGATTAATATTTAAATTGAGTAATGGAAAATGTCTCTTCGCTGGAATAATTGTTTTCAGAAAACTAATCAGATTCAAGTATCGATGTGTCAGACAGATTGCTATTTGGGTCTGACTTTGAAAATCCATCAAGATAACATTATTTGAGCTAAAAATAATGTCTGTATGGTTATTGATGAATTATTTCATAATTCAAACAAAGTACCTGGTGAATTTGATAGAATTGATGCACTTAGTTACAAACATGCTCATTTAATTAAAGAGAAGAAACCCCAGCCAAGAAATAGGAAAATGTTTGGTTTGACCACCCAGAATTTTTTCCCCACTTGAAAAAGTAATTGTTCTACAGATACGAGGTTCCCTGCTGTGGCTGGGACGATCAATCCCCAAAATTTAGGGTTTGTTTTTTGTTTTAACTAAAATTTCTGTCTGTTGCATACTAACATTCATTGATTTTTTTTTTTTTTTTTTTTTAATCATAAATAAGTAAAATGGCACGAGTTGGATACAATACTTAGATGAAAAACATTAAAACTTTATCAAATTAAAAAAAAATTATATACATTGGAAAGTAGATGAGAATCCACTAAAAAATAAACTGGGCCAAAAAATCTATTTATGGGGGATGAGTTTTGCCTATAAATTTAATGTAAAATGATCACCCATTTTCGGGTCAGTGTCTTACAAAATTACATTTTCAGTCGTGTAACCAGAATTTGTTTGGTTAAGGGAGATAAATATTGTTTTTTGACTGAAAGGATTAAAAGAAAGTTTAATGCTTTGGGTTCAATATTGGGTGTGAGAGACCGGAGGAGGAGGGAACCTATCTCCGTCCTCGAACAAATAGATGTCATTTGCTTGAAAAGAATGGAGTTATTACTTGAAAATATTTATTTTTGAATATGAAACCTAAGAATTCTGGTTGCAATTTGTTTTTCAGTTACAGCATTGACATTGTGATCGGAATCGACCAACGACTTACAACGAGCGGACGATCACAGCCTGTGCAGTGGAGGCGCGTTCACATTAATTTTACATGTGTTGGCGGCTTTTAAAAATCAACTTCTAACCTACCTCTGAGCAGGTCTTTATTTATTCCGCTTTCTCTAAAGCCCATTCTCATCACTTCCATGTTTTCCCTGGCTTTTGCTACCAACTACCTTAACTTTTCTATATCTAACACAGGCACGCATCTATTCTTTAAATGTGTCCATACCATCGAAGTCTCCTGTTCTACACACACCTTATACTGTCCCGATTTAATATTCCTCTGAAGTCATCAGATCTAAGCATAAATTGTTATAAAGTAATGCCGACTTTTCTGTCGATCTATAGACGGTCCATTAATACTTGTTTTACCATCAAGAATTGCTCTACATCTGACTGATCTTGTATCAACAACAATTTCAAATTAGCAAAAATATTTAATCCGCATCTGGATTTCATTTTTGTATTGATCCGATGAAGTAGAATGTAATTCTCTCCAAAGAGTTTTCTTCCCTGCACATCTCTTATTAATAAGACACAAAGGACAAACAAAACTATTCTTTATTAACACTACTTCACCTGCCACCTTTTTGTTAATTTACATTTGACACCTTGTGTGGTATGACCTATAGGATACCCAAGTTAAAAGTGATAGAGCCGAGAAATTTCTGCTCTTAGCCCTTAGCCCACATTACTATTTTTATTCATGTTTTTGAATTTCTGTAATTATCAATTTTTAAGTTATAAAAAGAATTCAAATAAAACTTAGTTTAGCATTCCCAGCCTGCTGCCGATATTGTGCGACATTTGTGATTTCGTACCTTAATGCGTTCAAATCGCAATTTCTCGCTTATTTCTGGTCCAATTTTAAAAATATATATATGGTTGGAAAAAA
Organism: Sepiola atlantica; assembly: GCA_963556195.1. Taxonomy (NCBI): domain Eukaryota; kingdom Metazoa; phylum Mollusca; class Cephalopoda; order Sepiida; family Sepiolidae; genus Sepiola; species Sepiola atlantica. Next base: position 85,296,816 of record OY744533.1, read on the forward strand.
AATAAAATCTTTCCGAATATGTAATTTGTGTGCTTTTATTCATTGAATTATTTTTTACAGCGAGTTAAAACGGTTTTTACTTAAAACAGCCGAAAATAAATATGAGCTTTTTTTTTAGACTCGATTTTACACGTAGGTCAAAGTTAAAGCAGCCAATATTCATCAATATTCTTAAAATTCTACAACTAATCAGAACACACCATAAACTACAACTTGGGAGTTATTTTTTTTTTTTTAGAGCATTTGAAGGCGAAATACGATAGAGTAAACTCAACCGACATTTCTTCAAAAATTATATTTTAAATAGAAAATAGATTTAGAATTATTTTGATATATAATGTGAAATTTGAATAATATTTAAATAGCCGGAAAGTTTGAACTTTTAGTTTTGGAAAAAAACGGACTGAAAAATTACGCGTTATACTCGGCCGAGTGTAAACAAACACGCAACCTTCGCGAGTGTTTTTCATGACATTTTCATTTCTACGTTATACATAAATATTAAGAATGCAACATTTTAACGTCAGAAAAGTTTATGAAACTTTAGTTTAAAAAAAAAAAAAAACGGACTGCAAAATTATGAGTTCGTATATTATGCTGAATGTAAACCTACTCGTGGTATATTATATTAGGATTTATTTTGGGCCAGACAGAGATGATGTGCACACAATTTATTCTGAAAATTGGTTTGTTCCCAGAATGCTTAAGTTCTGGGAGATTATGGAAAATTCCATGCCATGAAAATGTTCAAGATTTTTATGAAACGTTTTCTACTGTATATTTTTGAAAAAATAAACTCTATCATACGGCAACAAAATAATGTAATTTTATGTATTTTTCCCTTGAAGATGAATAGTGAATATATATTGAAACTAATCCTAAGTCCTAGTGGCAAGCCCCCAATTCTACAAAAAGTCCATTAAAACCAGTCTTAAACAAAAAAAGCAGCCCCCCCCCCTCATAAAGAAAGACGCACAGAATTTATTTCCCATGGAAAAAAAATTAATTACTGTCCTAAAACGCTAGAATGGCGCAAAAATGTTGAATTATTTTACATTAAATTTATGGGAAACTAATCCCCCACTCGAAATTGTTTTTTTTCTGTTTTCAAGGTGTTCACACGTAATTGCCCCTGACCCTACCACTAATACTAAGTCCGAGTGGCAAGCCCCTCTTCCTTCCACAAAGACCCTCTTGAAACTACAAATAATCGCACCCCCCACCCAAAAGAAAACAATGGAGAGAACCCCCCTCCCCCCAAAAGAAAAACGCACAGGATTCATCTCCTATAGAAAAAAAAATGATTAACTGCCCTAAAACGCTATAATGGCTCTGAAAGATGGGATTATTCTACATTAAATTTATGTGAAACTAATCCTCATTCTAAAATAATTGTTTTTGTTTCTTTCTGCCAAGTTTTTCAGTGTTCACATATAATTGCCTAAAAGAAAGGTTGAATCTCATGTTTAAATAAAAATGTTGAATAATCTTGTGATAAAGTAATAAGTAAAAAAAAACGCTAATATTCGTACCGTTATTCTCTAAATAATGGGTTACAACATAGAGATACATAAAATCTGAGTGCATAATCTGAAAGAACATTATTATGTAAAATTGGCATTATTATGTAAAATTGCTCCAGGAATAAAGAAACTATGACAAAGTTACTGAATTTATTATGAATTCGTCCGTGATTTCAAGTAATTTGTGCGTTAAAAATGATGTCAACTTTTAACCCCAAATTTTAGACCTTTAAATTCTCATAACTTTTGAACCACTAGGGATATTTGCATAATTCAAACATTTTTGAACTCCATTTACTGAGCTCTTAATAACTATTGCGATTAAATAACAATTTAAAATAAAACAACTGGGAATGCTTAGTTTAAATTTCAAAATCACATTTGAATTAGCGTTGCACAAATACTCAACTTTAATTCTAGCCATAAATTATGTTTTGCTACCAGCTCTCCATACCCGGCATTTTCTAGGTGGACACATTTGTTGCAAAAATTAAAAACAAACTTCCTGTTTGTTAATTAAAATAAACTTTTTTTATTTTAATATAATTTCAAATTTAAACTGAATTATTACATTGATATTGTTACACTTATTAATGTAACAAAATTGTTATGAAACAAGAATCATTTCTAGTTGCAGTAAAAGTTGTTTTAATCGCAGCTGCATTGTGAAAATATCTGATTTGTTGAATAATTTGCAACATTTCGTAAACCTGGGATGGAACTCTATCTGTTCTGCTTTCAGACGCAATTTATTTTATCCCAATCAAGAGCTAATTTTCATATTTTTTTTTTTTTTTTTCTTCCTCACTAAGCCAATATGAGAGTAGGTTACCGGTTTAAAACGACATTTTTAACCATATCTAATTCAATTATTAGCTCAATTACTGCATACTCCCCATTCGCATTGAGGTATGTGCAATCGTTCATTTCGTGATTGAAATCCTTTTCTAAAACATGAGTACTGTTGTGTAAATACAAAAGAATAAAGCAGACACGTGGATGGTTATAGGATTTTATTGAGACTCAGGGTATTTAAATGGTATAGGAAGCCGGAAGAATTTTCACTCACTTAGATCTGGCAATTTGTTAGACACTCCTCCCTCTCTACCTACACTTTTTGATTGGATAATCCAAATATTTTCCTTTACACAATACTGTAAACATGCATGTCTAATACTTGCTTCGGGTATTCTCACTTAACAAAATAAAAGATAAACAGAATTACATTAATCATACACTATTTACCTCTGGTCATTCCAAATAACATCACGAGCTACTTAATTTTATAACTAAAACATTCAAAACACTAACATTTAATAGCGACAATTTCATCACGATATTTTTTTTTGGGGGGGGGGGGGGGTAATGCCTTGATAGTGAAATGATTTTCGGTAAATTTAGTCTTTAACCTCCTCCAGGAACACCCAGCATTCAATGAGAACCGTAATCTTTCTATTCTTAATTTCTATATTTAAATTAACTAAAGTAAAACCCATTTCTTTTCATGGATGTCCGGTTTAAATGATGACCCCCCACAATTCTGTTTGGTTGCGACTGATATTTGATTTCTCTTCCAATTGGGAAATGGATCTTGCCAAGATCACAATTCTTCGCATAACCAAAACTTTGATTATATTTTTTCTTCTTTTAAAGTTTGACGGCATATTAGTTGTATTCTCTTGAGTTACCGGTTGACATGTAGGTAGAAAGTAAAAAGAAATATATAAGCCATGCATAAAAACAGTCCCCCTCCCTCACACTGCTAACAATACAGAAGCATTCCTCCCTTATGTATTCCTAGTGACAGCGGTACTATCTTGACACACGTGTGTGAGTGAAATAAATAAATCAAAAAGTGACCGAGTGAAGAAAAATACCTACCAGTAAAATACATAGCCCTGTTGTGCTCGCATACCCTTCATGACAATAGAAGTTTTAAAATTTGGGAATTTCTTTGCTTTCATTTAGTGTTTAGTGTATATGAATTTCCGAGTGAAGTTTTGCTGTTTCTGAGAACAATCCTCTGTAAATAAAATTCCAAATTCATGCTATGCAGATGTTAATTTTGTAGAAAAGGAATATTTCAAGTTTTAGTTCAGACAAGAGTTTTGTTTTTTTTAAAGATTTTCAAATTTTACAGACTTTAAAAGTTTATAAAAGCCTACAATACTGATTCATGAGGCATAAGACAGATTTAAGCTTGGGTCCGTATTTGTTTATATATATATATATATATATATATATAATTCCATGAAAAAATGCTAGTATACTGAAATCATATGCCCTTAATAGGGTTAAGATGAAAATTCATATACACTAAACACTAAATGAAAGCAAAGAAATTCCCAAATTTTAAAACTTCTATTGTCATGAAGGGTATGCGAGCACAACAGGGCTATGTATTTTACTGGTAGGTATTTTTCTTATAAAAAATATAAACATTGCCAATAAACATTTTAACTGGTATTTTACTTACCTTTATAGTATCCTTATCAATCACGCCCGAGTGGAACCATTATTCATACGACACAAGCAGCATTGTTATGTATTAAGGAAAATGAAGGTATTCTTGTAGTATATAAGTCAATTTTATGTTTCACACTTTAATTTATTACAATTAACAACTTTCACCATTTTTTTTTTAAATATATAAACTATTTTACTGTATTTTTCAACAATACAATACATTTTTTTACAATTCAGATTGAAGATCCTCAAACAAGAATTTTAAATCTTATAAATTAAAAAATGTAAACTGTAAACCTTGGTATTTTTTATTTCTCTGAACTAACAGTACTCTACGGCTCTAATATGACAAATGTAGGCACTTTATTTCGGTTCTTACTTTAACCTTGCCTAAAGGTTCAACACGTAGCCTACAGCCAAAGTCCTAAGTTCTTAGTGGATCGACCTAGAAGACGATGAGTTCCAGCCGAATTCCCTTCGGAAAAGCCCAAGAGATTTTGTATAAACGATTAATTCTTGTTCGATGTTTTGCGCTGAAAAAAAATTCCTACCAGTAAAATACATAGACCTGTTGTGCTCACATACCCTTAATGACAATAAAAGTGTAAAAATTTAGGAATTTCTTTGCTTTTGTGTGTTTAGTGTATATGAATGTTCATTAAGGGCATATGATATCAGTATACTGGCATTTTTCATGGAACATATAGTTATTAAATATTTGGAAATTCCAAGTTATTAGTATCATATCGATCAGCATTTATGGCTGCTGCAAAAAATTATGAAAGTCTTGTAATAATGGACCCTTTCTCTCTCCCTTTTAATTTTTTACGTCATTCTATCATTCGTCTTAGTCTCATCTAAAAAAAAAAAAAAAATTATGAAAGTCTTGTAATAATGGACCCTTTCTCTCTCCCTTTTAATTTTTTACGTCATTCTATCATTCGTCTTAGTCTCATCTAAAAAAAAATTATGAAAGTCTTGTAATAATGGACCCTTTCTCTCTCCCTTTTAATTATTTACGTTATTCTATCATTCGTCTTAGTCTCATCTAAAAAAAAATTATGAAAGTCTTGTAATAATGGACCCTTTCTCTCTCCCTTTTAATTTTTTACGTCATTCTATCATTCGTCTTAGTCTCATCTAAAAAAAAAAAAAAATTATGAAAGTCTTGTAATAATGGACCCTTTCTCTCTCCCTTTTAATTTTTTACGTCATTCTATCATTCGTCTTAGTCTCATCTAAAAAAAAAAAAAAAAATTATGAAAGTCTTGTAATAATGGACCCTTTCTCTCTCCCTTTTAATTATTTACGTTATTCTATCATTCGTCTTAGTCTCATCTAAAAAAAAAAAAAAATTATGAAAGTCTTGTAATAATGGACCCTTTCTCTCTCCCTTTTAATTATTTACGTCATTCTATCATTCGTCTTAGTCTCATCTAAAAAAAAATTATGAAAGTCTTGTAATAATGGACCCTTTCTCTCTCCCTTTTAATTATTTACGTCATTCTATCATTCGTCTTAGTCTCATCTAAAAAAAAAAAAAAAATTATGAAAGTCTTGTAATAATGGACCCTTTCTCTCTCCCTTTTAATTTTTTACGTTATTCTATCATTCGTCTTAGTCTCATCTAAAAAAAAATTATGAAAGTCTTGTAATAATGGACCCTTTCTCTCTCCCTTTTAATTATTTACGTTATTCTATCATTCGTCTTAGTCTCATCTAAAAAAAAAAAAAATTATGAAAGTCTTGTAATAATGGACCCTTTCTCTCTCCCTTTTAATTTTTTACGTCATTCTATCATTCGTCTTAGTCTCATCTAAAAAAAAATTATGAAAGTCTTGTAATAATGGACCCTTTCTCTCTCCCTTTTAATTATTTACGTTATTCTATCATTCGTCTTAGTCTCATCTAAAAAAAAAAAAAAATTATGAAAGTCTTGTAATAATGGACCCTTTCTCTCTCCCTTTTAATTATTTACGTCATTCTATCATTCGTCTTAGTCTCATCTGAAAAAAAAAAAAAAATTATGAAAGTCTTGTAATAATGGACCCTTTCTCTCTCCCTTTTAATTTTTTACGTCATTCTATCATTCGTCTTAGTCTCATCTAAAAAAAAAAAAAAAATTATGAAAGTCTTGTAATAATGGACCCTTTCTCTCTCCCTTTTAATTATTTACGTTATTCTATCATTCGTCTTAGTCTCATCTAAAAAAAAAAAAAAATTATGAAAGTCTTGTAATAATGGACCCTTTCTCTCTCCCTTTTAATTTTTTACGTCATTCTATCATTCGTCTTAGTCTCATCTAAAAAAAAATTATGAAAGTCTTGTAATAATGGACCCTTTCTCTCTCCCTTTTAATTATTTACGTCATTCTATCATTCGTCTTAGTCTCATCTAAAAAAAAAAAAAATTATGAAAGTCTTGTAATAATGGACCCTTTCTCTCTCCCTTTTAATTTTTTACGTCATTCTATCATTCGTCTTAGTCTCATCTAAAAAAAAAATATGAAAGTCTTGTAATAATGGACCCTTTCTCTCTCCCTTTTAATTATTTACGTTATTCTATCATTCGTCTTAGTCTCATCTAAAAAAAAAAAAAATTATGAAAGTCTTGTAATAATGGACCCTTTCTCTCTCCCTTTTAATTTTTTACGTCATTCTATCATTCGTCTTAGTCTCATCTAAAAAAAAATTATGAAAGTCTTGTAATAATGGACCCTTTCTCTCTCCCTTTTAATTATTTACGTTATTCTATCATTCGTCTTAGTCTCATCTAAAAAAAAAAAAAAATTATGAAAGTCTTGTAATAATGGACCCTTTCTCTCTCCCTTTTAATTATTTACGTTATTCTATCATTCGTCTTAGTCTCATCTAAAAAAAAAAAAAATTATGAAAGTCTTGTAATAATGGACCCTTTCTCTCTCCCTTTTAATTTTTTACGTCATTCTATCATTCGTCTTAGTCTCATCTAAAAAAAAATTATGAAAGTCTTGTAATAATGGACCCTTTCTCTCTCCCTTTTAATTATTTACGTTATTCTATCATTCGTCTTAGTCTCATCTAAAAAAAAAAAAAAATTATGAAAGTCTTGTAATAATGGACCCTTTCTCTCTCCCTTTTAATTATTTACGTTATTCTATCATTCGTCTTAGTCTCATCTAAAAAAAAAAAAATTATGAAAGTCTTGTAATAATGGACCCTTTCTCTCTCCCTTTTAATTATTTACGTCATTCTATCATTCGTCTTAGTCTCATCTAAAAAAAAAAAAAAATTATGAAAGTCTTGTAATAATGGACCCTTTCTCTCTCCCTTTTAATTTTTTACGTCATTCTATCATTCGTCTTAGTCTCATCTAAAAAAAAAAAAATTATGAAAGTCTTGTAATAATGGACCCTTTCTCTCTCCCTTTTAATTATTTACGTTATTCTATCATTCGTCTTAGTCTCATCTAAAAAAAAAAAAATTATGAAAGTCTTGTAATAATGGACCCTTTCTCTCTCCCTTTTAATTATTTACGGCATTCTATCATTCGTCTTAGTCTCATCTAAAAAAAAAAAATTATGAAAGTCTTGTAATAATGGACCCTTTCTCTCTCCCTTTTAATTATTTACGGCATTCTATCATTCGTCTTAGTCTCATCTAAAAAAAAAAAAAAATTCATGTCGAGATAGAAAGTGTGCACGGTGACAAGATAACAGCATCGTTTATGTTGATTTGCAAGAAAAGATTTGAGTAAATCTTCAAAAATGGCCATCATGGATTTTCAAAAATTACTTTTCTAGATTAGAATTGGAAGGATTGTTTGTTGTCAAGAAGAATCAGAGCTGGTTGCAAATGAAATTAATAAATTCTGATAATGTGAAGATAAGATAATTTATTGACAAAAAAAACAAGATTTGTTCATTGAAATATGTGAGATTCAAGATTTTTTTTGCGATTCTATTACTTGGTACCAGATGAACCAAATCCACCAGAACCTCGTTCAGTTTCTTCAAGATCCTGCAAAAAAAAAAAAAAGGTATTTTATCAAAAGCTGCTAAAGAAATAAGGCAATAAAAACGGGGGGGAAAAAGGGGGGGGGACACTTACTGTGCATTCTTCTAACTGAGGCAAGAAAATTTGTTCCAAAATCAACTGGGCAATTCGTTCACCTTTTTCCACTGGAAAAAGAAAGAAACATGAAGAGAATTATTAAGTTAATTAATTTTATAAGTTATTAAAAAAAAAAAAAAAAAACTTTGCAAGAAGCTACCCCAGACAATGGATGAAGACGCGTGTGTATACTTTTGTCCCCCATCTCGATCACATGCAGCAGTAAAGTAAGAACCAACTTTTATGGGAACATTTTTTCTTTTCTTCTTTGGTCTTCCTTCAAAAATAAATTAAACAGCCTAACAGGTTTGAAATTTCATAAAAGTCTCTCCAGTACCTTTTTGAATACATTCATTAAATATTTGCTTAAAACTGAATATAGCCCGGCCACATAACCCACAATTTGGATCATGTTCAAAAATTCATAATGATCTGTTAATTAGTTTTGGAGTCTACCCTGCATAAGAATATATATTAGATAGGTAATCATTATAAAATATTGTTGAAAAAGAAAAGTGAATCAATTTTCCGCTTTTGAGGTCATGTATAACAATTGGTTGCGCATGTCGGTTGGTTGAGCATTCGTGGTGGTGATGGGTCGTTCAAGTTGGTATCAGTTTTTTTTAATTGAAACGATTTTAAGCGTAGCTTATCCTTAAACAAAAACTTCATTTATCTTCTTTCAAATGATTTTGGTTGCATCGTCAACCATTTTCAAGACAAAGAAATAAGTAATCTAAAGAATATTGGTTGTTAGCATCAAGGTCATAACTAGAAGAGGAGGAATTCTTACATGAGATTCTGTGATCAACCAAAATTTGCATCTACCAAGCGCTGATTAGGTCAATCTTATTGTAGATGTGTGAAACCTGAAAGAGTGCTTGGCACTCTCATGAGGTGACAGTAGTACTCCATCTTCGGACATATCTCACTCACATATAGGAAAAGGATTGCATCAGGGGTGAAGTACTTTCTGGAGCGATAGAATGATCCAACCATTATTCCAGCGACCTTACACGCAATTTAGAAGTAGCTGTAGTGAAGTGGACGTCGACAGACTGACGACGTCGGTTGACAATTTTCAATCCTGTTGATTCCGTAGCGCCATCTACCATATGCATGTTGACAAACTTCATGTGGTCAATCTTGTAAGTGCCCGATTCTAGAAGGAACCGGAGAAACTGATGCCAAATACCGGATCGAGCCGGTTAAAAATTGTACGAATTACAAGATTGTCGCTTCTCTAGACTTCGGAGGAAGCCGAATCAGCCTGCATAGGGTGGTCGTTGTTTCGACCGTTCTCACTTAATAATCATGACATTCGGTTTTACATGCGTTGGATGGATTTAAAAAATTGACTTCCAAGCTAACCTATCCTTCCGGTCGATTTTTAATCACTTCCTCCCATGTTTTCCTTGGCCTTCCCTTGTAAACTAAACCTGCTACATCAACTGTTCTACACCTGCTAACCCAAGCACTCTCATCCATTCTTTCAACGTGACCACACAATCAAAGTCTACTCTTCTGCATACATCTCCTATGCCTTCCAGATTTAATCTTCCTTTGAGGCCATTAGAACTAAGCCTGTCTTTAAGACTTACATCGTATAATTCCCCGCCATACAACGCATGTCGTCAACCCTCACTGGCCAGGTTCCACTTCCATACATCATACTGCGTAAACATCTATGATTGACTCTTCCCTTGTTCGACAGTGGTAACACTTTGCTGGTTAGTAATGACAGGTTTCCTGAACTCCATCCATTCCTAATTCTTGTAATCAGACCAGCACATGCTCCAAATGTATCACCAAAGTAACAAAACTTCTGGACGACATCAATAGCTTCACCATCCAGGTATAGAGTTTTTGCACATAAACTGCTAATCATCTCAACCTACTAGTAATTTCACTGCACTTCTTGTAGTTACCACAAAAAATTGAATTGCACCCAACTCCCTTTAGACAAACTGAGCAGACGAACTCTTCCTCTTTCGGGGATCTTTCCAACCACTGATCATCAGTTTAGTCTCAGGCTTTTACTTTCCATAACATTCCTCAAGTCTTTAACTTAGTAGACTATCCATTGTTTCACAGGCAAGTACTAAATCAGCAGACAGCATCTCTTCAGGATAGCCTGTACGGAACTCTCTGGACAATGCTTCTAAGACACCTACTTGACTATGTTAATTGTCTTTCAATCGGTCGTCTACTATCTATCTCTCTCTATAGATATATAGATATAGATATATATAGATATATATATATATAGATATATATATATATAGATATATATAGATATATATATAGATATATATATATATATATATATAGATATATATATATATATAGATATATATATATATATATATATATATATATATAGATATATATATATATATAGATATATATATATATATAGATATAGATATATATATATATATAGATATAGATATAGATATATATATAGATATATATATATATATAGAGAGAGATATATATATATAGATATATATAGATATATATATAGATATATATAGATATATATAGATATATATATATATATAGATATATATATATAGATATATATATATAGATATATATAGATATATATATAGATATATATATAGATATATATATATATATATATATAGATATATATATATATAGATATATATATATATAGATATATATATATATATATATAGATATATATATATAGATATATATATATAGATATATATATATAGATATATATATATAGATATATATATATAGATATATATATATATAGATATATATATATAGATATATATATATATATATATATATATATATATATATATATATATAGATATATATATATAGATATATATATATATCTATATATATATATATATATATCTATATATATATATATATATCTATATATATATATATATAGATATATATATATAGATATATATATATATCTATATATATATATAGATATATATATATAGATATATATATATATATAGATATATATATATAGATATATATATATAGATATATATATATAGATATATATATATATAGATATATATATATATAGATATATATATATATAGATATATATATATATAGATATATATATATAGATATATATATATATATAGATATATATATATATATAGATATATATATATATAGATATATATATATATATCTATATAATGTGTGTGTTTTTCGTTCAAGTTTTAAGTATTGCATGGAAAGTTTATAAAATTGAAATAAAAGCCAAATTAGCAATACAAGATTAATTTATTTATTTATTTTTTTTTTCTTACATTAATCCTATCGATTACGGAATAAAATTCCTTCTTCAGGGGTGACCAGTATTGAGTCATTTTTTTTTTTTTTCATCAAAAAACAAGAATAAAGAAACTTATTTCTTTGTTAATTTGATAAACGTCTTAGATGAAAAAAAAAAAAAAAAAAAAATGACTCAATACTGGTCACCCCTGAAGAAGGAATTTTATTCCGTAATCGATAGGATTAATGTAAGAAAAAAAAAATAAGACTAGTTTAGACCGGTTATTTGAGTTTTTAAATTTCCATCTTTATGTAGCGCGTCTACAACTAAAAATTTGTACAATTTTGTAGGTAGAAAATAAAAAAATGTTACTTGGTATTTGTATGAGAGAGTAAGTAACTGATGAATGTATTTTTTTTTTTTATCAGCAAAAAGGTGCTGAAGCATATCCGCCCCGACATTAAAAAATTTAAAGAATGTATAAACGTTATTATGTACTTACGTGTTAGCTGAAAATAAGATTGTGCAGAAAAAATTATCTTTTTAAGCAAAGACAATTTGCTTTGAACTAATACTTTGGGGGGAGGGGGGGGGGGGAGATTATGATATTAATTAAACTTCTCACACCTGCCAGTATCCTATATCTCTATAAAGCCACCATCCGCTCATGCATGGAGTATTGTTGCAACATCTGGGCTGGTGCATCATCCACTAGTCTCTCCCTCTTAGACAAGGTTAAAAAAAAAAAAAAGAGTCGCTAATCTAATAGGTCCTTCACTATTCATGAAGCTCCAGCCACATTGTTGCAACCTTGTGCTTGTTTTACGAGTACTTCAATGAAATGTGCTCCAATGAACTTGATGCTCTGATGCCCCCTCAACGTAAATACACTCAACCAATCAGACAAATCCCATCCATTCACTGGTAACGCCCCCAGATGCCGGAGAGCCTTCTACCCCAATAGCTTCTTTCCTAGAGCTGCCGACCTTTGGAACTCCCTTCCTGCTTCCGACTGTACTGACATGCAGAAATTAAAAAAAATTACTGTGAACAAGCATCTTGCTGCACAGCTACCAATTTAGGATGTCCCCCAAAAACTTTTACCCTAATTCTCAGTAGCCCCTTACATCTACAGTGGCAACTTGCCTTGTTTGGTAGTGAACTATGTTAAGTTAAAAAAAAAAATTTTTTTTAATATGCGCAATGTTTTTATGTTAATTTCTTTAAATTTATAAAACATATCGAGTTAAAGAAAATCCTTTACTTACATGAAATTCAAACTACCTTAGTAATGTGTACTCTGCCTATTCCTTTCTGGTCAACATGTTTCTATTTGTATACGAACTCCAAACTTTTTAATAGTATATATATTAGTTATTTATAGTTTCAATTACTTACTAATATATGTAAAACTATTGCTTAAACGGAGCAAAAAATGACAGAATGAATTAAAAAAAATGAACACAGGACAATTATCTTGAACAAATATTAAATGAAAGGTACAAGGACTACTGATTAGGATTTTAGGAAGAAGTATTTAAGCCACGTTGATTTTAACATTTTTTTTTACGATTCATTTTTAAATCTTTGCTTTTTCAAAATTAAGCTTCTCCACACGGATAAAGAAGTGCGAGTCAAGACGATTTCTTTTGGGGATATAGCGATGAATTTGCATAGGAAAGCAGAAGGTCCAGCATTTCCGTTACATGCAAATACACAAGCACAATGCATTTTCAGCATCCAAAAGGGTTTGCAACAGACTTACCTACAAAATCTTCTTTGGCAAAATTAAACAAAACTACACCGACATTTCCGCGATAATCTTGATCAATGACTCCAGCTGTTTAAAAAAAGAAAAAAAAAAAAAAGAGAAAAAGAAGACCATTAAAAAGCAGGACAAGTAATCAATTCAAGTTATTAACAGATTGAGCGAAAAAAAATTTTTTTAAAAGACTTCCAGGCAACAGCAGATAGATACCATTAGCATGTGTGTGTGTTTTTTTTAACATAGTTCACCACAAACAAGGCAGGCCGCCACTGTAGACGTAAGAGGCTACTGAGAAAAAGAAAAGGGGAGTAGGTAGGGGGCGGTCAACCTAGATCGGGATCTGCGCAGCGAGATGTCTGTTTACATTAGTTTTAAATTTCTGCATGTCTGTACTGTTGGGGAAACAGGGGGCAGGGAGGGAGTTCCAGAGGCCAGCAGCATGAGGAAAGAAGCTATTTGAGTAGAATGCTCTCCGACATCTGGGGACCTCCACAGTGAATGAATGAGATTTAGTTGATTGTCGAGTTAGTCTAGTGAATTGCACCGATGGGACAGGGACTGGAGCTTGGTTGACAGTGAGGGACCTATTAGGTTGGCGATTCTTTTTTGGACCTTGTCAAGGAGGGAGAGACTAGTAGATGATGCACCAGCCTAGATGTGACAATACTCCATGCATGGGCGGATGGTGGCTTTGTAGAGATACAGGATAATGCCAGGTGTGAGAAGTTTACTAGCACGGTAGAGGGAGCCAACCGTATTTGCGGCAGCCTTGGCAATGTCTTCAATGTATTTGTTCCAATTCATGTTACCTGTGAAGGTTAGGCCGAGGAGTTTGAATGATGGACTCTCAGGTAGGGTGTTATTTGCCATGACAATCGGTGGTTGCAAAGGTTTTTTGTAGTTATTGAAGGAAAGGAGCTTCGTCTTCGTGGCATTAAAAGTTACCAACCATTTATGACCCCAATCCACTACAGCCTGGAGGTCACTTTCTAAAGATTCAGCCATTGCCTCGGATATGATTGCGTCGGTTTTGCCAACATGGCGAGAGTAAAGGGTGGTGTCATCAGCAAATAAACCAATCTCAGACTCTATGCCATCAGGGAGATCGTTTATATAGATCAGGAACAACAAGGGTCCAAGGATAGATCCCTGGGGTACACCAGCATTTATGTCATGTTGCATAGATGAGCGGCCATCGAGGACAACCTGGATTTTTCTTTTGTCTAGGAAGGATCTAATTATATTAAGTAATTTCCCAGTAATACCCTATGAGCGTATTTTCAGGAGGAGCCCTTTATGCCATACTTTGTCAAAGGCCTTGGATATATCAAGCGCTACTGCCCTAGCTTCTCCTGCATGATACATGCGTTCAGAGATGACCGTTAGGATGTCTGCCGTAGATCGTGCTTGTCTAAATCCATACTGGCGGTCGGAAAGAAGTTTAGCATTAACTAAGTGCCGTACTATCGCTAGATTGATTATAGAGAAAGGAAGGATGAGAGTACTCCGACATAATGGGAGATGAAAAAGGAAAAACCAAGAGATATTTTTTTTTTAATATATATTCATTAACGTTTCGTCTTTATTGTAAGACTTCCTGTCACTTCTCTCAGCCCGGACATTGGTCCAGCGCTGTTAGTAGCCACGGCTACTACTACTTCATGTCAACCCAATATTTCGATGTACTTGTATGACATTTTTCTTAAAATTATCATCCTGAGGAAATCTTACAATAAAGATGAAACGATGAATATATATAAAAAAAAAATATCTCTCGGTTTTTTCTTTTTTCATCTCCCATATATTAGGGGTGGGACGTAATGGGTGAAAATTTCAGATTCATGCGAGTAGTATTTTTTTGTGTTGATTTATACATAAATAACACTAAACGATCAAACATTTTGAAAATTTTGCAAAATTCAGAAGGTGCAGGCCAAAAATAGCCGTTAGGGCTCCACGGGACTCAAAATCCATCATTTTTTGGTGAAAAAGTGGTTTCATGCGACATTGCAGGTCCTAAAACATCCTCAGAAGCTATGAATGGATATAGATGGTTAAATCTGATATAGTACTGTAATTTAGGACCATTTTCAGGCTGTAGAAGGGTTTTCATGAATGTAGAATAGCTAAAAACTAGTGAAAAATAACCAAAATTTCCAACATCAAAAGCTTCACATGTGTGGGACACACATAAGAGATGTAGCGGTACATGATTGGAAGCTGTTTAATTTGGAGATTCTTCTGAACAGAGTCTGTCATGACAGCTGTCAGTTTTCCCTAAATCAAAGCTTTATTGCACCCTATTGTCAGAGACAAACGATTAAGTGATGCCAAAAAAAGATTTACAATGTTCCTTCGATCTTCAACTGCCATGTTTAGTGAATGCAGACGAAATGTCTTCCCACTGGAAGTTTGAATCACCAATGATGGTCACTCACCATTTAGTCTTTTGCGGGTTGTGGTGTCATAGTGGAAGGTTACCACATCAGATGGAGTAGTATCAAGAAGTGCTAAGGCAGCATTACTTTCTTCCTGGATTGCCATCAAATGCTTCATCTTCCGAATCGTCTTTGCTGATGGGAGAACATACTTATATTGTATATATTCTTCCTCAGTGTGAGGTCGTTTATTCTTCGGCGGTTCAACTTCATCTTTTTCAACATCAGCTTTCAGAGCGTAGTTCAACCCCGGATGTTTCTCAGTCGCAACCTTATACGCCATCCGTGCTGCTTCTGGAGAAATGTTTGCGGCTGATGAGGAAGCAGCCAGTGCAATCTTGATGGAGTCAGTAAATGTTTTGCTTCCTTCACGGAGATTGAAAGTCATATCTGTCTGAACTCCAACTTCATTACAGCTGACTGTGGTACGTACCCTCCCTGACCGCTGCACAGCAAAATTGATATTAGTATCACTATCGTCAAGAGTACTGTTAATTATTGTAACCCTTTCTTCTTCCTCTGTAACTGAAATAGCCATCTCTTGCTCCTCCCTTTCCTCCGTCTCAACAACCATTGATTCATGTTCTTCATCGATATGCATGTTGTCAATTATGACCTTCCGGTTAAGTTCAATTTGATCAAAGAAAAACTGTTCCTCATTTGCATCAAGCGTCTCCACGTCAACACCCTTTCCCAGAATATCGAAAAGAATGTGATGTTTTGTCTTTTATTGAATCAAGTTTGACCTCTTCGATCCATGGCTCTTCTGAACTTTGCTATTGTACTCTCTCAAGTATCGATCAAGTTTATCTTTCACTCCTTTTATTGTTGTTAGTTTAATGTCATTAATCAGCATGGCTAACTTAGAGATCGAACCTTTGATATTGATGTCTATAGTTAGCCATGCCGATGACGGCTGTGAGCCAGAAACACGTGTCCATGGATTACTTTTATGTACGTATAAAATAAATGATAACAATATATATTAACGAAAAATACGTCCTATGAAGTTAAGGGCGACTAATAATGCAATTTTCTGCATCTTAATCACTTAGGAAAGTGAGACAATCGAAATAATAGTAAGCAAAATAACAACGAACGCTACAATCACCAATCAAAATAATTACATAAAAATACATTAAATATTTAGGTGATAAAAATCGTACATATTTCTAGACAGAGCGTCTTGGTCCAGTGGTAGAATGCTGGACTATAAGAACCAATATCGAAGGTTCGATCTCTGTCTAAGTTAGCCATGCTGATGACGGCTGTGAGCCAGAAACACGTGTCCATGGATTACTTTTATGTACGTATAAAATAAATATATATATATATATATATAAAATAAATGATAACAATATGTACTTTGGTTTCAAATATTAATGCAGTTGCACTGATCGTCAGAAGCGTCTTTGCTATCAAATAAGATGATACCAATAAGTTAGTATTATTATTATTAACACTAATAACATTAATACGACTATTACTTTGTGTAGTTTGGATTATTCGGACTACTGTTCTCATCTTGAGTGTTACCCCCACAACGTTTCGTCCGCTGTAACCTCCGGCATTCTTCAGGTGTATCTGGTCAAACTCGGGAACCCTTCATTTAATCCACGGGGGTAGCATGCTCTTGTTCCGTCAGCCATGACTAGAAGTCTTCAGTAATTCGCAATTCTTTGTATCGCCCGCACTGAGGATTCAACCATCAACCTTCAGATGACTGTCACTTAGAACTGAATTTTACTTAGTACTACTATATCCACTGCGCTACAAGGATCCGTGGCGATGACAGAACGAGAGCAAGCTACCACCCGTGGATTAAATAAAGGGTTCCATTCAATATTCCAGAATTCGAAAAGATACACCTGAAGAAGGCCGGAGGTTACAGCAGCCGAAACGTTGTGAGAATAACACTCAAGATACGAACAGTAGTCCGAATAATCCAAATTCTCAACTTAAAAATTCATAAATTACTGTTACTATCGTAGAGGTTTTTTTAAAATTATTATTTGGATAACATGTAAACAATAATTAACATAACAATAATTAACACAACAACCACCAACACAACAATTAACATAACTAACACAACAACCACCAACACAACAATTAACATAACTAACACAACAACCACCAACACAACAATTAACATAACTAACACAACAACCACCAACACAACAATTAACATAACTAACACAACAACCACCAACACAACAATTAACATAACTAACACAACAACCACCAACACAACAATTAACATAACTAACACAACAACCACCAACACAACAACCAACCAACTCAACAACCAACCAACTCAACAACCAACCAACTCAACAACCAACCAACTCAACAACACCACAACATAATAATTTACATAATGTAAAAGTACTTTTTACCTACGCTTACTTTATTATTGATTGCACGTAACAACGACTAAGTTTAATACTATTCCTATTAAACATTTTAGATGTATATATATGTATTGGCATCCGTCAGTCGCAACGACTATGGATCAGCGCCGTATTGGGATGTTGTTTGTGTGCATCTTTTTGTGTGACTGTAGAGACCAATTCTTGATTTGCATGGTCTACTACAGCCTTGACATACGAAAGCTGTTGTGTAATGTGTCACCTCCACTTGTTGGTCTGCCTGTAGGTTCGCTCTTCTAGCTCTCTTTGCAGCGTTTTGATCGTGAAGGGTCTTCTCACTGATGATCATTCCCTGGCGTATCTGTTTCCTCCAGGAAGGTCAGTCAACTGCAGAGGCTTCCCATGTATAAATATCAATTGAGCAAGCCTTCATTATCTTGCTTGCAGACATCCTTGAAGCGGAGATGGGGATGACCCCCTTTTTCTTGAGCCTGAGGCAAACTCGCCGTAGAGAAGATCTTTAGGCATGCGCCCATAACTTTTAGGGAAATGTTTGTTTATAACACCCGGTTATAAGGAGGATAGAATCAGATTTTATTATTATTATAGTTAACTTATCGATAAACGTATTAATTATTTGCAAATTACAGTTAGATTAAATTTTTTTCAACAATTTTTGAATTTCGAAACGAAAATGATAAAGATAAAAGATAAAAGATAAAAAAACAAAAAAAAACAACACTCACCGCCAACATCAATGAATTTTTTTACTGCCAAGCCAGAGCGAGGAGCTGCGGAAAGAACAAAATAAATTTCTTATTAAGAAAATAAAAAAGTGGGATTCTACTAAAAAGCAGAGAACTCACATCCCTGATTTGTTAAAGCCGTACAACACATGCCAGCATGCAAAAATGGACGTTAAACTGAATATGATGGTTTTATCAATATAATAATGTACTTTGTTACAATTTATTTCAAAAATTACTTAGTCTGACCCAGACAATTCATAATATGAAATATTTAAAAGTAATCACCGAAAACTAAAAGCAGCAAGGGAGATAACTCATTTTTAATTGAAGAATATTAGAGTTGTTTACAACTGAAATCTTTTTTTCTTTCCTGCATAAGTTTTTAAATGCGTGCAAAACAAGACTTAATTGCATCCCGGACAAAGCTGACTAAGTACAGCCATATATATATATATATATATATATATATATATATAATAATAATAATCCAGGTAAAACATCCACAGGGTAGTAATCCAAAGAATTTCACCGGGGTTATAAAAAGTGCTCAATATCAAATAGAGCTTTTATATATGATTATTTTTATTTACAGACATATACAAAATCTGCGACACTGGCATGTCGATGTTATCGATCAACAGCTATTATAAACTGAGATCTCATCAGGCAGAGTTAAAATCCGATCTTAACCTTAGATCGGATTCTAACTGCCTGATGAGACCTCAGTTTATAACAGCTGTTGATCGATAACATCGACATGCCAGTGTCGCAGATTTTGTATATGTCTGTAAATAAAAATAATCATATATAAAAGCTCTATTTGATATTGAGCACTTTTTATAATTCCCTTCTAGACGTGGCAATGTCTCGTGACCGTATGGTTATGACGCTTGCTTGCAAAGTCTAAGTTGATTCACGGGTTCGAACCTTGCAACCGTCTGAGATTATCATTCCCTACACTGATGAGAGCGAAAGCTTGAAACGCTGGCGTATGTAGGTAAAAATAATTTAATATTATTTACTTAAAATTAAAATTGTTATACACATATAAAATTAAAATTGTTATATATATATATATATATATATATATATATATATATAACAATGGAATATATTTTGGACAGTATTTTTCATCTCCCGTATTGTCTGAAAAACCGTTACTAAAAAAAAAAAAAATTAAAAAAAAAAAAAAAAAACATTGATAAAAATAAAAATCACAAAGTTCATGGCATCACATTAGTTTTTGCGCAACGAAAATTTAATGAAAGTGAATAAACTGTATCCATTACTTGTTCCTCTTTATTAATACAGTAAGAACGTTTTGGAGTTAAAAAATCAATTTAGTATTACGTAATAATGGGGGGGGGGGGGAGGTTTTAATACATTTTTCGTCTTGAGCGATAACAAAAAAAAACAAAAAAAAAAAAACATGGCTTAATGAGCAATATAACATTTCCGGTCTCGTGAGACTCCATTTTGTTAAAATCTCGGCACATGTTCGTCTTTTCCCACAGTCCGTTTTTCACAACTTTTTACTGACCATTTTTTCTTTTCTTTTTTCGGTGTACACTGTACACTTATCTATCAGGCTGCTAGAGAATTCCGGCGTTTTTGGAAAAAAAAATTCAAATATTTTAGGAGGGGGGATCAGTTTCCAATGTAAATTCAACGTAGACTGATTCCCCTCTTTATGACCGTCTCAAATTTAAAAAATTATTCTTCTACTTACAATTACCTATCATGTCGCGGGAGAATTCCGGGTTTTTGGGAAATAAAAAAATTTATTTCCCAAAAACCCGGAATTCTCTCGCGACATAATAGGTAATTGTAAGCAGAACAATAATTTTAAAAAATTGAGATGGTCAAAAAGAGGGGGATCAGTCTACGTTGAATTTACATTGAAAACTGATCCCCCGTCTTAAAATCTCGATTTTTAAAAATTTCTTTCCAAAAACTCCGGAATTCTCTACTGACATGATAGGTAATTGTACACCGAAAAAGATTTTTTTTTAAATTGAGATGGTCAAAAAGAGGGGGATCAGTCTACGTTGAATTAACATTGGAAACTGATCCCCCCTCCTAAAATGTAAAATATTTGAAAAAAAAAATTCCAAAAACCCCGAAATTCTCTAGCAGCCTGATAGGCAAGTGTATACTGAAAAAAGAAAAAAAAAAACTGGTCAGTAAAAAGTTGTGAAAAACGGACTGTGGTAAAAGACGAACATGTGCCAAAATCTCGATTATTCTAGCATATTTACATATTTCAAATTGACAATTTCGGTATTATTTTTGCAGGAAAAACAAGACTTACCGACTCGTCCATAGCAACCGTCGGGAAGGGCAATTTGGAGATCCGTTTTGATTAAATGTTTCCCTTGGGCTGGTACGACACAAGCATAGGCACTGGAAAAGAAAGCAACGCGTTATGGCCTTCTCACTTCAAGAATTTTGTACACTTAAGTTGTCAAGTGATAGAAATAGAAATCAGAAAAAAAGTGCATAACTTGGCATTCACACTTCTTTCTTCATTAGAAAGCAGAGCAGAACGAATAATAGTTTCAATGGCCATATCAGAAAGACAATACCTGATGCAATCCATAATGGAAGCATCAAACTCTGGGAAAAACTAAGTTGGGAGAAAATAGGGATAATCATTGGTGGCCCACTTCACCTCTGAAAACCATCAAATGATTCGAATTAAAAACAAGAAAAAAAAGATTTGGGTATTTTTAATAATAGCCCAACAACGAAAACGCTGAAAAAACAAATATACAACAAATAAAAGTTACCGTAGCCGATAAAACTGAATTTCCAAGTTAACTGTGACAGTTATTAATGATTATAATCCGTTAAAAGTGCTATTTTCTATAAGTTAATAGTTTTAGCTTACGTGAAATGAAAAAAAAAAAAAGTTAATGGCCGCTCTCGTTCTCGTCTCGTTTCAATTGTTTTTTTACTGGGACTCATAGTCAAAGCGCAATGTTTGCATTTTTCAGCCAAGCAGAAGAACAAAACAAAACTACATTCTAAGCAAAAGGAATAAAATAATTTTCTTTTTATTTACATGTCAGTGTGCTTTTATTTACATATTATTTTCATTCGTCACACCGTAATGTTTATTTTTCCTGTTTCTTAAAAAAATGCCTAACCCTAACCTAAACCCAGCCCTAACCCTAACCTAAACCCAGCCCTAACCCTAACCTAAACCCAGCCCTAACCTTAACCTAAACCCAGCCCTAACCCTAACCTAAACCCTAATCCTTAAACCGTTAAAATGTTCGTTTCATAAAATTAAATTTCAAAAATGCAACCCCCCCCCCAAAAAAAAAACGCCGCTTTGATTATGAGTCCCGGTAAAAAAAACACACACACACACACGTGACACCGACAGCAAAAAATAATGACGCCATTTTGTTTTTTAAAAACGAAGACATTAAAATTTTTTTTTTTTTTCATGTCTAATAAAAACCCATTTACCATACGTAAACATACAAACAAATGGAATAGAAAACTAGGAAAATCTCCGGTCTCGACGTACGTTGCATTTATTTGTTGCATATTCATTTTTTTGACTACGTTCTACAACTTTTTTTCAACCCGACTCGCGAGTTGTAGGGCTATTGTAAAACATTCCCAAAGATTTTTTTGTAATTTAATTAATTTTAGTGTGCAATTATTTATATTTGAAACCGTCTAAATTAAAAACTTAAAAAACGTAGTTTATGACCGTTTTCTTCTATTTAAATGTTTTGGTGCTTATGCTTATCAACCCTGACATGTTAGACCGCTCTTAAAAATAAAATAGCTAAAGAAATGTATAAACTTTGTCATGTACTTACGTGGTAGATGAAAAAAAAAAAGACTGTACACCAAAAATTATGTAAATTCATCTAGTATTTATTTAATTGTAAATAAAAAACAGTTTTATCACTCGGTAGATATTTCCACCATTTTTTTTGATTTTTTTATAGTTTAAAATATTAAATTATCGCAGAAATTAACATTTGTGAAAATCAACAATATATTGATAGAACATCTGCAAAAAATCTCTTTTTAATATAATAACTCGCGCATATTCAAGGCATTCACGTCGATTACGTCCATTTTCGGAGTAGCTAGAAATTATGTACTCAAAAAATCAGAGTCGTCTGCCCCCTTTCTTACACCATTGGAACTCTAAAATAAATTTTTGCTTTAAACTTTTTTTTTTTTTGTACTTCTGCAGTTTACGGCCTCTGCTGAAGTCGGCAGATTACGTAAAAAGCCGGGAGATGCCGAACAAAAACTTCGTGATTTTTTTTTTTTTTTTTTTTTTTTTACGAAGAGGCGCCATCTGTACAAGTGCCCAAACATCAAATAAACCGGTTTTAATTGAAATGAAGTAAATTTTAAATGAGTAAAAAAATTTGAAAAAAAAAAAGGGTACAATTCTGCAAATTTATATAAAAACACTTCCCATGGCAGTCTTTCTGAACTTCGCCTCGCCCCAGTTTGAATTGCCCCCCCCCCCTCCAAATCTCGGCCACGTTTCTGTAGAAGCACTTATAATATTGTATTCATGGGGGGGAGGGGGGCAATAAAATGATAATTCAGTGCTCATTTTTAATAATGAAGACGTTTCTCTATTTTTAAATGATTGCGATTGATTAGTTCATTTGAACCACGTGAGACAAATCGTGGCGTATAGAAGAAGTCCTGGCGCCTCTTCGTAAAAAAAAAATCACTAAGTTTTTGTTCGGCATCTCCCGGCTTTTTACGTAATTTGCCGACTTCAGCAGAGGCCGTAAACTGCAGAAGTACAAAAAAAAAAGAAGAAAAGTTTAAAGCAATTTTTAAAACAATTATGTCGCTTCGTAATGATTACCAAAACCTGGGAATGGATTTCACTAAAAGTTATGAACTTATAATTTGTTTTCCACAAAATAATGAAGCGAGAGCCTTAAACAGCACATAACTATATCAAAAGCGAAGCGGCTGTTCTATTCAATACTAGGAGATCATTCTCCCAGGCATAACCTTCTCCTTCGGGACGGCAAATTTGTCTATGGCCGATATCCTAAAGCGCCCCGACCAAGGAATGCGGACGAAGTAGATTACGGCAAATCTGACACCCTCTTTTGGGGTAGGGGTATTCCCCCACTATAAACTGCCCTTGTGTCAAACTTTAATGAAGTAGGAATGCAGTTAAGTATATTAAAAAAAAAAACAAAGACAAAAAAACGGGAAAACTTTCAATGGGAAATTTGGCGCGTTGTGACACGACCATCGTAATACGACGTTCCTGGTTATGTACGCCGACAACGGACAATGAATAACAACTTTAGATTTCACTAATTGACGTTATTTAAAATAAACAAACAACTATTTCTTAGTCCGTTTTATTTGGTAAGAATTGAAGATTTTTATTTAAGATAAAAAAAATAAATACGACGGAAAAATGTAAACAACACTAAGAGAAAATCTTGCGCGTGCTTAAAAATCAAATACAAACCTGTAAAGGTCATATCCTGCCGCTTTTTCAGAACCTCTCGTTGGTGTGACGGCATTTTCTGTGAGTTTCTTGAATTTGAGCGTAACTTGGACCATGTTGCCAACCTTTTTAGCCGGCGAGAATCCGTTTTGTTGAGGAAGAACTGCGGTGGCGGACATGTTGGTGTGACGAGGAGATTTAATCCAGAAGAAAGAACGAAAAGAGCGCCAAAATGTCATGTAGACACGTGTTCAACAGTGGTTGGCTGGAAAAAACACAAAACCCATTTGACATGTAAAACAATGTACACACCTCCACACGAGGGTAAAGTTAGACACAAAGGCAGTTTTTAATGGGGGACACTTTGAATGGCAATAAATATAACTGTATAGTCGTGATCTTCGTTAAGTGACAGGGAATAAATCTATCCGCCCTTCAAAAGTAGATAATGCCTATGGGGAGGGGAGTAAACATTAAAAAATATATTTGGTGCAAAAAAAAAAAAAAATAGCCCTCAGTGACTTAAATGGTACTTGTAATGTAAGGATGGGTATTCAGAGGATTTCAATACTTACCTAGTCAGTCCCGGGTATCGACGCAGAATCCGAATTTAGTCCCGGAAATACCGAAGCAGTTTACGATTGGAAAGCCATGAAAAATGTAAAAAAAAAAAGAGGCATACGACAGTAAGCATGCGAAGGGTTGGGATTATTTTTGGCTCTTGTAGAGATCTCATACACGAGCGAAGTTTATTTTAGAAAAGTTACAATCGTGTAAGAAGGGGCGGACAACTCTTTTTCTAAATACATAATTTCTAGCTTCTACGAAAATGAACGTAATCGACTTGAATATGCGCGAATTATTAATTGATTTTCACAAATTTTAATGTCTGCGATAATTTAATATTTTAAACTATAAAAAAAATCTGTTAATCCAAACAATAGGACTGTTCGTTTTGCTGGTTTTGAAATGAAAAAAGTAAAAAAAACAAAATCAAGAGAAGAAAAAAAACCCAGAAAAATTGAAAAAATATGCTGTTGATTTTCCCAAATTCTATTTTGTTCAATAAATGTTCTATCAATATACTATTGATTTCCTCAAATTGTTATTTCTTCGAAAAATGTTCTATTAATTGAATTTGCATGACTTCTTATTTAAAAATTGGATATTTTCCATTTTCGGAGACCTTGCGATCTAAAGAAAGAGAGTTACTGCCCCTTACACGATTGGAACTCTTCTAAAATAAACTTCGCTCGTGTATGAGATCTCTACAAGAGCCTTATTTATTTTTTTACTCCTCAAAAAAAAGGAGAGGTCAAATCGTAAACTACTTCAGTCATTTCCGGCACTGACTCAGGATTCCCCATCAATACTCGGTACGGTATACGGGGTTATAAAAATAAATATGCAACAAGTGAGTTTAACCTACGTCGAGAAGAGATATTTGGGGTATATGTTACGAGACTCAGCAGAGGCGCGAACGGGGTCCAAAAAAAGAACGAGAAAGGGTTTAAAAACATAAATTTGCAACAAGTGAAGTTGACCTACGACGAGAATAGATATTTTTCTACTTACCTATGTAATTTGTTTTTATTTTTACGTATTATAAATGGGTTTTCATTAGATGTAAAAAAAAAAAATTCTTGTTTTTTTTTCCCCACCGTTTTCACAAAAACAGTATGGCGCTCGTAGTGCATTTGTTAGTAATCGGCCATGTTTTTTTCCGCAGATTCGGTGTCAAAACTATTGATTTCTAATAAATAGCACTTCAAACGGGTTTAAAATACAAACAAATATCACATGCAAGTTTGAAACTAACTTTTACAGCTTACAGTTACTTTTATTTGTTGTAATTTGTTGTTTTTTTGCGTTTTTACTCTGCTGAGTCGCGTAAAAGAATCCCTCAAAAAGTAATATTTAGCTAAGATCTACTGCGACATTCTATCCCACATCTCTTCTAAAATTTAGATTTTATTTTAGATTAAAAGATTATTTATATTCGTACTTACCATTAAGATTCTGTTTGCAATGTAACTAAATGAGTTCTAAGAAATGGAGCTCGAACGGGGTTTATCGGAGCAAATTTGAAGCGGTGAATATCGTAAAATACTCTCTTATCAAAATTTCGCAGGGAATCAAGAAAATTAACAAATCACCCTTCCACTTTGTTCCGATTTTACAAAAATGTCCATGTTACAAAATGGCGAAGAAAACCTTCCTCGTAAATAGGGGAAAAATTCTTATATTTAAAAAAAAAATCTGGTGCTTGTGGATTGTAGGTTCGAAAAAAAACAATTTATAATCTTTAATTTGAGGAGAGTCAAATAAGGGGAAGAGAACTCTAGTTTCAAGTTTTAATCACGATGTATCTTAAAATCGATTTTACTATTGTAATTATTGTAAACAAAATTTTTAAAAAATGTATACGTAAAAAGATATTTTAGGAATAAAACAATCACAACGAATTCGGCACCAATGAAAAATAAAATGATTTTGAAGAATAAAATGATTTATTAAAATAAATTATCACAGAAAAAGGAAAAAATAGAAAAAATACGTAAATGGAATGGGAAAAAAAAACATAAAACGCGGGAAATAAAGTTTTTAAAATAAATGACAGTTTTACACTGGGTAAAATTCGGCAATTTGTTTGAAAACACTTCCTTTTACGTATACATTTAAAAAAAAATTATTTTAGAATAATAAAATATAAGCCAAATTAGCAATACAAGATTAATTTTTTTTTTTCTTACATGTAAGAAAAAAATAAAAAATTAAATAAATAAATAAATTAATCTTGTATTGCTAATTTGGCTTATATTTCAATTTTATTAACTTTCCATGCAATACTTTGAAACTTGAACGATAAACACACACTTTATTTTAGAATAATTACAATAGTAAAATCTATTTTAATATACATCGTGTTTGAAACTTGAAACTAGAGTTCTCTCCCCCTTATTTGACTCTCCTCAAATTAAAGATAATTTTTTTTCTTCGAACCTACAGTCCATGAACAGCAATAATCTTTTAGTTCCTATTTACTTGTCTCCACACAAGGACAAAGTTAGACATAAGTTGTTTTTTTTTAATGTGTGAGAATCCAGCTCCCCCAAAAGGGGCACTGTGGATTGGGACCCAAATTAAAATTGCTCAGTCTAGAAGGATTTCTCTTTCACTGAGCGAGGACAGAAAAGATTAAGTGTAGTAGCCTTGCATCTCGCCAAAAAGGTACTTTACTGCTCGGTTAAATCCTATTTTAATCGCCCAAATTACTGACAGTGAAAAATGGGGTTTAAGTTTTCTTCTTTTTGTTGCTCTTATTCACCCCAAACAAGGGGTCATATTGTCACCGAGGCATAAGGAGCTACTGTGATTAGGGGCCAGATTTATAAAGGGGCATCCTAAGTGGGGAGTTGTGCAGCAAGTTGTTTGTTCACATTACATTTATATTTTTGTGTGTTGGTACAGTTGGGAAAACAGGGAACAAGGAGGGAATTCCAAATGTAAATGGTCCGAAGAAAGAAGCTATTAGAGTAGAAAGTTGTACAGTGAAGGGGCGGAATTTTGCTGCTAATTGGGTTAGTCGGGGATGCTTATGTTGAGGGGATACAACTGCAGTAAGTTCATCGGAGCACATTCTGTTGAAGTACTTGTAAAACAGGATGCAACATTGCGGCGATGGGACAGGAGCTGGAGCTTGGTGAATAGTGTCGGACCTAGAGACTCTTTTTTGCACCCTGTCTAACAGGGAGAGACTAGTGATTGGTGCATCAGATGTAGCAATAATACTCCATGCATGGGCGAATGGTGGCTTTATACAGATATAGGATACAAACAGGTTTGAGAAATTTTCTAACCCGGTAAAGGGAGCCCACCTTTTCTTGCAGCAGACTTGGCAGTATTTTCGATCTATTTATTTCAATTCATGTTGCCTGTGAATGTTAGGTCGAGGGGTTTGAACGTTGGACTCCTGGGAAGGGTGCTATCAGCCATGGCAATCGGTAGTTGGGCCGTGCTTAGGTGGGTGTCACCACTATTTTGAAACGACTTAGTGATTTAGTAAAAAAAAAAAAATGATTAAGAATAGAAATTTATAGCAAGTTGAATCGTAGCCAATATTTACTTTTAGCAAACATGGCAGTACTCAGAAGAAAGTTGAAATAACCCCGCACCATAAAATGATTAAGAATAGAAATTTATAGCAAGTTGAATCGTAGCCAATATTTACTTTTAGCAAACATGGCAGTACTCAGAAGAAAGTTGAAATAACCCCGCACCATAAAATGATTAAGAATAGAAATTTATAGCAAGTTGAATCGTAGCCAATATTTACTTTTAGCAAACATGGCAGTACTCAGAAGAAAGTTGAAATAACCCCGCACCATAAAATGATTAAGAATAGAAATTTATAGCAAGTTGAATCGTAGCCAATGTTTACTTTTAGCAAACATGGCAGTACTCAGAAGAAAGTTGAAGTAACCCCGCACCATAAAATGATTAAGAATAGAAATTTATAGCAAGTTGAATCGTAGCCAATATTTACTTTTAGCAAACATGGCAGTACTCAGAAGAAAGTTGAAATAACCCCGCACCATAAAATGATTAAGAATAGAAATTTATAGCAAGTTGAATCGTAGCCAATGTTTACTTTTAGCAAACATGGCAGTACTCAGAAGAAAGTTGAAGTAACCCCGCACCATAAAATGATTAAGAATAGAAATTTATAGCAAGTTGAATCGTAGCCAATATTTACTTTTAGCAAACATGGCAGTACTCAGAAGAAAGTTGAAATAACCCCGCACCATAAAATGATTAAGAATAGAAATTTATAGCAAGTTGAATCGTAGCCAATATTTACTTTTAGCAAACATGGCAGTACTCAGAAGAAAGTTGAAATAACCCCGCACCATAAAATGATTAAGAATAGAAATTTATAGCAAGTTGAATCGTAGCCAATATTTACTTTTAGCAAACATGGCAGTACTCAGAAGAAAGTTGAAATAACCCCGCACCATAAAATGATTAAGAATAGAAATTTATAGCAAGTTGAATCGTAGCCAATATTTACTTTTAGCAAACATGGCAGTACTCAGAAGAAAGTTGAAATAACCCCGCACCATAAAATGATTAAGAATAGAAATTTATAGCAAGTTGAATCGTAGCCAATATTTACTTTTAGCAAACATGGCAGTACTCAGAAGAAAGTTGAAATAACCCCGCACCATAAAATGATTAAGAATAGAAATTTATAGCAAGTTGAATCGTAGCCAATGTTTACTTTTAGCAAACATGGCAGTACTCAGAAAAAAGTTGAAGTAACCCCGCACCATAAAATGTAATAAAACTAAGTTGGTTATTCTTATTGTAAATTTAATTGCTTTTCTTCATTTCTGAATAAAATAAGGTTTTGTGTACTGAAAATATTTTTAGCTAAAAATTTATTCACATTGATGAAGGGGGGGGGGGGTGAAAAAGTTAATAAGTTTTAAAATAATTCTTCTTCTTCGTCTTCTTCTTCTTCATCTTCATCATTTTTTTTAATCATTTTTTTTTCTCTCAAGTCCATTCTCATCACTTCCTCCCATGTTTTTCTTGGCCTTCCTCTATGAACTAAACATGCTACCTCAACTGTTCTACATCTACTGAACCAAGAACTCTCATCCATTCTTTCAATGTGACCATACTATCAAAGTCTCATCTTCTGCACACATCTCTATAAACAACTAAAGTCGTGAAAATGTAAAGTAAACGATATTTTGAAATGTGTAATTAACCGCTACTTCATATTATGGCACGATAAATTGCAATAATATTGCGTCATTTAGTTAATAAGACTTTAAGAAAACGTGTGTAACATCTTTCTTTTAAAACTTCTCTCTATCTACCTCTCTTTTCGACTGCCCCCTCTCTCTCTCTCTCTTTACCTCTCTCCCTCTATTGCCCCTATCTCTTCCTGTTACTGTTCCCTCTCTCTTTATCTCCTCCCGCTCGACTGCCCCGTCTCTCTGCCCTAGCAACTGGTTCAATATAATAGAAAAAAAGAAAAAGAAAAAGAAAGCTGACTAACTGTTTGATCTAATTCCAATGTTGTTTTCGAAACAACTGCCGGTAGCCCTTCATGTAATTGTCGGGGAGAATTGGCATTAACAGCCTTCCAGATCTGTCAGGAAGAACACTGCTAAGTACTGGGTGTTCATCAGGGAAGGAGACTGCAAAACTGTGCACCGATGAAAGCAGCAGCTCGTTAGAAAACCAGGATCACCGTCCTCCACCCGAGACAGTTCTCCAAGATCTCCTGAAAAAGTGGGGACTGCTAACACTTAAAAAGGGGTAGCTGCTGGTCTTGTTACAAAGAGCTTACCCAGTTCTTCAGGAGATGAGAGCAAGACACAGCCACACATTTTACCCATTCATGTGAGTTGGCCCTCCATCCTGGGGGCAAGATCACTAATGACCTCACACTGACCTCTCAGCCTGCCTACAAGAAAAGCGGCAAAACCAACACTTCAATACCTAGTGGCCAATCAAAAAATTTGGTACCAGAAATCAGAATAAATTGGGGGTCCCAGTCAGAGCAGCTGTCATTAGAAGATTACATGGAGCTCTACCAAACATCTGCGGCAGAGAATATACTCAAACTTGTTCCCGGTCAGGTTTGAGGCGCTACAACCGCCAATCACCATCTGATTCATGATTGGCGGTAGTCAAGAAAGAAGCACCAATGGAGCTTCTGTGAGAGTGTAAAAATCTCATCTCTTATAACTGTCGCAGGAACCTCGCTATGTGAGAGGTGCTGCTCTCCAAGAAAGAAGCAAGGAAAAAATACAGGGTGAAATTCAGTGAGAATATCTGAACCTCAAGTCAGAATACCTGGGTTAGAGATTGACTAAGGTGTCGGTGTTCAGCATCTCCTTATACCTTGGCCTGAAACAGCTTTGAGCAGTCTTAAGCCAATAAGGAAATGTCAAGATGGTAAACCCGATACGTAGTCCTAGAAATACTATCATGGACGATTGCAACATCAAAATGTGTTTCGACCATTTGGGGCCAAACACCATACTGGCTCTGCTCAGATATGATGACTTGCAGATATCCATGTCTACTATGGAGGGTCGGCATCCACATTGTTGATGCCTCACAGCATGGACACGTGGCCATGTTCTGTCCCCGAAAAAGTGTGCCAATGAAACCTGCTGCTTTTTTAGCCGGGAATAAAACTGTTGCCGCTTCAGCACCAGCAGCTTCCCCAGTAACAGCTCCCTCAGTGATAGAGAAGGGAGGAACCACAGAAGAGGGATGGAGTACTGTCGTCGAGAAATGGTAGACAATCCACCACATACATCCGTTTTCCCCAAAGCTGGAGCCACTCCAAAGCAGCCCCCTAAGAAACAACAAAAATCCCCCCTAAAATGCTTCAAAGTTGACTCCTAGTTAACAAGCCAGCTGGAAAACCTCCCAAACTATCAGTCTAGCGAGTTGAGAAGTCGCTGCTGCCTCCTAAACACCATCTTCCATTAGCTGAGAAGAAGCGGCAGCAGACTATAGTACCGCAGATGATATCAGCACTCGATCAACTACATTGATTGCGGTGTCTGGCTGAGTTGAATGTGCAGAGAACAAGGCCAAAACTACCAAGAAGTTGAAGGAAAAAGAGGCTGAGCCCCATTTCCCTCCTGACGTAAAACTCAAGAAAATGAACTATGCCCAGCCCACAAAACTCTACACCCTAACCCTCTATATTACCGTCACCTCAATCTCAGTCTTTAGACCGCAACAGATAGAGCAAGCACGATGCTTTCATCGTCGCATCTGTGCAGCAGAAGGAGTAAAGTAAATAAGCTCCCCTTCACATGAGTCAGCCACATTCACAGCACGAAAGGCAAAACCTGAAACTGTTGCTGCTTCTGAACCGGGTCTACAAAAAGAGCATCAAATTTCCCATCACATTTTTACGACCAAGGAAGTTCGATTGCAGAAAGGTTATCTGGAAACTGATTGCAATCGCCAAATTGGCTATTTTGGGAATACGGCGAATGGCGGACGAGCACCCATATTTAAAGCGTATAAAAATCAATGTGTGAAGTAGGGTCTCTATTTGTGTTCGCTATCACTCGCATTTCTCTGACATGTCGTAGGTGTTGCCTGGGGTGGACAGCCTAAATCCAAACTTCTAGAAGGTAGCCTTGGAAAAGTCTGCGGCATCTTCACAAGGACTTTAGGACCGTATGTGGCATATATAAACAGTGATCATTTTCTTACACTTGGATAGTCTGAATATGAAAGGGCATGAGGGATCCAAATTTTGCTGTTCGCATTCTCACAGATGTCAGGGTGGATATGTCTGCAGTTGAGGAGACCCACTATGATTCTTCTGGGGATTGTCAGGTGCTGGTTGGCGATTGCCATGTTATCTCACCATATGGGAATTCCTGTAGTCAAAGTGTTTCCTTGCTTGTGAAATGTGACAATGAAAATTATCCATGCGGATACTTAAAGCAGGCTGGCCGTGGCTGATGTCTCTGTGAAAAGTTGCAGTGATCTTGGTTTATGCTCCCAGAATTGCTTGGGAGAAAGTTTCCTTTTTTCCTCAGTTCCCAAAGTGAGTAATCTTAATGAGTTCTTACGATGCCATCCATGACTCCAAGATAGAGTCGAAATAATTACTAAAATATGAACCATACAAAAGAATAAAGAAACCCTGACAAAATGTAAATAGTACCAAAATAACTGTTACGAAACGCAATGTAAATAGTACAAAATAACTGTTACCAAAGGCAATGTAAATAGTACCAAAATAACTGTTACGAAAGGCAATGTAAATAGTACCAAATAACTGTTACGAAAGGCAATGTAAATAGTACCAAAATAACTGTTACGAAAGGCAATGTAAATAGTACCAAATAACTGTTACGAAAGGCAATGTAAATAGTACCAAATAACTGTTACGAAAGGCAATGTAAATAGTACAAAAATAACTGTTACCAAAGGCAATGTAAATAGTACCAAATAACTGTTACCAAAGGCAATGTAAATAGTACCAAATAACTGTTACGAAAGGCAATGTAAATAGTACCAAAATAACTGTTAAGAAAGGCAATGTAAATAGTACCAAATAACTGTTACGAAAGGCAATGTAAATAGTACCAAATAACTGTTACGAAAGGCAATGTAAATAGTACCAAAATAACTGTTACGAAAGGCAATGTAAATAGTACCAAAATAACTGTTACCAAAGGTAATGTAAATAGTACAAAATAACTGTTACCAAAGGCAATGTAAATAGTACCAAAATAACTGTTACGAAAGGCAATGTAAATACTACCAAAATAACTGTTATGAAAGGCAATGTAAATAGTACCAAAATAACTGTTACCAAAGGCAATGTAAATAGTACCAAAATAACTTATGAAAGGCAATGTAAATAGTACCAAAATAACTGTTACCAAAGGCAATGTAAATAGTACGAAAATAACTGTTACCAAAAGCATAGTAAATAGTACCAAAATAACTGTTACGAAAGGCAATGTAAATAGTACCAAAATAACTGTTATGAAAGGCAATGTAAATAGTACCAAAATAACTGTTATGAAAGGCAATGTAAATAGTACCAAAATAACTGTTAGCAAAGGCAATGTAAATAGTACCAAAATAACTGTTACCAAAGGCAATGTAAATAGTACCAAAATAACTGTTACGAAAGGCAATGTAAATAGTACCAAAATAACTGTTATGAAAGGCAATGTAAATAGTACAAAATAACTGTTATGAAAGGCAATGTAAATAGTACCAAAATAACTGTTACCAAAGGCAATGTAAATAGTACCAAAAAACTGTTACCAAAGGCAATGTAAATAGTACCAAATAACTGTTACGAAAGGCAATGTAAATAGTACCAAATAACTGTTACGAAAGGCAATGTAAATAGTACCAAAATAACTGTTACGAAAGGCAATCTAAATAGTACCAAAATAACTGTTACCAAAGGCAATGTAAATAGTACCAAAATAACTGTTACGAAAGGCAATGTAAATACTACCAAAATAACTGTTATGAAAGGCAATGTAAATAGTACCAAAATAACTGTTACGAAAGGCAATGTAAAAAATAGTACCAAAATAACTGTTATGAAAGGCAATGTAAATAGTACCAAAATAACTGTTACCAAAGGCAATGTAAATAGTACCAAAATAACTGTTACCAAAAGCATAGTAAATAGTACCAAAATAACTGTTACGAAAGGCAATGTAAATAGTACCAAATAACTGTTACGAAAGGCAATGTAAATAGTACCAAAATAACTGATAATCTTGTACTAATTTTAAAAAAAAATTAAAGCTGTGTATTAATACAATATTAATATAAGATAAAATTCTTTTAAATGTTTCATCCGATAGAATTGAGGCACTTTTGGGGACTATCTTAAAATCATCTACGCAATAGTTGTCC
Source organism: Sepiola atlantica (assembly GCA_963556195.1). Classification (NCBI taxonomy): domain Eukaryota; kingdom Metazoa; phylum Mollusca; class Cephalopoda; order Sepiida; family Sepiolidae; genus Sepiola; species Sepiola atlantica. The sequence continues at coordinate 85,331,434 of OY744533.1, forward strand.
TTAATTTGATCTGGCAACATGTTCCAAAATATATAAGTCTATTAGCAAAAAAGTATAATTGGTTAATAAATTTAGTGACGATTGTGCAATATAGTCAACAGAAAAAAAAGGAGTGGAAAAAAAAGTCAACTAATAACTGTTACCAAAGGCGATAAAAGTTAATTTCCTACCTACCTAGATCGTATTTTTTTGTTTTAATGTATTTTAAAGCGTTTTTATTGCATTTTAATAATAATCATCATCATTATCAGAGTCTTTTGTTTTGTTTTTTTTCGCTCCTGGTAGAGGAACCCTTCCGTGTTTCTTTCCACCTTGTTTTATCCCTGGCTAGGCGTGGCCAAGTAGGACCTAGTTCACTATCGGGGTCGTCTCTCCACCGGGTTTGTAACCTTCCTCTAGGTCTTTTCCATTGCCTCGGGGGTCCATTTTGTCACTCTATATATTCACCTGTTGTCTGTACATCTCAAAAGGTGACCTGCATTTTAATATTTTGTTCAAATACGATCGCGTTATAGTTCAATTTTAATCATGACGGAACTGGCGGACATCACCGAAGTTTGCTTGATGTTTTTTGTTTTGTCTTTTCAGGTGAAAAAAAAACAAACAAATATACAACTAACTGTTCCAAATGCAATAAAATTTATTTTTTTGCAGAAATGACGAAAAAGAAAAAGTAATCAGACTTCGGAGATGTTCGGCGAAGCGTCTATCTACCATTTTTGATTTTGAGTCTAACGTAATATATTTGACCAAACTTTTTAATTGAAATAAATAAACGCTTTCAGACTAAAACAAAACAAAAAAATAGGCGAGTAGGTAGAAAAGTAATTTTTATTGCCTTTGGTAACAGTCTTTTGTTGACTATTTGTTTTTTTTCACCCCTTTTGACGATACTGCCCCATCGCCAATTTAGTTTTTGAAATCTGCTTTGACAAACTTCCAGATCAAGGAGAAATATTTAAAAAATTTCCACCATAAAAGTTGAAAATGTCATTAATTATTTTGAAAGGTTTAGTTAAATCATCTTTCCAGTAAAGTAGTTAATCCTAAATGTTCCAATTTTTCACTGGAACTTTTTTACTCTTTTTATTAATCATCGCTTTTCTTTGCTTTCCAATCGCAATTAGTTCAATTGATAAGTGTTCATGCTACATGCGATCAATGTCAGCATAATTTTTATATGGCCAGAATTTGTACGGAAAAATCACATGGACTCGAATAAATAAATCAGCTCAATTCTTGATAGTTTTCGTGTCGTAGTAACAATTAAATTAATTTTTTTTTCACTAGAATTTGCAATTTGTAAAATCATTAACAAAGAAACTTCCGCTGAATTAACCCAACTCATCCAACGCATAAATCACATTGCGGAGAAAGCAACTTTTATTTTTGGTTGAGATTTGGCTTTGCTGAAATCATCGATAAAGCATATGATGCAATAGATTACCTAAATAAAAAAAAAACAGAATTTGCTTCCAAGAACTTCAATGGAATACGTTATCGTGAGACTGCTTCCCTGCAGACAACATGGCCGTCTTAAAGTCTAATGTCAACAAATACTGTCTATTTCATCCATCGTTTTCAGTCCTCTCTCATCATCCAACTGAATTAATCTCATTTCTCGAGTGACTTTTGGCCTTGGTGACTCATTAGTATATATATATATATATATATATATAAAAAATTAAAATTTTTTTTTTTTATTTGTATCCAGAATTCATCAGTTCAAATCATTATTCATTCAGTATAATTTGGGTTATTCAAACTAGTTCTAATCTTGAGCGTTATTCTCACGTTTCGAACGTTGTAACCCCCGACCTTTTCGAACTCGGGAATATTTCTGTTGGGAATCTAGACGGAAATACCAACGGAACCCTTTATTTAATCCACGGTGGTAGCATGCTATGACTAGGAGAAGTCTTCAGTAATTCGCAATGCTTCGTATCGCCCACACCAAGAATTGAACCTTCAGATAACTATTACTGAAGTTTACTTAGTACTATATCCACTGCGCCACGGGTCCTTGCGGACAATTCTAGTATGAATTTTGGGAGCTTTAAAACCTATTCTTGTTTTTAATGTGTAGTCTTATTACCTATTACTATATATCAGTACTTTTCATTACTACATATCACTGTGTATATATATATATATATATATATATATATATTATAACCTTATCTATTATTTATAATTAAAGATTCCCATATTCTATTAAATTCTATACTAGGTCTGCTTAGTAAGTCATTGTCGGCCAACATATGCGCTGCTTCTTTGAGTTGTCTTACTCTCCACCGTTCTTCTCTATCTATAAGTTATAAGGTCAGCGGTTACAGCGGCCGAAACGTTATGATGATAACACTCAAGATGAGAAAAGTAGTTCAAATAACCCAAATTATCAATCCTCATCTCAAAAATTCAGAAACATTCATTCATTTTGCTTCTTAGATCAATAATCTCAGATCAGCTTTAATAAAATACAAAAAACAAAAACAAATACGTCTATTCTCATCTTGGTTGTTATTTTCACAATATTTTGGCCGATGTAGTTTCCGACCTTCTTTCGGTGCATCTTTTTAAATTCGGAAACTAATATAATTTCTTTGAAAATGGTTGTATATCGATTATTTAATAGCAGCATACTTGTAATGGTATAAACTTAGGTTGTTTTTCTCAAGTTTTTTTTTTTTCAGCAAAAGAAATTCTAGATTTTGTGGAATCTGCACCAAATTTTGTTTCTCGTTTGTACCTTGCTAATAATTGTTTGCTGGAAAAGAAGGAAGCTCCTGTTGTCAGATGAGAGTTACTTCCCCTTGGAAAAAGATGGCTGCTCTGTATGGAGACAAAGAGGGAATATTATTTGCGGATAAGATGAAAGGGGGCATTTTGACAAATAGCAGAAGAGCGTAGTTTCGATCTACAGACGTCTAACTTATGTCCCAAGTTTTCACCGTTATATTTATATTTTCCATAATTATTTTCCTTTGCAGGATCTTGAAAAAAAAACAAATCATTATATTCAGTTCAACATCCGTTTTACATGCTGACATGCATGGGACAGTTTTTAGAAATTGACTTCTACTGGCCAGGTCTTTATTTATACCTCTTTCTTTCAAATACATCCTTATCACTTCGTCCCATGGTTTCCTTGGCCTTCCCCTGTGAGCTGACCCTGCTAACTCAACTGACCTACTAACCCAAGAACTCTCCTGTATTCTTTCATCATGGCCATAACATCTCCCTATACTATCCAGATTTAATCTTCTTCTGAGGTCATCAGATCTAAGTCTGTATTTGACCCACATTACACATCCATTATATCGTTCTCATATTATTTACTTAAAATTAATATTGGTATATATATATATATATATATATATATATATATATATATATATATTCTGACCAGTGAGGATAATTCTTCTCTACACTGACGATTCCCTTAAGGATGAAACGTATACATATGTAGATAAAAACAAATTATAATTATTTGTCATCCCCAAATGTAGGCTGGGCTCTGTAGTGAGTAATATTAACACAGCTATCATCGTGGCTTCAATGTAATGCTCCTTTCAAAAGTCGAACTCTTTACGACAGCTGCCTTTAAATAGGATTAATCTCTCGCTGATTTACCGAGTTGTTGACAATGGCCGTGTGGGCTAGGACGTTGGAATTTAAGTTTGAAATATAACTTGTGTTCCGGGGGACCTAGTCCGTTGACTGATAAGAATAATTCTTCTCTACACTGACGATTCCCGTAAGGATGAAACACATACGTATGTAGATAAAACAAATATTCTTAATTATATATATATACATATATATATATATATATATATATCTTATATATAAAGTAGAGACGATTTTTCCCCTGTACCTTCTCTGAGAATAGGAAAATAACCACATGCATCACAGGCTACTAAACTATTATATTACACTTGTTCACTCGAGCGTGTTTTAGTAAAATTGTTACCTTCACCTTATAATGCAGAGTGTTTACCAAAGGGGGCATCAAGTACCATTTTTTAAGTCTTTGGTATGACTCGACTGAGGATTGAACTCTGGTCTCCCGGCCCATAAGGAAACACTCTTACCATTATGCCAAACGGGCAGAATAATTCTGTGTTATTTAATCAAATAGGTTTAAATATTCTCTCTCTCTCTCTCTCTCTCTCACACACGTCTAAGCACACCTTCTCTATCTAGGATATTTAGCACTTCTGAGAACTTCAACTGAAGTAAAATGAAACTAAAACAATATGAGCTTGAATTACAATCCCAGAGTGTCTTCGGTCTCTCTGTACAAGGGTTTGTCAGGACAACCTGACATGAGTAAACCCTGACCAAATATTCAAAATAACATAGTATTCAAAGCCCAAATTAGATCCCCTCGAAATGTCAATACACTGGCTCATACGAAGAATGGTGCAACTTCTCTTCGTGAGGTTATCTCAAGTAACAGCACTTTGCTAGATACTCCACCAGACTAGATGAATTCTTGTCCTGGAATCCGGTAAGATCAAGAGACCACAAGAAATATATACTATAACATAGTTAATTGGACAATTGGGGAGAGGAAAATTAATGTTCTTAACTTCTTTACTAACTCAACGTTTGAGAAATAAAGGAGAACTTTAATAGAATATTTGAATATCTATGTATTTCATATAGAAATCAAGTGTTAGCTCCAGAAATGGGGCCCCTTGATTTTTGAGAACTTAGACTGAAGTGAAATGAAACAAGGATATATATATATATATATATATATATTGAGAATTAACTTCCTGCACTGAAGATTGCATTAGCATGAAACATCGATGTCTGTAGGTAATAAATAATTAATATTTATTTATAAATATTATAAGCCCCCTTTACTAAAAAGGCTGGGCACTCTGAGTGAGTTTAATAACAAGCAGTACTAATAAGCTTCATGCGAGATCCAACACAGTTTGTTGTTGTTGTAAGATCACTTTCAACTGCTCGTGTAAATTAGCCGCCGACTCGCTTTTTACAAAGTTAAATTCCTACTTAATTATTAGCTAATTCTCTATGGCCGAGGGGTTAACGCTCTTGACTGCGAATCAGTGGCGATTTGTGATCAGGGTTCGAGCCCGCCGACCGTTGAGAATTAACTTCCTGCATTGAAGATTGCGTTAGCATGAAACATCGATGTCTGTAGGTAATAAATAATTAATATATATATATATATATATGATATTAATTAATGTCTGCTTTTATTGTAAACTAATCTGATGTCCAGTTATTTGGATGATAGGTAAGGAGACATCATAATAGACATGGCGTTACCTCGGATGATAGCTAGGGAGATGCGCTGAAACATCCATGCAGTCTCGAGGCAAATTATTTGTACTTAACGGTAATAAGAACACGATAGACGCGCATACGCTAAAGTCTATACATTAATAATAATTTTAAAAAATACTTTGCACTTCAAACGTACAATTTCACGTAAAGCCGCTGGACGTGTGAAAACACGGGAATGTCGTCAAATGACAATTAGTATAAGTGTTGGAGTTATAAAAAAAAAAAAAAAAAGCAACGATAATAAAAAAAAAGTCAGAAAGAAAAAGACTTTTAAATGTATCTGATGTCCAGTTATTCATAAAAGTTTCATATTTATTTCTACCAAGAAATACATTTTTTGAAAAAGGACAGAAGACTGTTTGAAATATTAAAATTTATATTAACATGTATACTTTACATGCTTTTGTGTTTTTCCATAAGGCTACTTGTGTATTTTTCAAATATGAAAAATTCATTATTTTTACATATATCTCTCTCATGTTTTCATGGGTAATACCTTCAAATAAACGGTTAATTTATACCACTGGGCTGGAAAACCTAGAAAAAATTACAAGGAGAAAAATGTTTGAATCTTGTACAAACCTCATTTTTCTCTATACCCATGCAAATATTATCTTTCATCAGAAAGCAGCATGATAAACAATGTGTGTGTGTGTATGTATGTATATATATATCTATATATATATATATCTATATCTATATATATATATCTTTTTTCACTCTCCATTACTCAATATTTTTTCAAATTTTGAATTTTGGCTTTTCCACTGCCAACTTATCTATCTATGTAATTCCTCTGATGATAAGATTTTGATCTTTGAAAAGCCTTGGTTTAAGGAAAGAATAATAAACAATTTTATTACCGAGTACACCTTGCATTGAATAATCAAAGTTGAAATAAATCTGTCATTCGTACATGTTTATCCCTCTTCTTTCATCTATCTTATATATATATATATATATATATATATATATAGATCCATTCCTGAAAAATTCTTGGTCTAATGAGGTTGACTTTCTTGGAAAAGTGCAACCGAAACATGTATGCACATATGTAACCAATAATGTTTGTATAAATAAAAATTTATACTTATATATATATATAGAAAATAATTATTATATTAAGGGAGAGACAGTACCTCAGATAGCGAAGAGAATCCTAAGATAGGGGATTCTCAATCTAACAAAGAGCATAAATATAGCTACAAAATATATAAAAACAAATAAAATTATTTTTCAAGTTTGAAGATAGATTTGTTTATTTTAAATGTTCATTAGAAGAGTTTACAGCCCTTTTATTACTTTGAAGATGAGTATATTTGCTGCAAGTTTAGAATTCGACCGACATAAAAAAAGAAAAAGAAAAACGAAGCAATATCTTTATAATGTACGCACCCGTGACGGAAAACATATATCATATACCAAAAATCACGTAAATTGATTAAGTAGTTTTTTTCTTTTTTACAAAAAAAAAAAAAAAAAAAAAATTTTATGGGTAAACGATGATCGTCACTATATCGACGCCATATTGGACACTGTGCTTGCCGGACAAGTTGGAGTTATCTCCCTTGGCCGGCAAACACAATATCTAATATGGCGTCGATATATCGACGATCCTCGTTTACCCCATAAATTTTTTTTTTTGTAAAAGGCTTATTGTCACGGATGCGTACATCATAAAGATGTTTCCTAATTTTTTTTTCATGTCGGTCGAATTCTAAACTTGCACCATATATATTTATTACTTTGAAATTTCCGGGTATAAGGACATTAAGCTCTTCTAATGAACATTTAAAATAAACAAATCTATGTTAAAACTTGAATAATAATTTTGTTTTTATATATTTCCAAACTATATATAAATAATATTATATATATATATATATATATATATATATATATAAAATCTAAATAATGTGTGTGTGTGTGTGAATCCAAAACAATAGTCATTATCAGGCAGAATTTTTTTAACCAGCTTTTAATATTAAAAATTAAAACAGAATTGTCTATTGGTTCTGGTGTTGGATGATAATAAATTGCTGGGCCGACGGTGTGTGTGTGTGTGTGTGTGCCGTCAAAACTTTAGTGTTTATAACATTCGTTAGAGATTGAAACGATGAAATCATTGCTAATCATTTACACAGAAGAAAGCATTTCTGTGAAAATCGAGGAATCCTGTGTTAAATGCATAGAACAAGATTTAAAAAGATTGCCAAAGTGCCAATTACTGAAAGACGACGTCTTGCAAACAATGTGTTTTCTTAAAACACACAACAACATTATTCTACCTTCAGAAAAGACGAGTACAAAAGTGCGGCAATCTTTCAAAGTTTTCATAGTTTCTTTCGAAAAGGAAAAAAAAATATATTAAATAGTCAATTGTCTTTTATGTATTCTCAATTTCTGATTGTAAGAATTTTCTCTGAAAAAAAAAAAAAAAAAAAAAAAAAAAAAAAAAAAAATCAAAACTCTTAGTTTTCCCGCCCACTTAAAAAAAGGCAGCCGTAGAGAATAGTTAACTACAAGATTTTGTAGGATTAAAAATTGAAACAGAACAAAAATCGATATACTTTATAGGTAGTCAAAATATACTACCTATACAGGTAGTCAACATTTATAGTCAACATTTTAGTCAGATAAAAAGCAAACGTGTTACTAGTTTCAATAAGGATTTATAATCTGAAAGAAAATGTGTCTACAATCAGAATTAGTAGAAAAAAACATTTTTTTTTTTTTTTAAATAAATAAAACAAAATTAAAAATACCTTTACAGCAAATAGAAGTTAAACTGTCGGGTTGGAAGAGGAATAATTAGTCGTCGTAGAAGAGGAATAGTAAAGAAAAGTGAGAATAGAAATTGAAACTGAATTTGAGAATCAAAGGAAATAAATGCATAGCTAGAGAAATAGTGTAGGGGGAGAAAATGGATAGAAAGAATTTGAAAAGTAAGAAGAAAAAAAAAAGGGGGTGAACGTAACAGTATTAATAAACGTTTCAAAGTTAGAGTTATTGAATTAGTTTTTTTTTTTGTTTTTTTTTTGTATCATGTAAGCCTTTAAAAAAACTTTTTTTTATTATATTTTTGTTTATTATTATTATTTTTTTTTTTTGTAGCAAGGCACCATCCTTTCTCTATAAAGCGTCGATGTCAACATTCCGAAAGTTGGGATTTAGATCCTGCTTCAATGTCCACCCTACAAATTGGGCATTTTGTGTTTGTGATTAACCATTGGTCGACACAATTTATGTGGAAGAGATGCATACAGGGTAGGCGGCTGAAAAAGAAAACAGAAATATCATATTATGTGTTCAGATTTTCGAGGACGATTGAGAATTTGTATTATTTTTCGAACTACTTATATTCTCACCACTGGTTATTGTCAGTGAGTAGTCACTGGTAATGATGTGTGTGAAAACTTTTAGTGAGTAAAAAAAATTTTAAAAAATTTTAAATTAAAAATTTATATTCTACTTATATTCTCACAACAGAAATATCATATGTGTTCAGATTTTCGAGGACGATTGAGAATTTGTATTATTTTTCGAACTACTTATATTCTCACAACAGAAATATCATATTATGTGTTCAGATTTTTGAAGACGATTGAGAATTTGTATTATTTTTCGAACTACTTATATTCTCACAACAGAAATATCATATTATGTGTTCAGATTTTTGAAGACGATTGAGAATTTGTATTATTTTTCGAACTACTTATATTCTCACAACAGAAATATCATATTATGTGTTCAGATTTTTGAAGACGATTGAGAATTTGTATTATTTTTCGAACTACTTATATTCTCACAACAGAAATATCATATGTGTTCAGATTTTTGAGGACGATTGAGAATTTGTATTATTTTTCGAACTACTTATATTCTCACAACAGAAATATCATATTATGTGTTCAGATTTTTGAAGACGATTGAGAATTTGTATTATTTTTCGAACTACTTATATTCTCACAACAGAAATATCATATGTGTTCAGATTTTTGAGGACGATTGAGAATTTGTATTATTTTTCGAACTACTTATATTCTCACAACAGAAATATCATATTATGTGTTCAGATTTTTGAGGGCGATTGAGAATTTGTATTATTTTTCGAACTACTTATATTCTCACAACAGAAATATCATATTATGTGTTCAGATTTTTGAGGGCGATTGAGAAGTTGTATTATTTTTCGAACTACTTATATTCTCACCACTGGTTATTGTCAGTGAATAGTCACTGGTAATGATGTGTGTGAAAAATTTTAGTGAGTAAAAGAAATTTAAAAAATTTTTAATTTAAAAAAAAAAAAAAAAAAAAATCTATCACATTAAGTTTAATTATTTACAAAGATTTTTGTTGACATTCTTTTTTATTTCATATGTTTTTATCTGTAAAATGCAAATCTCATTCACTTTCTCAAATATATAATCATGCATATTTCTCAGCTATGATCACATTGACACACCGGTTTCCGTAAGATCACTGAAGTTAAGCAACATTGATCCTGCTCAGTACTTAGATGGATAACCATTTGAGGATACCAGGTGCTGTATCTAAAAACCTGGTCCTAGTGGCCTTGCAAGCTGGGAGCCGGTTACTAATTTAACTATAACGAACAGTCGTGGGCCATTCATTGTGATCTGTACCAACCAGACACTGGCCAGCGATGAGAGATCGATTTCAGATTAAAATTTCTTGACGCTCATTTTTTGTATTATTTGTATCATTCAAACTACTATTGTCATCTTGGTTTTTATATTAAAAACGCTTCAACCGATGTGACCTCTGACCTTCCTCGGGTGCAGCTTTTCAAACTTAGGAACCTTATAGTCGAGTTTGAGAACCTATACAGAAACTTGAAATCTTTATTTAATCCACGGGGGGTAGATTGTTCTCATTCTGTCAGCCGAGATCGGGTAGAAGTGTTAATTATCATGTTATTCTTAGTTGTTATCGCCTGTAGTAAGGATTGAACCTTCAACCTCTAGAAGACTATCACTTAGAACTGATTGTTAACCACGCCTTTACTTGTTACGCCACATGTTCTTACTACAGACGATAATAACAATGAAGAATAACATAAAACTAGCACTTCTACCCGGTCATGGTTGATGGAACAAGAACAATCCACCCCGTTGATTAAATAAAGAGTTAAGTTCGAAATTCTGTATAGTTCGAAAAGATATCAAAGTTTACAAGAAGGTTGGAGATTACATTGTCAGAAACGTCAGAAATATAACAACATTGTGAAATTGTAGTCGGAATACTCCAAACAAAACAAAAATATAGAAATTAAAACAATTTTTAAAAGTCTATATTTAAAGTAATAACAAAATCTATATTTAAAGTAATAACAAATGACAAAATCTATATTTAAACTAATAACAAATGACAAATCTAATTTATATAATACTAAAAACTTGTTTGTCATAGTGCATTATTTAATAAAAGTATGTAAAATAATGACAGAAATAATAAGTTTCTTAACTTTAATATTATTCTTATGCATTTCCTGTATGAATATAGTGTCCCATTCTACTACTACTACATGAATATAGTGTCCCATTCTACTACTACTACATGAATATAGGGTCCCATTCTACTACTACTACATGAATATAGGGTCCCATTCTACTACTACTACATGAATATAGGGTCCCATTCTACTACTACTACTACATGAATATAGTGTCCCATTCTACTACTACTACTACATGAATATAGTGCCCCATTCTACTACTACATGAATATAGTGCCCCATTCTACTACTACTACATGAATATAGTGTCCCATTCTACTACTACTACATGAATATAGGGTCCCATTCTACTACTACATGAATATAGTGTCCCATTCTATTACTACTACTACATGAATATAGTGTCCCATTCTACTACTACTACTACATGAATATAGTGTCCCATTCTACTACTACTACTACATGAATATAGTGCCCCATTCTACTACTACATGAATATAGTGTCCCATTCTACTACTACTACATGAATATAGTGTCCCATTCTACTACTACTACATGAATATAGGGTCCCATTCTACTACTACATGAATATAGTGTCCCATTCTATTACTACTACTACATGAATATAGTGTCCCATTCTACTACTACTACTACATGAATATAGTGCCCCATTCTACTACTACATGAATATAGTGCCCCATTCTACTACTACTACTACATGAATATAGGGTCCCATTCTACTACTACTACTACATGAATATAGGGTCCCATTCTACTACTACTACATGAATATAGGGTCCCATTCTACTACTACTACATGAATATAGGGTCCCATTCTACTACTACATGAATATAGTGTCCCATTCTATTACTACTACTACATGAATATAGTGTCCCATTCTACTACTACTACTACATGAATATAGTGCCCCATTCTACTACTACATGAATATAGTGCCCCATTCTACTACTACATGAATATAGTGCCCCATTCTACTACTACTACTACATGAATATAGGGTCCCATTCTACTACTACTACTACTACTACATGAATATAGGGTCCCATTCTACTACTACTACATGAATATAGGGTCCCATTCTACTACTACTACATGAATATAGTGTTCCATTCTACTACTACTACATGAATATAGTGTCCCATTCTACTACTACTACATGAATATAGTGTCCCATTTGAGAGAAAAAGGGATAAATAAAAACCTGGTCAGAGATTAGTTTAAAAGTCAATTTCTAAAAGCCGTCCAACACTTGTCAACATATAAAACGGACGTTAAACCAAATATGATCAGGATGCATCTGCACATTTAATGCCAACAACCATTTTTCTAAATAAATGTTTTTCCTTTGTAAATGAAATCGTCAGAAAAAATGTAGTTGTACTATTAACACATAAGAGGGTGGGGGTGAAAGGGGTTAATACCTTTACTCCCAGTATTATTAGTTATGTTGTGTCATCTTCATGGCATGCCAAAACACAAGACTTACGGAATAAGATTCAATCGAACATTAATTACTATTTTTGCCACAGCTGGAGAGATTTCAGGGGCTCATACCTTTTCTAACAGTATTAATGCATAAGTGATTGTAATATATCCGATTGGATGTGAGCGCAGTTTGCCCGTTCCATATTTTGCTACCTGTCCTCCTTCTATTTTCATGTAACTAACAGAAGACTGTCACTTAGAACTGATTATTACTTAGCACTTTTATCCATTGTGCCACGTGTCCGGATAAAAGTGCTAAGTAATAATCACTTCCAAGTGACAGTCTTCTGGGGGTTGAAGGTTCAATCCTCAGTGTGGGTGATACTAAGAATACAATTACGAATAACTTACAAGACTTCTACCCGGGTATGACTGACGGAACGAGAGCAAGTTACCCCCATGGATTAAATAAAGGGTTCCGTTTGAAATTCTGTACAGATTCGAGAGCTCGACAAGACTCACAGAACATCAAAATAATACAAAAATTCAATTTTAGCTAAATATGCTTCAGATAAGTGAAAGACCATAGAGAGTTTAATATTTGCGCCACTAACATCGGATTTCATTTGTGCTTTCCAGTTTTCATACACTTGTTTAAAATTCCGCCAGAAGTTGACTTTAGTCGAAAGCTCAAGAAATAAAAGGAAAAGTTAACAAAGTTCAAAACTAGTTTGGATGTTTAGAAAAGTTTTTAATTTAATTCGACATATGTAAGTTTGTTGAATTTGGGAAAAGAATTATCAACCGATCAAATAGAAACATATTGTCTAATTTTTTTTTAAATTATCATATATATATATATATATATATATATATATATATATACATACATGTATATGTATATCTATTAAGTTACATAGTTTTGTTCTTGTTTTTACTGGTGATATAAACAGCGCTGATTTTAGTATTTTTCCACTTCCTAAGCGGTAAAGAGTATGCAGAAACTTGTATTATGTCGCCCTTAACTGGACATGTCATTATTTTTATTTTATACATAAATTTATTTATACGTACATAAAAGTAAAACATACTTTTATGTACGTAAAAATTAATTAATAAATATATATATATATATATATATATATATATATATATATATATTGTATAAACATTTAAATTGGTCTACGCAAGTGCAATTACGTTTCCGCACACTTACGTATTTAGCTTTCAAAAACGTAATTGCACTTGCGTAGGCCGATTTAAATGTTTATATAATAAAGCTCTACCTAGTATTGAGCACTAAAAAAAAACAAAAAACATTGGTTTTAAGTTTATTCCATCAATATATTTGAACTTGTCTAATTTATATCTATAAATACATACTTTAATCTATACATATATATGCATACATAAATACATAGCAAGACATATTGTTTTAAAATCTTAAAAATAGTAGTTAAATTCAAAGAAAGATTTTATGAGTAGTTATTTTCAAAATGTCTAGAAATTAACTATTGAAAATAAATATGGAAAAGAAACATAATATTATTCAAACTATGTACATTTTTTTTGGGGGGGGGGAATACAAGAAAGGAAACAAACTTCTCACTTGAAATGGTTACATTTATTCGGTACTCTTATAGATGACGCACCATGTTTCCGTGACTTTGCAGCGTCAACGTTCAGGCAGGTTACAGAAGCACCTCAGAGTTAACGTGGTGAAAACTGTCAAACGTTAAATTGATGACTGGCAGCTGATAAATTACGCCAAAGAAAATCAAACTAAAATACAAATATAAACGTAAAGAACAAACAAACAACTGTTATTAATTAGATGTTTATTTTTGTTGGTTTTTTTTTTTTGTCAAAGGAACCATTGTTAATCAAATTTTTTTAAATAAAATGTTTTTATGTTTATGCACCGAAAAGTTTCAAAAGATGATTTTGTTTGATTTGTTTAGCAATTTTTTTTTTTTTTTTAAATTTTGTTCAATGTTTTTTTATTTCTTTTTATTTTTGTTAAATTTTTTTTTCTTGTTTACAAACACTGAATAAGCCAATTATTTTTTGTTTTTGACGCATACGTATAGATTTATTGCATTTTTTTGGTTTTGCAAAAAGAGACCTTTGCTGGCAGAACTCAATTAGTTCTTTCGGAAAATTTAACGAGCTGACAGATTGCTTAATAGTTTCGTCAACTCTCGGGCGCTTCCGAGACCTACCCGAACGTTGACGACGCGAAGTCATGGAAACGTGGTGTGTTATCTATAAGAGTACCATTTATTTTGATAACTGTTGAACTGAAAGATGAGGGGGTGGGGGGGGGGGCAAAAGAAAGGAGTTGCAATTTGCATATAAGCTTACCGCACATCTTCATCGTTCTCAAATTCACACAGACATATTGTACATTTCTCGTTATCTTCATCCACATTCCGCTTTACCTTAGAGGAAAAAAACAAATACAAAACTTAAAGCGGCCATTTATTGCTATCCAGTTACTTACAACAAAATTAAAGCAGAAATACCAAGCCAAAAAAAAAAAAAAAAAAAAAAAAAAAAAAAAAATGGCTACAAGTAAAAACAAAATCACCAAAGAAAGTTTATATAAATGTCAAGTTCGAGAGAATTTCAATATAAAGATACATTTCTGATTGGAGAGAATAAAAAAGTTGACACTTCTTTAGTTTAGCTGTGAATCAGAATTTATTTGTTTTCAATTTTGAAAACAGGGGCAGACAATCAAACCGGAAGTAATATAGAATTAGAAATTTTTTTTATCCAAAACAATCAATCAAGTGAACAATAATAGCAGCGAACAGTGTTTTTTATTTAAAAATGTAAAATTTTATCAAACGAATAGTCAGTGATTTTTTGTGCCATAATTTAAAACTTTATAAAAACGAAGAGTTTGTCTGATTTTTTTTATCAAACAAACAGTCAACATTGATTTTATTTTTGTATAATTTAAAACTTTATAAAATGAAAAGTGAAAATAAAGATCCATTTTTGGATAAAAAATTCAAAGTCTGAATTACTTCCAGCTGAATTGAGTTAGGAGTGAATGTAACTCTTCAAAATTGATTTCTGATTCACAGCTAAACTAAAGAAGTGCCCAAAAATTATATGCAATGAAACTTGTTGATTGAAATCATCATCATAATCATCATTGGTTTAACGTCTGTTTTACATGCTGGCATGTGTTGGACGGCTTTTAGAAATTAGCTTCCAAGCTTATTTCTGGTCAGGTTTCTTTGGAAGCCATTTTCTTAAACTGAGGCAAAATTTTTAAAGGCGGAATGCCCTTCCTGACGCCAAGAATTGCCACAATTTATTTGGTTCAGTTTGTTTGTTTAGTACGAAAACAAGATTTATTGAAAATGTTGCATCGAACGTGATGCACTGATCTGTTATTTTATTCGCAGCAAGAGGGAAGTAAAGAGTTCATACCAGGGTTGCGGAGTTGGAGGTTTGGGAAGAAGCACCAGTCGTAAGAATGCTAGGTGCTAGACGTTTTAAATCTCCAAAGAATCAACAGACAGTCTGAATATTGGAAGACTTTAAAATAAGGAGTTGGAGTCGGACCCTTCCAACTCCGCAACTCAGGTTCATACTTCTCCCCCAAGCTAGGGTAAATAATTGAATATATGCGATCAGATTTTAATTGGTTTCAGATTCCCTAGTCCACATTAAACATCATTTGAACTTGTAAATATTTATCTTAGGAAAAATCTGTCAAGAAATAATTACTTTTCACCCAAAAGTTAAAAAGAAAGAAAAATGCATAAAAATAAATGAGATTACATTTCATTGCAGAAAAGAGTCAATTCAAAAAATGGATTCTCAGTGGAGTAACACGGGGATGTGTAAAACACAAATTATATATATAAATAAAATATACACTCTAAATTCTCTAAATAAGATGTACACTCTAAATTCTCTAAATAAAATGTACACTCTAAATTCTCTAAATAAAATGTACACTCTAAATTCTCTAAATAAAATGTACACTCTAAATAAGATGTACACTCTAAATTCTCTAAATAAGATGTACACTCTAAATTCTCTAAATAAGATGTACACTCTAAATTCTCTAAATAAGATATACACTCTAAATAAAATATACTATATCAATTCTCTAAATAAAATATACTATATAAAATTATGTTGTCTTGATTTTAAATCCCTGTGCAGGGAAATCCATGTTCTCTTCAATCACGCCCCAAAATAAATTTCACTAAACAATATCCGAGAAGAAATGTTAAAAAAAAATGAAATTTTTGAAAGATTTATATATTTTTGTTTTAATATTCTATATCTGAGGAGAAATATTTAAAAAAAAATAATTTTTTAACGATGAGCTAAACATACACTGAAAGAAGGGAGAAGGGTAAGACAGAGAGAGAAAGAAAGAGAGAGAGAGAGAGAGAAAAAGAGAGAGAGAAAAAGAGAGAGAGAAAGAGAGAGAGAGAAAGAGAGAGAGAGAGAAAGAGAGAGAGAGAAAGAGAGAGAGAGAAAGAGAGAGAGAGAAAGAGAGAGAGAGAAAGAGAGAGAGAGAGAGAAAGAGAGAGAGAGAAAGAGAGAGAGAGAAAGAGAGAGAGAAAGAGAAAGAGAGAGAGAGAGAAAGAGAGAGAGAGAAAGAGAGAGAGAGAAAGAGAGAGAGAGAGAAGAGAGAGAGAGAGAGAGAGAGAGAGAGAAAGAGAGAGAGAGAGAAAGAGAGAGAGAGAGAAAGAGAGAGAGCGAGAAAGAGAAAGAAAAACACTGTGGAATTTCCACTGTGTCCAGCTAGTTTAAATAAACATTCTTAATAAAGCAGTAAACCCTCCCCTCCATCGAATTGCAGAAGAATTTACTTATGCACAGCGGTAAAAATCTAGGTTTAATTCAACATCTAAAGTTATTTTGTGAGATTTTAAAAGTTGGACCTGAATAGCATTTAAGCGGACATATTAAACTTTGATTCTGACTAGCCAATTTTTATTTTCTATTGTTGTACCATGTTATTGGCAATATAATAATGTAATTCACTATAGTGTATTTAAAAAAAAATATATAGTCCCGCCTATACGACTGGTAATATAGAAACATTTTTCAATTATAACTGAAAAATAAAAATCAGCAAGGGCAATAACTCATTTTTAATTGAAGAATATAAAAATGGTTGTCTCCCTTACAACTAAAAATTTTTTTTTTTTTCTGTATAAGTTTAAAAAATATGCAAATAAATAAAAATTTAGAACTAAAATGATTTCACTGCGCCCCGGGCAACGCTGGGTAGGTCTAGCTAATGCAATCTGATTTATGAGATAGTTCCCAGAGAAACAAGGAGGGTTCCGTTCATAAGATAGGCTCATTCAATGGGAACGTTTAGCGATGAAAATGCTATTTCAAAGTTATGCGTGACAGGCCGATAAAACATTATAGGGACGTGTGGACGCATCTAAAGATGTTATTTCAAACGTAAGCGGGACAGATGAATGGAGAGACGGAGAAAAACATCTTTAGAGATTCTCGGACGCATTCTTCTTCATTCGGTTTTGGGTTTTATAGCGTCTTGGACTCTGTGGTAGACAATACCAGGCAACGTCTCACGGCGGCTCTTCATGCAGTTCGATCAAAAAGATTGACATCAGTCAGGTTGAATGCAGTCACATCGATTCTTATGCACTCGAATCGCATCTAAAATCTTAATAGCTTAATAGCTTATGACAGACCAATGGAGGGACAAAATTTGTGTTTTAAAGTCAAATAAAAAGAAAAAATTTTCTCTTACAGAAAATACCCAAATAATAAAGAGTTTTTTTTTTTTTTATAAAAACAACAACTTTGAGGACGGATTCATTGGCATTTTCCAAAAGTCATCAAGCCAAAAAATGTAGCTTTCAAAAATAGAAAGAAAAAAAAAACAAAAAAAAACAAACTTACCTTTGTATATTTATGTGGCAAGGTGTTTTGGTCTATGACTGCTTGGCTGGCCCCCCTCGTCATACCTGGCATATGATTATCTAGACTCTGCAAGAGAAACAGTTTATCACATCTTAGAATTCGGACATTGCTTTTTTTTTCTTTTTTTTCTGGAAAGTTTCTGCAGGTTAAGAATTTACCAAGAGAAAAGAAAAACGTACTAGAAATCAACAAAAATTAATTCAGTAAATCCAGACTTGATACAAGAAACGATGCATCTCAAAATGGTCATCTCTAAAATATGCAGAGTGTTTGGAAAATCGATGGCATAACTTGTGAGATTATGTTCTATACGTTGTTGTTGGTGTTGTTGGTGCAATGGTATTCACTGTGGTTGGATCGAGCTGGCTTCTTCCATGGCCTACACTACATCTCAGAATCATGGCGGCCCTCGCACGAGATGGTTAGCCACTCGCGATTCCACCGTAGACCCTAGAGTTCAGCCAAGTCCTACTTGATGGTTGTTGTCTAAGTACTCGGCTGTCCGCCGACACACTTACGTCACCCAGACAGTGGGGTAGGGAGGATTACATTGTGAATTAGCTCTCCCCCTGGGCGACGAGCCGCATGTCCAAACCATCAAAAATATTGTTGCACCAGGACATTAACCTTTGGCTAGGAGCAAAGTGTAGTATCTGTTCTGATACTGCACTTAGTCTATTCTTTCTTTGGTCAGTGAATGAGAAGTCCTTCTAGACTGAGACAATTTTTCCCTACATTAAAAACCGACTTTGGGGAAACAAGAGCAGAACATATAACAGAGACATAAGATTGAGGTGCAGAACAGCAGTTGCGACACAGTCAACCCGCCAGCAATGCAAGACGCGGCAGAAGCAGTCATTGTCAAAGACTTCCAGCCTCCGCCGATCAGTCACCCTTATTGGCCATGTCTCGCAGCCTTGGAGGAGTTTTAACAGAACGATAGATTGGTAAATACGCCTCTTTGTGTGTGTGTTTTAAAAACTTTACTTCGCCCCAAACAAGGCATATTGCCAGCCAGACTTATAGGGGACATCCTAAGTGGGGAGTTGCCCAGCAAGATATTTGTTCACATTACATTTAGATTTTTACATACAGGGAAACAGGCAGCAGAGAGGGAATTCCAACGGTAAGCGATCCTCGGAAACAACTTATTCGAATAGAAGTTTTTTCAGCATCTTCGGACCTCTGTAGTGAAGGGGTGGGATTTTGCTGCTAGTTGGGTTGATCGGGGGGGGGGGGGGTATTTACATGGGGGGGGGTTCAAGTGTTGTAAGTTCGTCTGAGCACATTCCGTGAAAGTATTTGTAAAACAAGTAGTGATGGGACAGGGGTTGGAGCTTGGTAGACAACGCGGTACCTATTAGGTTAGAGACTCTTTTGCAGCCTGTCCAAGTGAGATAGAGACTAGTGGTTGGTGCACCAGCCCAAATGCGACAACAATTCTCCATGCATGGGCAGACGGTGGATTTATAGAGGTATAGGATACTGGCAGGTGTGAGAAGTTTTCTAGCCCGGTAGAGGGAGACTACCTCATTTGTTGCAGACTTGGCAGTATTTTCTATGTATTCATTCTAATTCATGTTGTCTGAAAATGTCCGTCTAAGGAGTTTGAACGTTGAACTCTCAGGTAGGGTCCTATCAGCCATCGCAATCTGTGGCCGGAAAGGTTTCTTATAATTGTCAAAGGAAAGGAGCTTTGTCTTGGTAGTATTAAATGCAACCCTCCCATTTTTGGTCCCATTCCGCTACAGAATGGAGATCATTTTCTAAGGATTCAGCCATTGCTTTGGATATGTGTGCGTTCGATTTGCCCACATGTCGAGCATGGTGTCATCTGAAAATATACCTATCTCGAATGCGGTCGTTTATGAAGATCAGGAATAATAAAGGTCCAAGGATCGATCCCTTGGAGCACACCTGCATTTATGTCATGTTGTTTGGGTGTACGGCCATCGAAAACAACCTGGATCTTTCTTTTAGCTAAGAGGATCTGATTATATTAAATATTTGTCCAGTAATATTGTATGAATTAATCTTCATGCCAGACCTTGTCAAAGGCCTTGCATATATGAAGTGCTACCGCCCTAGCTTCACCTGCCTTATCCAGTGTATGGTATATGCATTCAGAGATAACTGTTGAGAGAACTGGCTTGCCTAAATCCATACTTTTGATTTTGGGATTGTTTTTAAATGATGCATTTTATTTCTTCAATGTTTTCTTTGCATTCATTTATAAATGTAAATATATTGAAAAGAAACAATTCAGCAAGTGGTAGAATGCAAAAATATTCAGAAAAAACATTGAAATTAATGTGTTAATATTTGGTTTGGTTTATGGCATATCAACCTCTTGTGGGTCATTTAATGCTGAAACATTAGTTTGTTGTTTATGCATTTTAATATCATTTTTTTTTAAATGTTTATGTATTTTAATATATTTAAAAAAAAATGTTTTTATTTTATTTTTTAAAATGTTTTTATTTTAATATATTTTTTTAAATGTTTTTATTTTAATATTATTTTTGTAAAAATGTTTTTATTTAAATATCATTTTTAAAAATGTTACTGTATTTTAATATCATTATTTTAAAAATGTTACTGTATTTTAATATCATTATTTTAAAAATGTTACTGTATTTTAATATTATTTTAAAAATGTTACTGTATTTTAATATCATTTTTTTAAAAATGTTACTGTATTTTAATATCATTATTTTAAAAATGTTACTGTATTTTAATATTTTTTTAAAATGTTACTGTATTTTAATATCATTATTTTAAAAATGTTACTGTATTTTAATATCATTATTTTAAAAATGTTACTGTATTTTAATATTTTTTTTAAATGTTACTGTATTTTAATATCATTATTTTAAAAATGTTACTGTATTTTAATATCATTATTTTAAAAATGTTACTGTATTTTAATATCATTATTTTAAAAATGTTACTGTATTTTAATATCATTATTTTAAAAATGTTACTGTATTTTAATATTATTATTTTAAAAATGTTACTGTATTTTAATATTATTTTTAAAATGTTACTGTATTTTAATGTCATTTTTTAAAAAATGTTACTGTATTTTAATATTTTAAAAAAATGTTACTGTATTTTAATATCATTTTTAAAAAATGTTTATGTATTTCAATATAATTTTTTTTAAATGCTTTAATTTTAATATTTAAAAAATGTTTTTATTTCAATATATTTTTACAAAAATGTTTTTATTTTAATATATTTAAAAAAAATGTTTTTAGTTTAATATCATTTTTGAAAATGTTTATGTATTTCAATATTGTTAAAAAATGTTTATGTATTTTAATATTTTTAAAAAATGTTTATGTATTTTAATATTAAAAAAATGTTTATGTATTTTAATATTTAAAAAAATGTTTATGTATTTTAATATCATTCTTTTAAAATTTTATATATTTTAATATCATTTTTTAAATGTTTATGTATTTTAATCATATTTTAAACATGTTCATGTATTTTAATATCATTTAAAAAAAATGTTTATGTATTTTAATATCATTTAAAAAAAATGTTTATGTATTTTAATATCATTTTAAAAAAATGTTTATGTATTTTAACATTATTTTTTAAAAATGTATATGTATTTTAATTTAATATTTAAAAAAATGTTTATGTATTTTAATATCACTTTTTAAAAATGTGTATGTATTTAATATTTTTGGTGTTTGGTTTGGTTTGATGTGTAAATATAATTTGCAATAAATTATAGTAAATATCAAACTGGGAAAACGTTAAAAAATGTGATTCAATCAGTTGTTGGTTAAATAATTATAACGTACATTTTATAAAATACTTGCAAACATTTCATAAATTTGACATACTTATATCTGTTTGAAAATGAGAAAATGTAATCATTTTAATTAAAAGTTAATACGATCTTAAAGTATTAAAAACAAATTAACGTCTTATTTACTTATTTATTTGAGTAAAAGAAATGGAATGCGTGTTTAAAAACAGATTTTTGCAAAAGGATTAAAAAAGAATCCAAAGATAAAAAGGTCATTTGAGAAGAGGTTAGGGTTCATTTGTTGTTGAAACGAGATAAAGAATATGGAAAGACAAAGCGAAAGAAATGAAGCAGATATTACTTATAGTTTTACTAAATAAGCTGAAGCAGGAATTAGGAAATCTTATCGAACACTGCAAAGAATTAGGGTTTTAATGACAAGCGGCAAAGTAACCCTTAGAATTAACTAAAAAGAGAACCTTTTAAAGCATATAAAAACAAAACCTAGTGATTTATATATATAATATATATATTTATTATAAAATATAGTAACACGAAATTACATAATAATCGATGCAATAATTTATTTCAACCTTGTGGTATTGTCAAGCATCTAAGTGCGATGATTACATTTTTGAAAATGAGAGAAGAGAAATTCACACTCGACAATTCAAATAGAAGTAGAGAGAGAGAGAGAGAGAGAGAGAGAGAGAGAGAGAGAGAGAGAGAGAGAGAGAGAGAGAGAGAGAGAGACAACATATATAATACATATTTAGAGAGAGGGAAGTTTGAAGCATATTTAATCTATAATTTTATAGAGGGGGGGGATTACATGATTTATGACGGAGAGGGAAGAAAAAGCCATATATAAAGAGAAATTGGGAAATTATGGCTTTTTCTTCCCTCTCCGTCATAAATCATGTAAACCCCCCCCCTCTATAAAATTATAGATTAAATATGCTTCAAATTTCCCCCTCTCTCTAAATATGTATTAAATAGGTTGTCACTCCCTCTCTCTCTCTCTAATTATATTTGAATTGTCGAGTGTGAATTTCTCCTTTCTTTTTTCAGTTTCAAAAAAATGTAATCATCTCACTTGGATACTTGACAATACCACAACCTTGAAATAAATTATTGCATCAATGATTATGTAATTTCGTGTTACTATATTTCATTTTATTCTTGCTCTGTTTATTACATTGAGCTGTCATACCCGGATTTCCTTCTGGAATTTATTTCATTATAACACACACATATATATATATATATATATATATATATATATATATATAAGTGTCAATAGAAAGCCCTTACAATGCAAGATAGTGTTTTGTTTTTTTACCGTTATCTTATATATTTCGGAGAAACACTCCATTTTCAAAGATTTTTTTTTTTTTTTTTTTTAAATAAACAAACTTATAGTTTAGTTTATCGAAGAAACGTCTTGTTGGTCTGACGTATTTATCCGCTCTGTGATGGAATTCGCGGTCGTAGGTATATATTTGAAAATTTGAGAAACCAGTTAACAGACGCGTGAATTTATATCAATAAATGAAATTTATTAATCATTTTTTCTATATATTTTATAACTCTGAATTTTCGGTTTAACAAACCTTAGTCATGGCAGACAGTATATATATATATTTTTTTCCCTTTTTTTTCATGGTGTAAGTCAACGGCACTTCTGAAGATTAACGATTCTCTCTGATGTTATTGGAGTGTTTTTTTTATATATGTCCGGTGCAAGTAGTTGAAGTGCTGGTAAGCATGTGTTAGAATAATATGAGTGTCACTACAGCACTGAAAGCGTCGTTAAGAGATACATTTGAAAATTTGAGAAACCAGAAATACAAACATTTTTTAAAAAGTGATATTAAATATATATAGTATAGTTTTCTATTTACAAACATTTTGGCTACATTTTTGCAGACATGTTTCAGCTAGTCTCATTTAGGCTAAGCTTCTTCAGGCCAAGTCATTATTGTGAAAACAAAAAGGAAAATGATAAATTATCTGAAAGTACAACGGCAAATGACCATGTGACAGATTATTTTTTAAATTTATTTTAAATTGAATGATTGACTATTGTTATCTTAATTATTTTTATTATTTTTATTATTTGTATTATTTTTATGATTATTATTTGTCGTGAACATTTAGGAAACGTGCAAGCACAGGTAAGAGATTTCTACCGTTTTCAGCATTTAGACAAAGTGAGGTGGGGTAATCTATTTTCGTTTGAAAGCAGGACGTTTATTTACTGCCGGTGAGATGGCTCTAGTTCAGATGTTAGGCTTTGCATGTGTCAATTTCTCTTTCAACTTTTTTTTTTTTAAATGAACATAAAAATATTTATATCAAGCCCTAAAGAACAGGGGCTATAAAAATACAAATATTACCTATAAGAAATCTGAAATTACCACAAATAAAAAAAGTAAAATAGAAAAATAATTTTGTTCACACCCTCATGGTAAAAAACACAAATGGTAAAAACTATGACAGAAATTCTTGAATCTAATTAACTCCCCCTCCTCTTAATTATATAAAATATTTAATAAAAATACACTGAAATTAAGCTATAGTACTGACAATTTAGAAAGAAATTTAAAAATAATAATAAAAAACAATAATAAGGACTATAATGTAAACATAACGTGGACAAAAACAATTATAAAAAAAATCAGACCCCCCCCCCCCTCATCAAAAAAGTGTCTATCGGTCTTAGTGATATGTCTAGCAAATATATCTAGAAAAGAAAACCGTACAGAATAATTTTTTTTATAGGACGACCAGCAAACAGATTATATAACTATAAATCCTATTTCAACAAGGAAAGATACAAAAAAACAGCACTTCACTGTCCAAATACTTCTGGACTTTACTTGGAGATGAAAAAGAACCAAAACACGTAAATCTTTGAATGCACCTTGCTACTTATGTCTGAACAAAAAATTAGAAATAATTAGATTTCATGATAGGAAAAAAACTGCTTAATAAAAAATATGAAATTTCCATTGACTGCAAACATAAAATATTTACACTAGAGCAGAGCTAGCATGTCTTTGAGTATTCTAAACCAACAAAATAGAGTAATAGGTAAGCTAAATCCCACTTCTAATTTCGATGTGAATGCGAGCGGATACATGAGGATATGCTGTTTAACATATAGGTATATATATATATATAAATGAATAAAAGGTAATTTATAGAAAGCAATACAATGCAGATGTGTTATGGTAACAGAAAATGAGATGAAAGTTTCCACCAACAACGGTTTTTACTATGCACGTTTTAATTAAGGTTGAACACACATCTGAAGGGGAATTTTTCCCAAAATATGATGTTATATGGAACGTCCATGGTACCGCACTGATGGCAATTGAGATTTAAAAAAAATTATCTTAATAAAAGATAGAAACTTCAAAACTCATTCCACTGTTATGTCTTAATTTGCTTCAGTTCGTGTTTACTCGTTACACATCTGCATTATATTGCCTTCTATAAATTACCTTTATATACACACTAAACAATGCTTCAAGCAAACTATATATATATATATATATATAAAATCTAAACTAATGAAGGGATTATTATAAATTTTGGAATATATATTCTCAGCAACACTGAGTAAAAAGGACATTTTTTTTTTTGTAAACTTCCCCATTTAGGGGGTTAGGGTTAGGCACCTACCCAAACTTGCACCCACCAAAAAAAAAAAAAAAAAACTTAAAAAAAGTTAAAAACAAAAAATTCAATAGAGAAAAGAACTGCTCTACATCAAAATTTGAGTTATATTGAGTATTTATTTACTCCTCTCCAGGAGCTAGGCACAAGGCCAGTTTTATCTTACTCCCACAAGTAAGATGTGACCCAAGGTCGGGTCGGGAAAGCGGGGTTTGAAAAGCCAGCGCCCGAGAGGTGAGCACTCTGGTCATTAAAAATTGCCTGGGCAGCCCCGGTAGGGCGCCTCAGGCAGTAAGCAATAAACTTACTCCTCCCCAAAGAGGGGAGGCGAAGCCTGGGAGGGTGGACCTCCTAGAACTGCACAGGACAAACCCATAGACCGGCATAAATCAAGCCCCGAAGGCCAAGACAATACCAGTCTATGGGGTGTAGTATCCATCGGAACAGATACTACACTTTGATCTTAACCAAAAGGCCATGAGTAATACATCTTCAAAAGGATCGGTGCATGAGCATCAATAGTAAACTCCTAAACTATTGAACTTATCATGAATTATGGAATATGTATTCTAGGCAACAAGGTGAGTAACGTTCGAGCATTATTTTTTTGTAAACCATTTAAGGGATGCCTCTGAAACCATATCATACCCCCCCAAAGAAAGAAAAAACATTAAAATTTAGAACGAATGCTATATTTATTGCTTATATCTGTCTTGGGACGGGTATTCTACTATCATCATCAACCGATTTATTTGTTGAACCAGGCCACAATTAATCCTCTGATGAGGATGGGGCCTGATTGTCTAGTCTTGATCTAAGTCTTCCCCTCCATTTTTGTCTTTGGTGAGACCTGACGGAATCCATACCCAAGGCTCTCCTATCACGTCCTCCTGCCAGAGGTGATCTTCTCTGCTGGTACAATCAACTGTCGGGCTTTAGCAATCCAGACATTGCTGCACTCAACGTGCCCCAAGAACAGATGCTCACTTTAAGTATTTGCGTTGTGCCAGCTCAACAAGACCAATAGATGGCAGACGACTGACGGAGGTGGATACTGGTGACGACAAGCTTGAAGTAGTGACGGAATTCTGTTACCTTGGAGACGTGCTGTCATCGTGTGGAGACTGTGAACTCGCGGCAGCCACACGTTGCAAATCTGCTTGGAGACAGTTTAGAGAACTACTACCAATCCTGAGAAACAAACACCTGCCAGCAGCTACGAGAGGTCGTATATACTCCTC
>OY744533.1:85363321-85475821 GCA_963556195.1 Sepiola atlantica
TCTTAAAAAAGTTTTTTTTTTCAATATCATTAAAAACAATAGTTGCTTTTTTTGTTTTTTGTTTTTATAAGAAATTATTTTCTTTTTAGTTGATCATTTAAAAGAGAAATTTATAAAATAAGAAAATAAATCGACATATGGCCTAATTGACTAACACTCAGTTCTAAGAGGCAGTTTTCTGGAGGTCGAAGGTTCAATCTTTATTACAGGCGATAATACCTAAGAATAACATAAAATTAACATTTCTAGTCGGTCATGGCTGATGGAATGAGAACAATCTACCTACTTTGATTAAATAAGTTTGATTCTAAATTCCGTACAGGTTCCATATTTTGCTATAAAGATGGGCACCTTCTAATCAAATTTGACTAAGTTTGAAAAAATATCCTCGTAGAAGGTTGGAGGTTACATCGGCCGAAACGTTGTGACTATAACAACCAAGATAAGAATAGTAATCCAAATACAAAGAAAAAATAAAAGTTGTATTTTTAAATAGTTTGCTTAATACACTTTTATAGATAATGGAGCTAACAATAGAAAAAAAATCCTTTTTTTATATATATTACAATGACAGTAATTATCAAAACCTTATGTTTACGAATTATCTATTCAATCAGTATACTAAAATAGTTAATAAAAATATTAGCTGGGTTTATAAGGAGCACGGTGTAAAAAACGAAAATCTATGTCCAATAAACTTACTGAAGGATTAAAAGTGCTCAAATAATAATAAAATTATATCATTTAGAGATTTTAATAGATCGAATAATAAGGACAGTTTCAATCAATTATATATAAAAAAAAAAGCACCATTATATTTTACTTTTCTTTTACAAACTTATTTAAAAAAAAAAAAATCACAACTACTAATTAATTAAAAGAAGTACTTAAAAGGTTCTTAAAAGTATTGCACAAGTTATTTAAAAAATTAACTTTTTATATCTTGGCTATTCTGATATATATATATATATATATATATATGGGCAGCATTTTTTCTTGAAGACATTTCATTAAATATTACAGATGACTTGTGTCTGCATATTTTTTTCCTGGATCCTTTTTAGGTTCCTGATTAATTTTCATGTTTCAGGCTGGAACTGGCAGATGTATTTGCCGTACTCGTTGTGCACCCTAGTACTTTCGGTTTCTTCTGAAGCCATCTTCGGGAGTGAGTATCAAGTAGTAAATAACATGTATTTTTAAATGAGCACAAGTTCAGCAAATACATCTGCAAGTTCCAGCCTGAAACCCGGCATCTAGAAAAAATTAAAGAAAAAAACATGCAGACAAGTCATCCGTAATAATTAACGAAATATATATATATATATATCACCATTCACCACTTGGATTATTTTTTAATCAACCTCTTTGATATCTTTCCTGGAGCTATTTTAAACTTTTTGACTTGGATGAACTGTATAAGTTTACAAAAAAGTATGTTTTGGGCCGATACATTTGATGTTTTATATACCTTTATGTATTTTTATATATATATTTTTTTTTAATATTTTTTCAAAGTTTAATTTTATTACCTGCAGTAATGTCATTGCTGTAATGGTCCTCTGAGTAGAAGATTTTCTTTGAAAACTCATGAGTTAAGGACTTTAAAGTACTTTGCCTGAACATTGAACTGTAATAAAATTTGATTTGCACCTTATTTTATTCTTTCACTTGATCTATTGCTATATATATATATATATATATATATATATATAGTTATTAGATTTTTGAATGTGAGATGATATATATAATTATTTCCACAATCAGACAACACCGCAGTAGTCACTCGGGTTTTGAATCTTGAGTTCAGACGTGTTCTACTGATGAGCCCAAAAGGAGGCCGAAACTCAAGTCTATGACTTCCGATTTGTTTCTTTCATAAGTTGTAGGCTGCAGCGTTGTCTGATTGTGGAAATAATTATATTTATATATAGATATATATATATATATATATATATATATATAATACTTTATAGTTGCATTCCAATGACCACAGGTAAAATCAATCCAAAATCATAATTTTCATATTCAATTACCTTTATTATCGTATTTCGATGAATGCCACTATAAAGTATATATGCTCTGAATCTTGTAATACAACTTCATTGAGCTTGCAACTGGAAATATTTCGGAAATTTTAAAAAGTATATGCCTAAATATATATTTTTTTATAAGAACTTACAAATATATATTATATATATATTGTCTGTTATAACACCTCATCTATTAAAAGATCAAAAGAAAACTAAAATTATTTTTGTTGAGTGGTGACCGGAATCCTGTCCACCTGTGTAAATCTGGAAATGTAATCATTAGACGACTTAAAATGTCAGTTAAGAAAATTTAGTTAAATAAAACACGAATCCTTATAGATTTATTTGATTCTATGTGTTTTTTGTTTTTTTTTTGTACAGGGTGAGTCAGAAGTAACCGGGTAGTCAATGTACATCTAATAAGAAAATAAGATTGAAAAAATATTACATATCAATAAATTTTATTATTTAAACTAAAAATGTTTTGACAGCTAGCTTACTTCTAAGTCACCCTGTATATTTATTCAGAATTCTATTATTTTCTTTCAATTTAAATCGCTAATTTATTCTTTTAGTTAGATTAATATAAATTACTATTATTGATAGAAAAAGAAAAGCTTATTTTTAATTTGTATGGGAAAAATTATATATTCATAGAGATAGTATCCATATTTTTGAGTTGGTTTAAAGTGAGTTTGATTTTTTTTTTATAAACAATGAAAAATACTGTCATTATTGAAGGGGTGGATAAACTAGTTTAATTATTTACAAATTCAATAAATAAATTTAAATAACTTTTTTTTTTTGAAGATACTAGCTTCTTGTATGAGGAAATATAATAAAAAAATTAAAAAAAGAAAAAGAATTAAAAAAAAAGAGAGAGAGGAAGGGGTCATGAGAGATTATAATTAACACTTAGTTTTTGCCGCTTTTTTCCCCCACTTTGTGGGGGGAGGAGAATAATTTTCCAGAATTAGAAACTTTAGTTTACAGTTTTTTTATTTGTTGTTTTTTGTTAGGAAGATCAAATAATCTTCATTGAAATTTTTGGGATTAGAAATTATATTTTATAGTCAATCTATTAAAAGATTTTCTTATAGATAAAGGAGAAGTACAGTAGTATTAAGTATAAATATAGGAAATGAGTCTGCAGTCCTCGCTCTTTTTCTAAATTATATTTGATTTATGAAGTACAGAAAATCATTTTGCAACAGAGCATCAGCGTGGACAATTTTTAGGACTCATTTTTCATTCATTTGCTACAAGATGAAGATAAGTATAAAACTGTCAACATTTTTGTACATTCACCCCATAAAACAATTTGTTGTCATTTATCCACATTTGGTTGAAGATGACGAACAAGGATGGCTGCAAATGTTATCCTTTGAGTCTTTCATATTTGAACGAGCAAGGCTTTCATCTTATAAGAATTGGTCAATGGTGTCTCTCTCCTAGCTAGTTCAGCTAACACTCTAGTCATTATCAAGGATTTGGTACTCTTCAGAAAGAAATAAAAACTATATTTACTTATGTATTTTATAAGCTTAGTAGACCCTCCAAGCCTAGACAGTTTGTCATATATATATATAGTCTCGGAAGTTTCTCAACCATTAAAACTATATAAAAAAAAAAAAAAAAAAAAAAAAAAAAAAAAAAAAATTATAGTCTCAAGTCTTTCAGTGGAAAATCACTCATGTAAGTCAATTTATTTTTTACAGTTATTATATTAGTTTGTTTCTAACACTATTTTAAGGGATCATCAGTTGTTTACCATGAAAAACTGTTTCGGGAATTTATATATATATCTCACTTAAACATCACTTGCAAGGCACGTTCTACCGGTTTCTTAAACCATAAATTCTTAACTGCCTCATTTGAACGCTACCTGACCACCTCATTATATTCGTTTAACGGCACATTGAGTCCATATTATATTAATTTTATCATTTCCTCACCAATTACTTCCTATGCTGATGAGAGCCAGATGGTTTGCCTTCTGTGCTTGAAACCATTGGTTCATATGTCGTATTAAATTTCTGTATTAATAAATAAATATATATATATATATATATATATATATATTTAAGGAGCCAAATTCTAATATATATTAAATAGTTTTTAATGCCAATACATAGTTAAAGCAAAATAAATTGTTTTGTATTATTAAAAGAATTTCCAACGCTGTTGATAATGTTTAACCATTCATTTATTTATTTTTTTTAATTGTCGCTTATGTTTTAATTCATGTTTTGAAGCATGACGCAAATCATAAATCTATGACGTCACATCTATAATTATTTTGTTAGGGTAATGTTTTGTTTAAATATCTAATGATTAACCATTCATTCATTTATTTATTTTTATTAGCACTTATGTTTGAATTCATGTTTTGAAACATGACGTAAATCATAAATTTATAACGTCACATCAAAGCTTCAATTATTTTGTTAAGGTACTGTTTTAAGCTCTATTTATAAGAAAATCTAAATAGCTCAGTTCGTAGAACATCAGACTGAAGATCTCAAGATTTTGGTTTTGATTTCCGGTCATGGCGTCCACTTTATTTGTTAGTAATTTATTATTTATTTTTAATGCACTATTTTCCATTTCTTAAAAGATATTTCTTTTAAAATTTGTGACTGACGCATGGACAGACACACAGAGAAAATACCCCTTATATTATGAGTGGACTAGCGAAAATAGACTCCCAAACGGTCGTCTATTTTTGCTAGGCTGCTGCGTTCTTGGGTGAAGAGACAAAAAAAAAAAAAAAAAAAAAAATTGTCTCCAAATACCATTTTGTTTAAATGTAAAAAAAAATAAAAATTGGGGGGGGGGGATGAGGGAGATCCCCTCCCTTAAAATAAAAATCGAGAGCGAATGCAGACCGCAAAGTTTATGAAGAACAAGTTATACGATCATTCATTTGTAACTGGAAGAGAAAAAAAAAAAAAAAAACGATTTCTTTAACTATTAAAATTAGATAGGATTTTATCACTTGCCCTATAGCTCAGACGGTAGTGCGTCCAGCAGTTAGCGTCAAGGTTGCGAGTTCGAATCGTGGTCTCGCCGCCAAAATTATTTATTGTTTATTTCTGACTTTGAAATTACGTTTACAAAAATTCTCGGTGACGGACAGACAGACAGACAGACTACAGAGAAGGTGCTCGTTATATTATGAGTGGATATTCTTCCTTACATACTTCAATGCAAAGTATTCCAATGTTAATTTTTCAAATTCATGAACAGTCATCTAACCTACTTGTACTTGTCGTGACATTCACCCGAGTGTGGTTAAATCCGAGTGCGAACAATAGCAGCCCATGTTCTGGGCATGGTCGCAGGAGATAGATGATTCCATCGCCAAAGACCAACTGGGCCAGAGAGCGTTGCATTTGCCATGAAAAAAGGTTTATTTGGGATTTGTTTAAGAGAAGCAACCCACATTCTACCCTGGAACAGTCATGCATAACATGATGTGAGCAATCACGTGGAGTGTGACGTGAACGTTCTTAAAAAAAAAAAAAATGGTCACATTGTTAATGGAAAGTGCTAGGAGAGACAAAAGAATTGGTCAATTGTTCTTTTGAACATATGAAGGACACATGACGACACTGGCAGCAATCCCTGTCATCTTCAAAAAAAAAAAAAAAAAAAAAATGAAAGCTGTCTGCCCAAATATTCCTTAATAGAGACTGGAACCATTTTTAATAATTGTTTAAAAATATGTTTCGGAATTTTTCAAATGAGGATTGATAATTTGTATTATTGATAATTTGTATTATTTGGACTACCGTTTTCATTTTAGATGTTATTATCATAACGTCTCGGACAGTCATGGCTAATGGAATGAGAACATCTACCTCGGTGGATTCAGTTAAAAATTCTGTATAGATTTCCCAGAGTTCGACAAGATGCACCTGTAGAAGGCCGGAGGTTACATCGGCCGAAACGTTGCGAGAATACCATCGAAGATAAGAGTAGAAACCCGAATAATCCAAAGTTTGAATACTATGTAAAAAAGATTTTACTTAGCACACAACACCTGTGCACTGTAGATTCTTAATCCAATGAATAAACGTTAAAATAATTTAGATAAGTTTGAATACACAAAGAGATAATTCAAAACCTGTTTAAAGTCTAACAGAATCCATATATAATGCGCATTTGTTTGTATGTGCGTCTGACAAAAACTCCAAGACTAGAATATTTAAACAAAAACATTTTTGTACTAAGCCTCCCCCCCCCCCCCAAAAAAAAGATGATAACCCTCAACTTTGTATTGTATAAGCGAAGATGTTTGCAACTTAAAAGATAAGTGATGACGTTAGAAGTAAACAAAATAGGATTTCAACATCTCTAAAGTCAGAAAGAAAAAAAAAAATTTTTTAATCTCAATCCTGAATTTATATATTGCAGACACTGTTTTTAATAAAATACATGCAAAATATATTTAAGTAAATAGTAAAGAAATTACATTGGAAAGAATTTATCCTGAATTTATCCATTACTGGACGGATGGTTTACATTTTTTTTTTTCTACCAAATTTTCTCATGTTGACAATTGGATCATTTTTAAAAATATATAAATATATAATTTACCCAGACACCGATGGGTAATCGAGCTAGTATATAAATAGAAATGACTGGCTTGTATTTTAGAAATATAAAACGGAGTGGGTAGATATGCAGCGGTAACGTAGAAGTTTTCTGTATTTTCAAAGACAAACTACACTTAGGCACGAGAGATGAGAAAATACTCACTATTAAAGGGGGAGGTGGACCGAGAGGCTGCGGTAACAAACCGCGCGTCCATGCCGATAGTAAATGTACATGACTTGGATGGTGGAAATGATGATGTAGGTGTTGGTGAAAAGAGTGAGCCACACAAGATGTCGCCGGATCCGTTAAACTGAAATAGAAAATATGATAGTGATATGAAAGAATTCAATGAAGAAGAGTCAGACGGAGGGAGCAAAAAGAATTCTATTAAATAATAGTAGTGGAAATAATAAAAAGAAATCTTTATGAAATTCCAACCAGTTTTAAAATGTCTGCACGGGCATAACAGAAATAATAAATTTGTTCTCTATACTTCTATGATTTTTTTTCATGGAAATCGCTCCAGACAAAGCATGATGCCACTTGATGTGAGGATCTAAAAAAAATTTTTTTTTTTTTTAAATACTACTTCAAGTTCAAAAACTAGCCAACGATAAGTGTTAGATAGATAGATTCCGACCCAGAAAACAGCAATTTTCCCTCCTTTGTCAGAAAGTAAAGCCAAGAACTGAAGATATTATAGAGAGGTTTGAATTTCTGCTGAACCTAGGATGTAGATTTTTTCTCACCTTCCGCTCTTGTCCATGTTTACTGTTCCGAGCTCCCTAAAGTGGGGGGCTTATATAGTCAGCCTCTGCCATTTGTTACTTCAAGGTGGATCCTGATTGATCAATCCCACTGCTACGCAGACCGTATACGAGCACCACCATTCTACTTCTCTCGGAGATCATCTGAAGTCATGACGACAATAACCAACTAGAAGAGACATCGGAACCTGTAGCTTGTACTTCTTCTAATCTCATTATATAGAACTAACTGGTGTTATCCGGGATGAGGCAAAGCCACTTTATTTTTCATTTTTTTAAAATTTTAATTTGTTTGCAATTTTTTTTAAACTTATACAGAAAAAGAAAAAAAATTTTAGTTGTAAGGTAGATAACTCCTATTATATTCTTCAATTTAAAATATTCCATCTTTATTTTTTAGTTACCAACTAAAAACTATTATTATATTCTACGATTAAAAATATGATCTATCATCCCCTTGCTGATTTTTATTTTTAGGTAATTTAAAATTTTTTAATATTACCAGTCGTCTGGGCTGGACTAAGTACTTTTGAACTAAATTTTAGTGAAGTTATATTGCCAATAACATGGTACAACAATAACAAATGAAAATTGGCTAGTCGGAAGCAAAGTTTGATTTGTCAGCTTAAATGCTATTTGGGTGTGACTTTGAAAATGCAGCCACATAACTATTCATATTGTGTTTTACCTGAAGAAATTGTAATAAAGAGAAGAAACAAGCAAACTACGTAACAACAATAACAAGAAGAGAACGTAACAACATACAATACATACATTACAGGTTGCATTTCCATGGATCGACGACTGTGCCCTGCAGGGTTCGATCTTTCGGTAAAGTTATTTTCTTGGAGATAACTTATAACTGGATTATTCTGACAGGTAAAGTTGAGGTCTGGAGTATGGTCTTCCGTGTCATTATTAGCGGCCGCTGAAGAGGTCGACGCCAGGGACGAGGATGCCCGACTATGATTGTTACTATAGTGGCCGACGGCGGCCGATGTCGTAACACAGTTGCTACTATTATTAGCGGTCCTACAACTAGTTGCCACAGCTTCAGAGTTTGAAACATCCGGGCCAGATCTTCTCATATCTTGCATGGAAGAGGGTAGCGGGCAAGTAATTGAAGGCTGGGGTGCGGGAGGAGTGTTAGAAGAGGTCTGTCCCGTGGTAGGAGGGGGAGGAGGAGGAGGTGGCGGCATGTGAAGAGAAGTCGGTAAAGACACCAATGCTGGGTGATAGTGATGATGATGGATGTGAGCAGGGGGAGGTAGGGTCCTGTAGGGATGGTTGTGGACATGGTGGTTGTGAGCACAAATACCTACAAATAAACGGGGGGAAAAAAAAGAAAAAAGAAAAAAAAAAAATTCAATTAAAATAGAATCATAAATTACGAACATAAAAATAATTGATGGTCGTTTTTTTTTAAAAACGGATCAAAAAACAAACTTGTGAATCTTAAAAGTCATAAAGTGAAACGTCTGTGATCCCCCCCCCCCCCGCACAGTAATCACAACCTGAACAAGAACAGAAGTCAGTCGCGAGACTACATACCTTTATCTGACAACATAAAGATAGGTCCAAGTCTTATCTGGGTCGTACTTCTCCATATTGTATGAAGTATTCCCAAAGTTATGCTATGCAAATGTTGATAACTCAAAACCTATTTATCTGATCAGGCTGAAATTTTGCATGGTGGTTACTGTTATCAAAGAGTATCAGATTCCATACATCAAATCAGAAGTTGAAATTTCATAAAAAATTCTGACCGTGACCAAACTTTTCAATGTCAAAGTTAGACTATGACTAATATGTTGACCAAGTTTGGTAACGAGTGGTCAAGTGATGTGGACACTAGGCTATACACAAGCATGATAAACTTGACCAAAATCTTGGCGGAGGTAATAATATAAAGAAACATAAACCGGAAATGTTGGTTGATTTTCATTTCCCTTTTGAATCGAATCAAAGTTTTCCTGCGATCATCAGGAATTGACTCATGGAAACGACCATTGATCAGAACATTTTGTTGGATTTTTTTGTTGGGAAAACTGAGTGGACTTTTAGATATTTGTTAAAAAGTGCAATTTGGGGCCATTTTGGGGGTTGTTTGAGGGAGAAAATAAGAGTGTCCCCGGGGGAAGGGGTCACAAGTATTTGTGTCATTTAAATAACCATTAGTCAAAATTTTTGGTGGATTTTGAACAAAACGAAATGATGAAAATTTGAGAATAGTAAAACAAAAAAAAGAAGTAAAGAAAAAAAAGAAGTAAAGAAAAAGGAAAAAAAGAAAAAAAAGTAAAAGTAAAAAATAAATAAATAAATTTAAAAAATTAAAAAATTGCCATTTTTTTTTTCTTTTCCGTTTATATTTATTAAATCAAACAGAAAAAAAAAGGCATTTTTGGTTATTTCTAGACTATTTTTTACCCTGCTGGACGAAACAGATTTTCCACCAAAAATCTGGCGTAGGCAGTTTTCTGTGTTCATGGTCATATAAGTTTATGTAAAATTTTATGGAAAAAAAACAATAAATTAAAGAAACGGACAGCGATAAAAAGTCCCTTTTGATTAACGTCAGGAACAAACAAATGCAAGTCATACCGCATTAAAACAAATCATGCTAATATCAAAATATATGGCTTAATTGTTAACGTCATATCAACCCTTTTTTCTTCATTATTTAATGCCAAAACACAATACCTATATCAATTTATTTAAATCCATGACTGTGTCCACTATAAAAAAATACAATGCTTCAATGACTTCAATTGTACATGATAAATCTTTTTTTTTTTAAATTGTATATGATAAATCGAACAAGTTGCTATTTTACCGATAACTGGGGAAGGAGGGTAGGTCGTGTGTTTAGAGCATTACCAAGCGGCATAAGTTGTTTAATTAAACATAATAAGTGGGGATATCCATTAGGCGAATCATGACGTAATCAAACGAAAATATTAAATTCAATTAACTTACACCCATGACTGTGTCCATTTGAATGTATATGGGCTTGAGGAGGCGGAACAGGTGACTGCGGATACATCTCATGGTACACACATCTCCTGAGGTTGTCAGATTGCTAGAAAGAAAAAACATAATTGGATGAATACATTTGTAAAATTTCCAAATATATCTACCTATATAAAGTCAGGTATGTTTATATATTTGTCCGGCATTACATGACCTGGAAAAGGTGATATGCCGTAAAACAAAACAAACAAATATATTTGTATGTACAGGATTCACTTGTAAACTAATTAACAATGAATAAGTGTAAGCGGTTCA
Source organism: Sepiola atlantica (assembly GCA_963556195.1). Classification (NCBI taxonomy): domain Eukaryota; kingdom Metazoa; phylum Mollusca; class Cephalopoda; order Sepiida; family Sepiolidae; genus Sepiola; species Sepiola atlantica. The sequence goes on from OY744533.1 coordinate 85,374,009, forward strand.
AATGCGAGATATATTTAGTTTAATTTAGTTTTATGTAAAGGGTACAAAGGGGGTGGAAGCCCTTCATGAAAATTCAGGTGCCTCCGATTTTTGTGAACTTTTAACAATAGGTATTAGACATTAATTAATAATCCCCAAATTTCTGTTTCTTTGGAGTATTTTAAGGGTTTTTAGGGGCATACTATGAGCACAACCTCCCATTTTAAAATTCAAATATATCAGACTCGCATTGAATTTGATGTATAGTCATTAGATACCAATTAAGCAAGATTTCATGAATTTCAATTTCTTAAGACCCCTTAAGCTTTAAATTTCAGACATTTTCTAGGATCAAAATCATGTAAAGGATTTTGATCAAAATTGGTATGGTAGTTTTGTTTTACGGCATATCAACCCTTTTTGGGTTATTTAATGCCGAATCTGGTCATTATAGTAAAAGTTTTTTATGCTTCAAGTTCTTTATATCTTCAAATGTTTAATCATCGTTTTTGGTTTGGTAGTTTTGTTTTACGGCATATCAACCCTTTTTGGGTTATTTAATGCCGAATCTGGTCATTATAGTAAAAGTTTTTATGCTTCAAGTTCTTTATATCTTCAAATGTTTAATCATCGTTTTTGGTTTGGTAGTTTTGTTTTACGGCATATCAACCCTTTTTGGGTTATTTAATGCCGAATCTGGTCATTATAGTAAAAGATTTATGCTTCAAGTTCTAAAAATAAAATAAAAAAGGGGAGGGAGAAAGGGAGAGGGGCTGTTGTTTTTGTTTTTGGTTTTGTAGAACATAATTAAGTTTTACAAAAAAAAAAAAAAAAAAAAAAAAAAAACCGTCAATGTAGGTGAATTTCGTCTCAGGGAGCCACAGGCAGCCTGATCTGGTATCACCAGGATCAAAATTGGAATAAGGATGCTAGACATAAGGTGTAGTATCATTATACGGCATGTCCATAAAGTCTCTTTAGAATTTAAAACAAAATGTTGTGCTTTCTTTTAGAGAGTAGCCATTTTTATAGCGGTTGTCCTTCCATTAACAAAATACCTGAAATACAAAATCTTATTTTCAATAAACACTGATTAAAACAAATAAATCTGGTTAAGAAATCTTATAAACTGGTTTTCGTAACAATTTTTTTTTTAAATTGTAAAGAGACTTTATGAAAACCTTGTATATCGATTTTAATCACCGTAAGTGGACATAAAAAGTGGTCCAAACTGTTCTGTTGAGAGAATTAATTTTAATCGTCCTGGGACGGATATTCTTCATATTATATATATATATATATATATATATATATATATATAAATAATTATTTTCCTTCCTCCTCAAGCCTACCTCCTCCCCATCTCTAGCACACTTCTACACATTCTTTTAAACACATTCCCAATGTAGCCACCTGGCCAGTCCCCCTCCCCCTTCCTTCATCGGTCCTCAAAAATTTCACAGCTCACCACAACAAAAATTTAAATTATATTCTAAAATTGTCTTTACCATTTCGAATCTCTTTCTCATCAAACACATTTTGAACACACATTCCCTAGCCTCTCAAAATCCATGCCACACCTCACCACTACAAAAATTTCAGCACCCCCCACCCCCTTTCACCTCTCCCACCCTAAGGCCATTTCAATTATATTCTCACCCCTCCCCATTTCATAGGTGTCTCAATCTTGTCCACTTAAAGTCTTTCATATTCGGTTGAATCTTTTTCGACCATTGATTCTCACATTCTTGGCTCTCTGGATTTCATAGCAGCTACGGCTGCTATATCCCTTCCTCTCACCACAATGTCAACCTCAAACTTCTATGTACTTGCATGACATTTTTCTTCAAACTATCATCCTGAGGAAGTCTTACAATAGACGAAACGTTGATGAACACATAAACAACTATCTTTTGGTTATTCCTTTTTAATTTCCCATATATATATATACATATATATATATATATATATAACGGGTCACTGCTTATCAAGGCTTGGAGACTACTTGTCAGTCGGACGACACCATGAGAGGATTGGAACTGATGAGCCGACTGGGTGGGCAGAATTTAATTATTTAAGAGGATGGTTCAGCAAGTACTTGTTAACATAGGACTTAAAAATGACCATGTTGTAGTCAGCTGAGAAACAGCCCCACGGTATTGAGCCCACAGATTGAAAGTTCTAGGAAAGAAACTTTGTTCATGGCAGTTCCATTTGGCTTTAGGTAGACAGAGGGAGAAAGGAAAGTTTTTTGCTGTTGTTGTAGCTAGACGAGTTCTGTGAATGTTTTATAGGGAACAACTAGAGATTGAAACTCAGTTGAGCACCTACTATGAAAATAGCGATAGAGTAGAGAAAGACTAACAACGTCGCTCCTGTGAGAAAAGGGGCTGTAGAGAAAAGATCACCTAGATTGCAAAGTCGATTTTTGAACAGTCAACGAACACTTTGTATTTTTATAGATTTTAGAGATATATAAATCTGGAGAAAACATCAGTGTAAATGAAAATACATCTAAAGAAGGTCAGAGGGTACATCGGCTGAAAGGAAATAGAAAAGGATAATAGTTCAAAGGTCACCAAGGACCAAATGTATGGGGGGGGGGTCAGAAAAATACTTTTTTTTCACCAGAGAGAAAAAGAAAGAAAGAAAGAAAGAAAGAAAGAAAGAGAGAGAAAGAAAGAAAGAGAGAGAAAGAAAGAGAGAGAGAGAGAAAGAAAGAGAGAGAGAGAGAAAGAAAGAGAAAGAAAGAGAGAAAGAGAGAGAAAGAGAGAAAGAGAGAGAAAGAGAGAGAAAGAAAGGAGAGAAAGAGAGAGAAAGAAAGGAGAGAAAGAGAAAGAAAGGAGAGAAAGAGAGAGAAAGAAAGGAGAGAAAGAGAGAGAAAGAGAGAGAGAAAGAGAGAAAGAGAGAAAGAGAGAGAGAGAAAGAGAGAGAAAGAAAGAGAGAGAGAAAGAGAGAGAAAGAAAGAGAGAGAGAGAAAGAAAGAGAGAGAGAGAAAGAGAGAAAAAGAGAAAGAGAGAGAGAGAGAAAGAGAAAGAGAGAGAGAAAGAGAGAGAGAGAAAGAGAGAGACAAGTTATCAATTTTAATCTTTTGTTAGTAGTTGAGTGAGTGAGAGAAAAAAAAACGAATTTATGAGCATTCAAAAATTGAAAAGAATTTGAAAGCATTTAAACTATTGAATAGAAAACCATTTTTATGACCAAATTTAACCTTCTAAAATCCTATTTAAATAAGCCAAGAAAATTGTAATAAAAAAGAGTGAACAAAAATGAAAGTAAAAAGACTCCCTGGTAACGTCGGGTAGTAAATAGGAATAGATATGAGGTGAGCCACCACTTACCCATCCATTGAAAGGTAGGCAGCTGTAAGTATGGTCTGAACAGGACTGCCGATCTGTGTAGTAGCAGGGTGAGGTAAACGCAGGCATCATGTGAGCAGGTAACGGCTGCATCGACTGCTGGTGGTGAGGTCGTTGGTGGTGATGAGGTCGTTGGTGCGGCATATTCGGCTGCCGCTGGTGATGGTGGTGATGATGGTGATGCTGAGACTGCCGAGCTGGACCAGGTGTTAGTCCATGATGGTGGCGATGTTTGTGATGGACAGGTGGCAGAGAGGGCAGAGAAGAAGAGGAGGAAGAAGACGAAGAATTATAACCAGACAACATGCAAGACGACATGATATTGTGCGGAGATTGCGGCACGGTAGGCAGTGACGACTCCACGGCTGACCCAGAGGAGGCCAGCTGAGTGGTTTGCAGGGATGAGCCCCAAGAGGATGAAGATGACAGAGAAGTGATTGAGGTAGGTACTGTCGGAGCTTGCTGCAGCTGCTGCACACATGAACTTCTTGCAACCGATTCTACAACAAAATAAACGAATAATAATGAGTTTGGAGACATTTCAAACAAATATTAGCCAGAGTGGCAACACATATCGAAATGAATGCGAAAATTTGTTCCACCTGTCCTAACTTTTAAAATTAAAGAATGCACAGAAAAAAAAAAAAAAAAAAAAAAAAAAAAATCAATATTTATAGTTTTCTCAAAATCTATTGCATGGAAAATATTAAAAATGATTGCATTAAATTCCTTAGAGGCAAACTAATTTGAATTATATTTTTTCAAATTATTTAGTGCAACTGTTTGATTTTGTATAGAGAACAAACAAGGAGAGCAGAAAGTGACTGGTGGGTTTACTTTCGGCAGCCTCGTAACTCTAGCTTCCCTTATTTTGTCCTTTAGTCATCACATTCCATGAGAGATGTTTTTGACAAAGGGGGAAGAATTGCTGTTTTCTGGGTCAGAATTTATCCACTTAGCACTTATCGTTGGATGTTTTTGACCTTGAAGTAGTATTTTTTTTTTTTTTTTTTAGCTCCTTACATAAAGTGGCTTCATGCCTTGTCTGGAGCGATTTCCACAAAAAAAAACCTATATTAACATCAAAACGAGTTATGCTTATTTTATTCTGTGATGCAACATAACATTTTGTAATACCGTACATATAGTAATCTGCAAACACCCATAAACAGCTTCAGTTATTCCTAAGTCGCATATTTATTTTTAAACAGTTTCTAATAAATTAATATTCTGTAATATAAATTTGTAATTTGCATTGTCATATTTTCTTATATATATATAATGCAATAGTTTTGTAGATAGTGAAACGTCTGATGTTGCTGGGATGTGGAAAACAGATACTAAACTTTGATCTTAACCAAAATGCCAAGGAACTATAAAAATAATGGTTTTATGACTAGACAAAAAAAAAATGATTAAATGCAATTCTATAAATAATATAGTATTGGTCTTTTTTCTTTATTAATTATGTAACACGAGATTCTTTACAATTACTTGTTAGAAATCACAATTTACAATAGCTTCACCATGTATCTATTTATGGAAATGAAATTATGAGACAACTTCACGTGCGTGAGTGTGTGTTTCGTGTCAACATAACTTTGATAATTATAAATTAAGCTTCTTTTTTTTTTTTTAATTCAAATATTTATTGAAATATAAAACAGAATTTAAAAAAAAATAATTTGGTAAAAGAAAAAAAAAATAATTTGGTTAAAAAAATAATAATTTGGTTAAAAAATAATTATTTGGTTAAGAAAAAAAATAATTTAGTTAAGAAAAAAAATAATTTGGTTAAGAAAAAAAATAATTTGGTTAAAAAATAATAATTTGGTTAAAAAAAATAATAATTTGGTTAAAAAAAATAATAATTTGGTTAAAAAAAAATAATTTGGTTAAAAAAAATAATTTGGTTAAAAAAAAAAAAAAAAAAGGACAAACGCCATAGTTAAAAATGAAAAGTAGGTAGATACAGCGCGTTTCTTCTATTACATGCAGAACGAAAAAAAGAAAAGGTGAGAGAATTTCATTTTTCTTACCGTCATCTGATTCAGTAAGGTCAACTACAACTGTAGCGTGACTACTGGCGCCACTGCTGCTGCTACTATCTGTTCTGTTTGTGGGTCGTCTGAAAATACAAGCATTGACAGAATCTCTGTTAAAATAAGTGAACATCTATTCCAAATCTGATGCAGATACTTGAAGATGATGGCAGAAGATGCTGAATCTAGAAATACATTATTTGAATATTTCCCTACTTTTTTTATATTTTGATTTGCGAAGATTTAAGAAAATATTTGTATTCATAATCTTGCATCATTAATCTTCTATCATAGAAAGAGCAGTTATCTGTATGTATGTGTGTATGTATGTCCACTAATTAAAGATATTAGTTGCCTCTTATATCTTTTGTTGTATTAACTTTATATATATTATTATTAATAGTCAGACTTTTAGGATTTAAGCTCAATAGACGTTAATTTTTTAACTCCAGAGCATGTATAAATAATAAAAAGTTAGATTCCAGTAATCATGTCTTTACTCATTTCTAAAAAAAAAAAAAAAAAAAAAGAGCGATTTCTTGATGGAGCATTTAAAAAGCAAAACAGAACATCAAATTATCCAGTTTTTGCCTTTTCTGTTACACTCATAAAAAAACTAAGATATCTAACTTTGTATTTTGGCCATATAATTGTTAACAAAACAATTTGTCAAGAAATTAATCTTTTTAAAAATGAATAAAAACATTGTTACGGGAATGTAACTTTCTTTTCTCTCTCTCTCATTATATATATATATATATATATATATATATATATATATTGTATTTAGGCAAATATTGTTAAAAATAACAAAATTCGTCTGTTTAATTATACCTTCTTTATTTTTTCAATTTTTCTGATGGTCTTTTTTGTATTAAAATCCAAAAAATTAATGAATGTTCCATAGATTTCACATGTTACACAAACATTATACATTCTGAAACCAATTTTAAAAATAAAAAATACTCAAAGCTATCTACATAAAAACACAACAACCTAAAATTAACAACATCACATATGAAACCAGTGGTAACATTTTAAAATGCTTAACGTAATGCGATTTTGTTCTGTGATACCATCCAGCATTGCTGAATTTAAAATCACCAACGACTCCCCGGAACAATGCGGAAAACGTTCTAAGCGCGTTTCTCCGTCTTTTTAAAATTCTCTTTCTCCAGCTTTTTTGTTCATTTGCTTTTGACACTTGAGGATGATTCGACGAAGAATCAAAAACGTTTGTGAAACCTATGGAACGTTTATCAATTTTTTGACCATCAGAAAAATTAAAATTAAAAAAAAAAAAGTATAATTAAACAGACGAATTCTGTTATTTGTAACAATGCTTGCATATATATATATATATATATATATAGATTTAGATTTTTCACTTATAAAATAGATCATTCAGTGAAGACCACCCCGGTCTTCACTGAATGATCTATAAAAACAAGCTCGATGATACTCGATTACAGAGTACAGAGCATTTATATGTGATTTTATGAAGGCTTACCAAAGCATTCCTTTCAAGACACCAATGATCACCATTAAAGGAATGCTTTGGTAAGCCTTCATAAAATCACACATATATATATATATATATATATATATATATATGAGAGAGTTAATATGAAATGAGAGTTTCAGACAAAATGTGAAATTGGTTAAGGAAATGTGGAAAAGCGGGGGTAACAAATTAGAAAAAATAAGGACACGAACACGTAATTGTAGCTGGGCCAAGATATTTCAGTCGATGGTTGTGAGCATATTCTTTTTCTTCTCACTTTTGTATAAATTGCTGAGTTTTTGTCAATAAAGATTCTTTTCCAAACGAATATGGTCGCAACCATCGACTGAAATATCTTGACCCAGCTACAATTACGTGTTCGTATCCTTATTCTTGCTAGTTTGTTACTCTGCTTTTCTACATTTCCATAACCAATTTCACACACACACACATTCTAAAGCTTTTTTTTTAAATGTTATTTTTATTTTTTTTTATAATGCAACTTTAATTCCTATATAATTTTATTTCTAGCTACCATATCGCAGAATGGTTCTTGGGTGTAGTGTTTAGATAGTATTTTATTATTATTATTATTATTATTACTAGTATTACTATTGTTATAAAGAATTTTATTTGATATGCAAATTACCATATCACACGGTAGTCTTAAGGGTAGTATATTATTATTATTATTATTTGACTATTATTATTTATTTATGTATATATAAGTAAAATTTTAAGCGGAATTATTTCGACACTTGATTATTGGGGAAATGGTAGTTTGATCTGTACCATTGGAGAGCCATGCATATAACTGTCCTGTTTTTAAATCTCCGAAACAGTTACATGGTAAACAGCTGATGATCCCTGTGTTAATATTAGATGCTTACGTTAAGGTCTCCTGTTTTTGTTTCACTGTTAGATACTTAATCCCCCTTTTTATTTTATTTACTTACTATTATATATTTTATTTATTTATGAATTTTCCAACGAATGTTAAGTCTGCACTATTTTGGATTTAGTTAGTTTCTCTGGAAATTTAAACTGCATTTTTGTCTTTTTGTTTAAAATAACTCAAAGCTTCTTTAGACTATATATATATATATTTTTTTCTCTATATATAAGTAATAATAAAACAAGAATAGGTTTAAGGTTCCTAAAATTCATGCTAGAATTGTCCACAATTGTCTGTGATACAACAGATTAAAAGTGTGAAGTAACAATCAGTTATAAGTGACAGTCCTCAGTACAAGCGATACTAAGAATACAATTTATAAATTACTTAAGACTTCTACTTGCTCGGTAATGGTTGAGGGAACGAGAGCAATCTACCTGGATTAAATAAAGTGTTCAGTTTGAAATTTCACACAGATTCCCGAGCCTGACAAGATGCACCTGAAGAAAGTTGGAGGTTACATCGACCGAAACATTGCGAGAATAACGTCCAAGATGAGAACAGTAACCCAAACAATCCACGGGCAATAAATTTATTTAAATGAGCCGTAAAAAAAAAAATTTATTTCAACATTTAATAAGATGTCTGATAGATTTTATTACAAAACTGATTTTTTTTAAAATACATATTTATTTATTGAATTATCTTTTAAATATTAATTTTAACGCATCTCTCAAAAAAAATTAAATGAAATAAAAGTTTTACTACCACATTCCAAAAGATGAGTTGTATCATTGTAAAATTAATGTTTCCTTGGTTTTGGAGCGCACAGGAACTAAGATATTAGAGTTTTGTTTTTAAACATTAATTCAAGTCAGAAATTACTTTCTTTCCATCAGTTGGCCATTTTAATCATTTGTTAATAGTTAAAAAAAAAAAAAAAAAGAATGAATTACTTTGTGACTCTTCAAAAGTTTTAAAGAATTTGGAAGCATTTAAACTGGCTTTAAAATTCTTAGCAAATATTCATATAATAAAAGATTGAAAGCTTTGGAAACTTTTTACATTAAAAAATTATCGATTGTCTAGAAAAGTTAATTGGAAAGAGAAGACAACAAAAAGAATATGAATCAAATTTTCGTTAATTCCGGAAACTGGTCAGCCATTTTGAATAGTCAGGTTAAAACTATTGTATATTGAACGAAATATTTAAATGCAATAAAAACACTTTAAAATACTTTAAAACACAAAAAAATGATCTAGGTAGGTAGAAAATAATTAAATAATTAAATTTAAATTTTCAAAACCCTATTTTAAAAAATAAAAAAATGATAATTTGGTTAAAAAAAAATGCCAGGTAGGTACAGCCAGTTTAAAATCAGAATTTTGAAGTTTCATAAATGGAACTGAATTGCAAGGAATGAAAGAAAATGGTTAAAAAAATCTGCGAGAAATGACATTATTATTTGATTGGTCTGCTTTAAGATGAAAAATACAACAATATAAAATTATTGGGTGCTTTTTTTTACATTAGGACCCGCACTAAAAGTCTCTCGGCATCGGTACTTTCCAAATGTTTATGTAAAATATCGGACAGTGTCGAATGAAAAATCCATTTACTTACAAAATTTTGTATGAAATAAATATTTTTTTTTTAACAAAGAAATAAGTGATTCAAATAAGTGTTTGAATTAAAAAGTTTTAATGAAGAAATAACAGCGATTCAAATAAGTGTTTAAATTAAAAAGTTAATTGTTTTTTTTTAAAATTGTTTTACGAAAATTTTGTTGTTTTTGTTTTTTTACTGATTATTATTGTTGCTTTCATTAGGGTTTGGAGTTAGGGTTAGGGCAGGGTTAGGAATTAAGGTTTGGGTAGGGTTAGGAATTAGAGTTAGGGTTTGGGCATGGTTAGGAATTATGGTTTGGGTAGGGTTAGGAATTAGGGTTAGGGTTTGGGCAGGGTTAGGAATTGGTTAGGTAGGATTAGGAATTAAGGGTTAGGGTTAGGAATTAAGGTTTGGGTAGGTTAGGAATTAAGGTTTGGGTAGGCTTGTCTGCCGATGTCAAAAATTCAATTACCAAGTTTAGATGTCGTCTGCTTATTCATTTCAATCAGTTATTCATTTTCTCGCAGTTTCATTGTCGAACCGCTTCAGAGCTTTTCGGTGTCTTACGTAAAATGCCAGAAAGCACCGACACCGAGGGACTTTTAGCGCGGGTCCCAATCTAACAAAGTACCAATTATTGTGAAAATAATATAAATGGAAAGGTTTGAAATATTTTGTATTTATTTTTGTAAAGAGGAATCAAGGGATGCGCGAGAGCGCTCTATCCCTTAATAGACCCAAAAACGGCCTATGCTAGAAATCTCATTTCTTTGATCAATCATAACTCAAAAACAAATAAACCAAATTATTTAAAACTTTGCACAAAATTTTTTTTTGATAGGTTCTATAAGTGTGTAGAATTTCAGCATCATTAGTCAAAGCAACCCAGAAAGGTCAGGCATGATTTTGTGTCATCCGTACGTACGTACCACCTGGTATCTCATCAACTATTTGATGGATGCAGCTGATTTTTGGCAGAGATAGAGGTTCTAGAGTCTAGTTGATGGCATTTTAATTTCAGTTTACCATATACCTTAGTTTTCCAGAAAATTAAAAAAAAACTTTAAAAATGACCATTGTATTGACGCATAGCCTTTACAAAAGTAGTGTCATCGGGGTTTTTTACCCCACCTAATAAACTGGTATCGTCCGGGCCTTTGGGTCTGGATTTACGCCGGTCTATTGGGGGCTGCTGGTCCTGTGCAGTTCTAGGAGGTGCACCCTCCCAGGCTTTGCCTCCCCTCTTTGGGGAGGAGTAAGTTTATTGCTTACTGTCTGAGGCTCCCCTACCGGGGGAATGCCGACGGGGCTGCCCAGGCAATTTTTAAATGGCCAGAGTGCTCACCTCTCGAGCGCTGGCTTATCTAATCTCACTTTCCCGACCTTGTGTCACATCTTACTTTGTGGGAGGTAGATAAATAACTTCCATGAAAAATGCCAGTATACTGAAATCATATGCCCTTAATAGGGTTAAGATGAAAATTCATATACACTAAATGTACAAAAGCAAGGAAATTCCTAAATTTTTACACTTTTATTGTCATTAAGGGTATGCGAGCACAACAGGGCTATGTATTTTACTGGTAGGAATTTTTCTTCAGCACACCTCACACACTTCATCCACTCATGCATAGAGATTTATACTGTAGTGATGTGGTAATGAAATGGTTTGGTTGATATGTAGTCATACCCTTAATGCCAATAAAAGTGTAAAAATTTGGGAATTTCCTTGCTTTTGTACATTTAGTGTATATGAATTTTCATCTTAACCCTATTAAGGGCATATGATTTCAGTATACTGGCATTTTTCATGGAATTTAATAAGAATCAATTAAAAAAAATAAAAAATAAAATAAAAAAGTTACCTGTTGAGTAAAGTTTCCACCTTAACGACTTCAATATCACTGTCATCAGAATCAGATGAAAGTTGCACATCCGGTATAATTGGCGATAATGTTTGCCGGTTCCTTGGCGACAGAGATGAAGACGAAGAAGGCGACGAAGACGAACATGTTGAGGAAGCCTGTGATCGAGAATAATACGAAGATGGAGATCCCCATGGTATCTCATCCGCGGTTCCACTAATCCCTGTAGCACTAACGTTTCTCTCGAGGGTGCTGTCAATATTTGTAGATACCAGTTGATCACAAGAAGGTCTATCCTGGCCGCCAGCATTGCTGCTGCTGCTGCTGATAACGCACTCATTCATCCCTGTATGCATATCCTGCACCTGGTCTTGCTCGGCCAGTTCGACAGATTCCGATTGGTTATGAGAGTTCTGATTGCTGTTCGACATACGCACATTACAATTGGTATGAGAAGATGGCCCATAGCCAGAAATATTTCTACCCGAGTGCACCCCAGTAGAACTGACCGAAAATGGATACCTATACCTGTTCCAAGGTTGAGCATCTTCGGAGGCTTGTGCAGGACATGATGTAGGGTGACCAAAGGCACCAGTTGAAAGGTACTGACCACTGCAGTTACCAGTAGAGCCATGTTTGAGCTTCTTACCAGGATTTGCTGCGTTGCAACAATTTGGCAGCATGTCCGCACCAGAAACACAGTTCCTGTGGCCATGATGATAACGTCGATTGCTGCTGACCGTAGCTTGGCCACTGGCATCCTGATTTGACTGGGCGTCAGATTCTGCGGGCAAGTTTAAGACAACGTCAAGGTCAGCTGCAGAAGCACTCGTGTTACTTGGATAATGAGGTCGCTGGTTTGAATTTGGACATTCACTCTGGGAGCGCTGTCGCTTGTGCTTTTCCCAATGTTGCTGGTAAGCTGAATTACTTTCATCATCATCGTCTGCCTGCGAAGACGTCGGATGATGAAAGTGCCTCCGATGATGGTGGTGGTGATGATGGTGGTGGTGGCTGTTATTATTGCTTTGTTTAGGGTGGGGATGCTGTTTGCTGTTATCACTTCCAGTGCTGGTATTACTCGACCAAGAATTGGGATACGGTGAATCGGCGCGTAACAGAGAGCAATGGTAACGCGCTCGACGTGAACTCGGGCGGGGGAGGTTGAATAGAGTGTACGGATTCAAAGAGTCATTATTCTGAATACCCTGAATATCGGTGCCACCATCCAAAGCGTTAGCAGCATTCGACAGAGACATTTCGGACGAATGTCCCGATGTTTCAGCATGGTCGTTCATAGAAGAATGTCCGACGCCAGTGTTGTCCGAAGAATGTGGACATTTGCAAAGACCATTCTTATGCTCTTCTGAAGGAAGAGATGACATATTGCAGTAGGTATCATCCTGTGCCAGACTAGACAAATGATCCATGTATTTGCGAAAGTCCTTGGCCAAGTTGTCTAACAGTCGCAACGGGTTATCACTACCGCAATTGCTATTATTGTGGATCTGAGACAGATAACCAAATTGATCAGAGTCAAGGAGAACAGACTCTACAAAGAGAAAAAGAATGGAAAATTAATAGTTAAGACTCACATCAAAATGGTCACAAATAATATTATTGGAAATAAATAAATGAAAAGATAGGGTTTATCAGATGAAAATGGGGGGGGGGTATAGACTGTGAATAGAATTTAGTAAGAATTATCATAATTATAACAGATCCTTTGTCAGAAATAATTTATCTATATATTTCTAAACCTGTGTGGATCTTGGATGATATTACAAAATACAAATGTAGAAAGTAATGAAGAAAAAGGGGTAAAGAAGGAGAAAGAAAGGCAAGGAGAGGGTGAGAGAGAAAAAGAGAGAGGCGATAGAGAGAGGGGAAGGAGGAGAGGCGATAGAGAGAGGGGAAAGAGGAGAGGCGATAGAGAGAGGGGAAGGAGGAGAGGCGATAGAGAGAGGGGAAGGAGGAGAGGCGATAGAGAGAGGGGAAGGAGGAGAGGCGATAGAGAGAGGGGAAGGAGGAGAGGCGATAGAGAGAGGGGAAGGAGGAGAGGCGATAGAGAGAGGGGAAGAAGGACAGGCGATAGAGAGAGGGGAAGGAGGACAGGAGATAGAGAGAGGGGAAGGAGGACAGGCGATAGAGAGAGGGGAAGGAGGACAGGCGATAGAGAGAGGGGAAGGAGGACAGGCGATAGAGAGAGGGGAAGGAGGACAGGCGATAGAGAGAGGCGATAGAGAGAGAGGAAGGAGGAGAGGCGATAGAGAGAGAGGAAGGAGGAGAGGCGATAGAGAGAGAGGAAGGAGGAGAGGCGATAGAGAGAGAGGAAGGAGGAGAGGCGATAGAGAGAGAGGAAGGAGGAGAGGCGATAGAGAGGGGAAGGAGGAGAGGCGATAGAGAGGGGAAGGAGGAGAGGCGATAGAGAGGGGAAGGAGGAGAGGCGATAGAGAGGGGAAGGAGGAGAGGCGATAGAGAGGGGAAGGAGGAGAGGCGATAGAGAGGGGAAGGAGGAGAGGCGATAGAGAGGGGAAGGAGGAGAGGCGATAGAGAGGGGAAGGAGGAGAGGCGATAGAGAGGGGAAGGAGGAGAGGCGATAGAGAGGGGAAGGAGGAGAGGCGATAGAGAGGGGAAGGAGGAGAGGAGATAGAGAGGGAAAGGAGGAGAGGCGGTAGAGAGGGAAAGGAGGAGAGGCGGTAGAGAGGGGAAGGAGGAGAGGCGATAGAGAGGGGAAGGAGGAGAGGCGATAGAGAGGGGAAAGAGGAGAGGCGATAGAGAGGGGAAAGAGGAGAGGCGATAGAGAGGGGAAAGAGGAGAGGCGATAGATCTTGCATGCTTATTTTATATATATATATATATATATATATATATATATATATATATATAATGAAGGAGAATGGAAAGGAATTAGAGAAAGCAAAAGCCAAATCAAAATTCAATTCAAAAGTTCAAAGCAAGGTATATTCCGCAAAAAGGCAATTTATTCAAGTTAAATTTTCCTTAAGCCAGGCTTTTCAAAGATCAAAATCTTATCATCAGAGGAAGTCGCTGGGATAGATAAGTTGGCAATGGCCAAGATTTAAAATTTGAAAAAATGAAATGAAAATTGTAGGGAAAGAAACACAGGGCAAAACTGTGCCAGGGTGCAAGCAAATGTCCGATTGCCAAAAAGTCCGGTGTTGAAGAGTCCAGCGGAGAGAATAAGATGTAGATAGGTAGGTCGTTAGAGACACGAGAAGTAATGAGAGAGGTTTCAAAGTTAAATTCCATTTAACCTTCTCTTAACTTAATAAAATTACCCATAAACTCCGTTAGCTTCACATTCCCTTAGTTTTAACACCTTTCTTCCATTACCCCCTAAATCTTTCCACTTAACCTCCTTAACTGTATAACTTTATTTGGCTTTCCATTTTTTTTCCCGTTTAACTTCTTTTAATGCATTCGTCCGCTTCCCTTCAACACTTCCATTCTTCATTCTTTTCCCTTTCAACGTGATAACTAACCCACTCTATTCATATTATATCCTAGCCCTTTTATTTACTTGTTGATTAGCCTTATCTACTCCATATCCCCTTTGCACACCTCGATATCGAACTCCTTACTGTTTCCACTGTGCACTCTAATTATTCTTCCCCTCCTGTTTTTACTTCTAAATAATTCTTCTCACTCTTTTAATAGCCTCGATTATTCCCCCCCTTGTTTTACCTCGCCCTTCGCACATCTCTCTCAAACTACTCAACCCCCAACCCGCCCTCGCTCTACATCTTTTAACCCCCATAGTATTTACTTTTAACTGCGATCTCCACTCTCCCTCTGGCTTAATCCTTTGTCACTTCTTTAACCTTGTATATCTCTTACTTCTTCCGGCCTTCACTAACCTATTTAACAATTTTCTTAATTAACCTCCATATAACTTTTTTGAATAAAATTTCTAAGTTTATATTTTCCCATATCTATTTGAACTAGCATCCCGTAACTGCTTATTTACTTCAACCCATAATTTTTTCCACCTTGTAGATTCCCATTCCGGATTTCCTCTCGAGGTCTTGTTTTCCTTTTTCTTTTTCCTTATTCTAATTTTCATTCTTGAGCTCCAATCTTATCGACTTTTCCCTCATTCTATTATTAGTATCTTATTTTTATTATTTTTTTATTTTTTTATTTTTTATTCTTTCGGTCAATCCTTAATTTTCCCTGCGAGCTTAAGACTAATCTTATCTATTTTTCATTCTTTATTCTTTTATTTTCTTATTTCTACTTTTTATACTATTTTTATCTTTATTTTTTATCTTTACTCTTTTAATTTTTAACTCATTTTTCTAGTCCTACCCTTCATATATATTTTGCCTCATTGTTTATATCTAAGGTCATTTGATTAAACATCTAAACCCCGAACTCTGTTCTTATACATATTCTGATATTTTAACCCCTTATCCTAACATTCGTTAACTTACCCCCACTCCTTTCTTCCCCTTTTCTAGTTGAATCCTAATTCGCGCTAACTTCCAATTTCAACTTTATGTTTCACCCCCCCACTTTCACACTCTTAGTTTTATCCGCATTCCTTCACCGCATCGCTCCCTTTCTCCTCCCCCTCTCTTTCCTCGTACCCGTCCCTTTCCCCTCCCACACACCCCTTACCCGTTTCCTCCCTTGCCTACTGGTCGCATATTATATTCTTGTTTTCACTGTCTTTGCTTTTCTTCATTTATAGCCGGCTTTCTCAACTGGGCAGGCTTTAAATATTTTCGCTGCCCCTTTTTCCCACTTTAAAACACTTTCCTTTGTCATCTCTGCCCGGGAAGTATCTTTAATGGCGAATATTTTCCATCTTAATCTCCTCTGACGCCTGCCTGCATCATCGAATGTACCTCTTATTGGACTTTTTACCCATTTTGGATTTTCTATTTTCGCCGTACCTGAAGTTGTGGCTTCTTGGAATTTAACTTTGAAACCTCTCTCATTACTTCTCGTGCCTCTAACGACCTACCTATCTACATCTTATTCTCTCCGCTGGACTCTTCGACACCGGACTTTTTGGCAATCGGACATTTGCTTGCACCCTGGCACAGTTTTGCCCTGCGTTTCTTTCCCTACAACTTTTATTTCATTTTTTCAAATTTTAAATCTTGGCCATTGCCAACTTATCTATCCCAGCGACTTCCTCTGATGATAAGATTTTGATCTTTGAAAAGCCTGGCTTAAGGAAAATTTAACTTGAATAAATTGCCTTTTTGCGGAATATACCTTGCTTTGAACTTTTGAATTGAATTTTGATTTGGCTTTTGCTTTCTCTAATTCCTTTCCATTCTCCTTCATTTCTACCTGCTCTATCCTGGATATTGAGCTGTATACTCTTCACAATAGGGTTTTACCTTTCCTAAAAGTTCGCTTTTAGTACACCTCTTTATATATATATATTATTTCATGTATCCACATAAAATGTTATAAGGAGATATAATCTTTGTGTATCAATTTTCAGTATTTACTTCAACACTACCCAATAAATGTGTAGAGCTAGGTAGTAATTTATGAAAATATATTTATGACAATTAAGCTACACAGAGGCTCCCGCGTTTAGCCTGAATATTGGTGTTACAGAAGATCAGGTCAAATCAACATGCTATCATTGGTTTAAAGTCAGGCGTGATCCAAAAAATGAAACCCAATGTTTCACTGGGTTTGCTTATAACAACAAACAACAAACTGACACCGGCTATCTTCAGACATGTTTGGAAACGTTTTTGTTAAAATAAAAATAGTTGTAAACACACCAAGACATACACCGCCTGATGATGATTTGATGAATCAAATCGAAAGTACTTGTGAAAAAAAAAAGAAAAATGAAACAAGAAACGCAAGGAACTTACATACACCAATTTGACCGAAATACTAAATGAACTATTGGAAAAATTGAAAAAAATAAAATAAAGTCGGTATTTATCTACCTTCCATAAGGTGGGAAAGTAGGATTTGATAAGTCAGCACCTTAGAGGAAGAACACTTATGACCATCAAAAAATGCCTGGGCAGCCCCGTGGGCATTCCCCTGTAGGTGTGCCTCAGGCGATTAGCAATAAACTAACCCCTTCTCAAAGGGTGAGAAGGCAAAGCCTGGGAGGGTGGACCTCCTAGAACTGCACAGAAAGGCCAAGCTCATCAAACAAAAACACTGTGTTATTTAATAACATTTGCCCTATTTATCTACGTCCCACACAGTAGAAAATGACACAAGGTCGGAAAGTGGGAATGCACTCCAGAGGAGGAGTGCTAGGGGCTTTTTAAAAAATTGCCTGGGCAGAGTGCCTCAGACATTAAGCATCAAACCCAATCCTCCTCAAAGAGGGGAGGCAAAGCTTGAGAGCGTTACTTCCCAGAATTGCACAGGACAGACCCACTGACAGGCGCAAATCCAGGTCCGAAGGCCCAGACAATACCAGCATAGGGTGCAGCATCCATCGGAACAGATACCACACTTTGATCTTGGCCAAAAGGCCATACGTGAAAATGGATGACGTCATAAAGGAATGAATGGTAGTTTTCAAAAGCTGTGATATCATACAGAATGAATGGTAGTTTCCAAACGCCATTAGTTGCCATTGAATTAAATCTCTTTTAGCAAGTATTTACAATCCTACACGTGATGTGAGTGACATCCTAGAAAACGGAAGTTTGACTCCATTTTCTTGCAAAAGAGCATCAAGGAAGAAACAAAAAATATTTTTCTGTATTCTTCTTTCGCTTCTCATTTCCAGCATGACTTTCTATTTTAGGCTTTTTCTATGCCTCTCGATTGATTCCCGCTCGGACCAGATTTTTTTTTTTTTTTTTATATGAATATTTAAATAAATATATAAAATCAGTAAGTTTGATCTGTCCGCGTTTCTTGAAATGTGTAAATGCATTTTCGTCGTTCAATATGCATTTTGTTTTCATTACTTAACATTAAAAAACTTGCCATCATTTCGGTTGGAATTTCATCGTCTTAATGCTTTTATAAATTCCTGAAGCCTGGCAATGCTTTCTTGCTGCTTTTCCGACAATAAAATCCATAGAAATTTATTGAAACTTTCTCTATAATAAAAAGTTGAAGCACAAGAATGATTTACTTTCATCTGATCAAAATTATACACATCTGCAAACTCAATAAATTGCATAGAATTTGTTAGAAAATCTTTGCAATGTTTTTAAAGTGTTAAATGATAAAAATGTCACATGCGGATCATTCCAGCCATGTTCAACAAGGATCTGTCCTAAAGGTTCACTATTTGTTTTCAAATTTTCAAAACCCATTTGAGTCTATAAGTTAGATCATTCCTGAAACTTTCAGCTGAATTGGTTTCTCCAAACAGGTTTTACAGGCATTTGAAAAAAAATGAGCAATTTGGGAAATTTTGAATTTTCTCGAGTTTCGGCACCGATTGGCATAAATATACTTGTATACAAATTTTAATCTCTTTATGTATGTTTTACTAAAATAACCTCTTTGTGTACTTTCATAATATCTAGAGTTTTATATGATTCAAACATTGATTGATGTTCAAAAAAATGATTGTAAAAGAAAAAAAAAAAAAAAAAAAAAAAAAAAAATCAGAATTTCATGAATTCTTTAAATTTTTTCATTTTTAGGGAGAAAAACAAAAACCATAGAAATTGTTAGTTTAAATAACTAAATTTACTTTTTCTGCAAATTAACTTGGCCAGATAATAAAAATGTGAATGCCTGGGAGACAGTGCTGTTAAGTAACAACTATCCAAAATCTGTGATTTTTCTAATTTTGCTACCAAGACTTGGATTTTAGCATCTTTTTAATGTTTTTTTTTTTTTTAAATTTTTTAATGTTTTTTTAGTTTCAGTTAATTTGAAATAAAAGATTTCAAATGTGAATTCTGAGAAATTAGAAACCCAAGATTTTAAAAGCTACCCTGAACTTTCAAGAGAAAAACAAATTTGTCAAATTTCCCATTTCTTCAGATGCCCGTAAAATCTGTTTGAAGAAACCAAGCAAAATGAAATTTTCAGGAATTTATTGGTCAGATAATGATCGGTGATACCGTGAAATTGCAGTAAAGTGTTTAAACTATGTACATTTTATTATCATTTGATTATATATATATATATATATATATAAATTTCAATAAAATAGAAAAAAAGAAATAAAACACTGATATCTTACAACAGGAAAACAATTTATAATAATTATTCTAGTTAGGAAGATTGTTACGATGGTAACAATTAAAAAAAATGACTCAAATAATGTCGCACACGAAAAGGTTGAAGGTTACATCGACTGAAATATTAATAATATTCTTTGCGTGTTTCTGTGTAACCGTGTTTCTCACCGATATGTGACTTACACCAACTCATCTTTTTTTGTTTCTTGCAATTGTCACCCTGCTGATGTGGACGGAACAACTCTATTATTTCTGGCAGTTCAAAGTAGCAACCGGGCACATAGTACATGCCATTTACATTCCTAACCAATTGTTGTTTGACCAATCATTACATAAACCAATTCTCAATCGATCCCCCCCCCCCCCCCCATCCAACAACTTGATCATACTATCTAATTAATTATTTTCCATTAATAAATATTCCTTAAAAGAGTTTGAAGAAAAGATTATTCAAGCAGAAGAGAAGAATTATGTTCTTCCGGTGATTGGGAAGAGTTGCTTTCTTACCTGAGCTGGAACCACTAGCTCCATTTTCTACTGACACTACATCTATATCTTCTTCGGGTGGATGCCACATGTCAGAACCTGGACAATAGAAATAAAGAATCAGTGGTCAATAAGAAAAAATCATCATCATCAGTTTAATGTCCATTTTACATGCTGACATGTGTTGGACAGCTTTTAGAAATTGAGATGCTTGTGCTGATGAGCGGCCGTACGAAAAAATTATTTTTTTATAAAAACAATATTATATACTTATTCAGCGTTATATTCTTACTCACTGTACAAAAAAGTAGAAAAAATTATCCACTAGAACTTTAATTACAAGTAGTTTTCCATTCTTCGTATCATAACAGCGATTCGTTCAGTAAGCATCTTTTTTCTGAAAAATAATTCAAGGGCAGATAATTCGCAAGGGAGATAATCATGCGATTTTTAAAAAAAAACTACATATATAAAAATCAAATTTATTCCAATAAAACAAAATGAAAGTCAATAAACGAAATTAAATTTATTGCATTATAACAAAATCTTTTATTTGAATAAATTTAATTTTTATATATGTAGTTGTTTTTTTTTTAAATTGCATGATTATCTCCCTAGCGAATTATCTGCCCTTGAATTATTTTTCAGAAAAAAGATGGACGCTTACTAAACGAATCGCTGTTATGATACGAAGAATGGAAAAATACTTGTAATTAAAGTTCTAGTGGATAATTTTTTCTACTTTTTTGTACAGTGAGTAAGAATATAATGCTGAATAAGTATATAATATTGTTTTTATAAAAAAATAATTTTTTCGTACGGCCGCTCATCAGCACAAGTTCCGAAATTGATTTTCAAACTAACCTATCTCTGTCCAGGTCTTTATCCCTCTTTCCCTCAAATCCATCCTTATCACTCCCTTCCATTTTCCTTGACCTTTCCCTGCCAACTGAGTCTGCTACCTCAACTGTTCTACATCTACTAACCCAAGAACTCTCATCCATTCTTTCAATATAATCAAAGTGTCCTGTTCTGCACACATCTCCCTATACTGTCCAGATTTAATCTTCCTCTGAGGTCATTAGATCTAAGCACGTTTTTAAGACTCGCATTACGTATCCATCATATCATTCTCATATCATTTCTCTCCGTGCAATGCATGCCCTCAGGTTTCACTGCATATACATGCTTGATAGACTCTTCTCTTGGTCGACAACGATAATGCTCTGCTGGTTCGTAATGGAAAAAGTTCCCTGAACTAACTCTTGCAGAAAATAAATATATTTTCGGTTTTACTTGCAGTCAAAATGTAGAGGAAACTTTTAGTTAAAGCATTGCAAAAATTAGAACAGATTTTTAGAATAAAACTATAAGTAAATATCACAGTTTAGTTTAGTGTTCAAAAATGGGTTAGGGTTAGGGTTAGGGTAATTATAGTGAAATTTTCTTCAATTTCAACTTGCAATAATTAGTTTTGGGGTTATATTGATAAAATTTGGATGTAAACAAAATGTTATCTCTTCTTATTATAAATGTACATTAAATGTGTCATTAATAAGTTTTTTTCCCAGGCTATTTTAAGTTGGGTTACTATTTTTTGGTGACGGACGATTTTTTTTTTTTACATGAACAAAAAAAATGTTGTTTTTTTTTTCAAATTTAGTGTGTGCGATATTATGTATCTTTACGAATATAAAGATAGTCCCATTGTTAAGAAAAATGGGCCACTTGTCAATATGGTGGGCTTAATATAAAGTTTGAAGTTGTCGTTCACAAAAAATCCAAGTTGAAAACCTTAATTAATGAGATGTCTGCCCTATTATCAAATGCACACTTGGGCAATGAATGTTTGAAAGCAACTGTTGAATAAAGCCCACATCAATGTGGCAGAGAAATGTCGGAGATGCTCGATGACAGTATTTCAATGGTGTCTAACCATCTGAAGGAAATTGGTTTAATGAAAAGTTTGATAAATTGGACCCAATTGGACTGAATAAATAAATGTTTGTTTCTGAAATCTGTCATAATTTTTCCAAAAACCAGATATTTTATGAGTTTTATGGACAATCATTTTCAAATGTTAAACTCAGACGATTAAAATGTAGTTTTACGATGCAAGTGTAAACATTAGCCAATATCACAAATTACGGGTTTCAAATAGTTAAAATATCAAAGACTGAATTGAAAAAATAGTCCATTGCATTATATAGACCAGCAAATATAGGCATCGTCTGTATGCAAATTAGTTTATTTCTTATTCTAACCGTTTTTTGACAAGCTGTTGCATGCATATAAAAATCGAAACAATGAAATTAAAAATCAATAACACAAGGCAATTATTTAATAAAACTGTTTTTAAAATCAGTATGTAAATTAGATCTCCCATTTGCTTGATGCAGGGTTATTTCTGATATATATCGATAAGAAATGGCACTTTGCAGAGTAAGTAGAAAATCTAATTTACATATTGACTTTAAAAAAACAATTACATTTATGCAGTCACCATTACTTATAAAATGTTTAGACAATAACCGTTGCTTGTACAGCAGCATTGCTTCCAACAAAGCCTTCATCGGATGATGACTCTGGGTTCAGACATGGTTTTGAGGGGCGAAGCATCATTACCACTAACCCAGAGCGCCACAGCCGTATCTCACGATACTACAAGA
Source organism: Sepiola atlantica (assembly GCA_963556195.1). NCBI lineage: Eukaryota > Metazoa > Mollusca > Cephalopoda > Sepiida > Sepiolidae > Sepiola > Sepiola atlantica. Next base: position 85,396,594 of record OY744533.1, read on the forward strand.
CTTTGTTGGATTGTCGTCACTCTGTGGGATTGCCATATCCACGCTGATACAGCCTTGTCTTGTATTTTCTTTGTGTATTTTATTCTTGTCTGATGGAGAAAGACCAAGATTATTCGAATACGCGGAGGTTGAGTTGCCAATAAAACCTCGGCATCTGACTTCGATATTAAATACAATGGTTTTCCAACCATTTCTTACACATTGTTCTTGTAGATCTTCATATATTTCCAACTTGCGCTGGTGCCCAGTCAAAATTTTCCTCAAATACTTTTTTTGTACATCTTACAGCTGTTTAAGAAGCACACATTTGAACCCTGCAACTCAAAATGAAGATCCCAATAAGTGAGATATTGCAAAATGGATATTGTTCGACTTCAAATAAACTATTCGCTCTGATGAGCCTTTGTGTATTGAGAACTGCAGAGGCGAAACAGTTGTAAGATGTTTGAATAAAAAATGATTTTTTAAAAAATTTTTAAAAAGGAAAAAAAAAAAAGGAAAAAAAAAGGGAAAAAGGAAAAAAGAAAAAGAAAAAAAAGGAAAAAGAGAAAAAAAAAGAGAAGAGAAAAAAAGAAAAAAAAATTTTTAAAAAAGAGAAATAAAAAATTTTAAAAAGAGAAAAAAGAGAAGAGAAAAAAAAAGAGAAAAAAAAAAAAGAGAAAAAAGAGAAAAAAGTTAGAATTTTCATTTATATCCTTAGTGGGGAAAATTTATATTACTAAAAAAAAAAAAAAAAAAAAAAAAAAAGATATATTGAGCTACTTTTTTGTGACTAACTATCAAATCAAATAATTGTTATTTAAAAAGGGAATACACCAAAATTGAAATATATACAAGATCATAGATTTCATCAGACCATTAACTTTATTATTCTGGAAAAAATAAAAATAACTAATAATAAAAAAAAAATTACTATCATAGTAATCGAGATGAGTTCTATGATGGAAACATTCATTTATATAACCATTCAACATATTTTGATTATTATTATGAAGCTCTAATAATGCATTGAGCACTATTTAAATAAATACTAGAAAATGTCCAAAAGAAATTTCCATATATTATTTTGGATTTGGATATATGAAATAAATATTGCATGTTAATATGTATTAATGAACGTTTTTTTTAAAATTAAATCTCAGAGTCTAAGTATTATTTGCTTTATTCATTTCTGGGTTTCATACCTCGATTTGCCTTTCGTATCGCTGGAAATCTGAAATCAAATTCTTAAGATATCACAAGCATCTATCTCGTAGACAATATTACATGCTTCAATTAGTATCACTTTTGTGCTGGTAACTGTTGTCTTATTTAACAAAAAAAAAAAACATCTTCCCATCCGGTTGTCTTTTCTAACTTCTGTTCCCACACTCATAAGTTATATGTCCTTTTAACCCCACTAGACAGCTCTGTCCTTGAACATTTCCCAGTACAGCTGAACTAACCATTGCCAATCAAAACAAGTTACTCACCTTAATCTATTACACATGTCAGTCTTTTTATCTAAACAAAACAAGTCATAACTTTTTCCATGGAAAATGGCATACCCCTCAACATATATTTTTTAATAATAAAATGGATAAAAAAGTGTTCATGTTAGACATGTTTGTTTATTGGATTTCACGACAGTTATTCCGAAGGGGGGAGAGAATGGGGAGTGCTGAATATCTCCTAGATTATATTACATGTGTCCGTCAGAGAGCTGGCAACTCTCGTCTTAATTAACACAAACCTTTTTTTCTCAGACGTCATCCTCTATCCGATTTTCTTTTCTAACGTCTGTTCCCACACTCATAAATCATATGGCCTTTTAACCCCTACTAGCCGAACTAACAATCATCCACTAATAAAAACTAGTTAACTTACCCACCTTAATTTAATATACAAGTAGATCATAAAACCAATATAAGAATCGTTTTCAGTCCAAGATTAAAACAAACAAAAAAAAAAAAACTTTAAAAATATAACATATCAAAGATGTAGTTTCAAATCTCCATAACTTACCCAGAGTCTGTTCAACAACAGCTTCAGCTTGTGCATTCAACTCAGCCACAAATACTTTATCAGCTGTTACAACTATTTCGGAATCGTTTCCTTGGGGAAGAACATTGAGGTTTTCTGAATCATCTACAATAATTTCATCATCATCATCCTGAAAGAGACGAAACGATTTTAGTCAAATATTTGCAATTCATCCATTAAAATTCATTCATTAAATATTTGCAATTCATTCATTAAAATTCATTCATTCAATATTTGCAATTCATTCATTAAAATTCATTCATTCAATATTTGCAATTCATTCATTCAATATTTGCAATTCATTCATTAAACACAAAACAGTTTTAAAACGCAATGTTGTCTATCGACAATTACGTGAATGAATGTTGTACTTACTAAGAGCAGAAAATCAAAAATAAAGATTAATATTTTATATACTATTGACGGAAGACAGATTAGACCTGAACTTCTCATTGGCCAAAATAAAGTTCAGCAGAAAAACAACTCACTTCAAAGATTGCTAGTAAATAAACCTACTATCCCATGACCATATTTGGTATTTGTTCAATAAAGTACCCAGAATGTAAGCTAAGATGACATAAGTTCTCAGCTGGGCCCTATAGGAGAGGAAGTGTGTTGTTATGAAGGCTGGAAACTTTTAACGAACCCATTAGACAAAGCTAAGGATGAATTCTGAGAAGCGCTTATCACTTATTGCTTAAAACTGATCACGAATAGTTATTGTAAATTCAAATTCATCATCATCATCATCAACCGGTTTATTTGTTGAATCAGGCCACAATTAATCCTCTGATGAGGGTGGAGCCTGATTGTCTAGTCTCGAAATCTAAGTCTTCCTCTCCACTCCTGTCTTTGGAAAGGCTTGATGGAATCCATACCCATGGCCTTCCTATCATGTTTGACTACGTCCTCCCAAGTCAACTTGGGTCTGCCAGTGGTGATGTTCTCTGCTGGCACATTCAACTGTCGGACTTTAGCAATCCAGCCATCGCTACGCTCAATGTGACCCAACCAATTGGCAAGGAAAAATGTATTCTGCAATCGTTAGATTTCTTTGTTTTTCGCCGGCATATCAGGTTATTTATCGGGTTATTTAATGCCAAATTGAGTAAGTTGTTATGTTTAAAGTCCTTAATATCTTCAAATACTTATTCATATTTAATTTGCTGTAAGTAGTTAGGGTTAGGGTCCATTCACGTGTAAACCATCGGATGGAGTTTCATGTCCTCAACAGATTTTATACGGTTACTCAGAACATTTGGATGCCTGCCTCTATTCTTATCGGTTAAGTTATTTATAGGATTAGTTATTTATTTGTGGCCTCATGGGAAATAGAACACTTTATATATATATATATATATATATATATATATATAGTAAGCAATGAAAATATATATGGCAATCAAGCTACACAGAGGCTCCCGTGTTTCATCTGTGTAGCTTGATTGCCATATATATTTTCATTGCTTACTACCTAGCTCTACTTACGTATCGAGCACTGTTGAAGTAAATACTGAAAACTGACACATAAAAAATTATATCTCCTTATAATATTTTATGTGGATACATGAAGTACTAATATATATATATATATATATGGAAAATGAAAAAGGAAAGCCAAAAAACTATATTATTCACCAACGTTTCGTCTTAATTGTAAAACTTCCTCAGGATGAAGAAAAATCATACAAGCATGAATTTGATTTGCCTGCAAGCTACGAACTTTGGCCGGTTTGTGAGTAATAAAAAATTTTTAAAAGTGAGAAGGCAAAAAAAGATGCACGGCAGTAGCAGTGTATAGTTTCCAGGAGGGGGAGCGACGTGCTGGTTGAAATCAGTTCATTGCTTTAGCATTGAAATTATATATATATATATATATATATATATAACAACCTAACTGAAAAATCCATTCTACCAACTATTCACAGTAATGCAGATAGGTTTTAAATATGGAGAGTCTCCAGGATACACACACGTGGTGGTCTGAGTGGGTCTCAAGCAGGACCCCAGACTTGTTTTATTTTCAGGACAATAATAATTGTCTCTGAAAAGAAAAAAATAAAGAAAAAAAGAAAAATAGTATTCACACTTAATCACAGTTCATGTAAAAAATTTGGTGCTTCTGCTGTTTCACAATGACATGTTAGGCCTTTCTTAAAATAAAAATAGCTAAAGAAATGTATAAACTTTGTTATGTACTTACGTGGTAGCTGAAAAGAAGACTGTATACAAAAATTATGCAAATTCATCCAGTATTTATTAAATTAAAAACCGATTTTATCTATATGTCGCCATTTTTCTTATATTTTAACTTCTTCCAAAAGTTATCTCCCTTGCCTATTTAGTAAGCTGACATGTCTACCGATATGTAAGATCGTTTTTTTTTCTTCTTTTTCTTATAATTTAATAAATACTGTATGAATTTGCGTAATTTTTTTCTGTACAATCTTATTTTCAGCTAACACGTAAGTACGTAACAAAGTTTATACATTTCTTTAAATATTTTAATGTCATTGTGAAACTGCAGAAGCACATAATGATTTTTTTTAAAAAAAGAATTATGAAAATTTTTTGGTTATTTTTAAATTAAAAGAAAAAGTTAGATAAAAAAATAAAAGCAAGATTACGTTCTGAGCATCACAACATAGCGGCAGTCATTTGAAAGAAATTTAGTGGCAGTCATTTGAAAGAAATTTAGTGGCAGTCATTTGAAAGAAATTTAGTGGCAGATAAGTTTAAACACGTGTCATTTCGAACAAAAGAAACTGAATTTTTTCTAATGTCTGTAAAACAAAAGTATTTAACTTTGAGAAAATCAGAAGGTTTTCTCTTAGAAACAGGTTGTCCAAAATTGACGAGTTGCAGAGAGGATTACCGAGAAACAGGAAATAAGAATAAATTAAAGATGAGAATAACTTTGTTCGAGAAGTAACATTTTTGAAGACAAAATGGCATTAGTTCTTGTTAGATCACCAAAGTTAAGGGACGTCGAGCCTGGTTAGTACCAGGTGCGGTATGTGGGAGGACGGCAACACCTCCCTGTAAAAACTAATGCCGTTAAAATCATCTCATCTGAGCGAGATACACGTGCGACTGGGGACCCCTTGTGAGTTTAATATTCTCTAGAGACGTCCTTCTCCAGAGGAAGCCGGCTCAACCAGCCGAGGTTGCGTGCCGCACCACAAATGGTGGAATTGCTCATCCAAAAATCAATCCTCGTTTATTCCACATGATAATACATCCATTTATAAAAAGCACAACTTGTTCACATAAAAAATAAAAATAAAAAAGATTTTTTTTTAAATAAATAAAAAATAAATTTTTTTTAAAATAAAAAAAATAAATGAAAAAATAAAAACATAAATAAAAAATAAAATAAATAAATAAAAAAATAAAAACTTCAAAATTCTTTTTCTGAAACTCTCAGAAAAATTTAGCAAAGCCATCCAAATTAAAGATTTGCATTGTCTTAGACACCAAGATTCCACGAATTTCAATTTCTTCTTAAGAACCCGTAAGCTTTAAATTTTACACATTTTTTTTAGAATCAAAGTCATGTAATGGATTTTGATCAAAATTAGAATAAGGATTCTAGACATAAGGCGTAGTATCAAATACTGATTTTAATCTTAGCAAGTGGTGCAAAACTGTTCTCTTTTGCCAATGAATTCTTCTAGTTTGTATATATAAATTACTAAAACACGAACAAAACAAAAATAAAACAAAAGAAAATTTCACAAATGACAACTCGTTAATTATGTCATCTGATATGTATTATATATAAATATTAGAACAATAGCATTTTGCAAAGCAACATTCTCAAAACCTCATCAGCTCTATATATAATTGTGGCGAAAACGTTCACCGTATTACCAAAATCGTTTTTGTTGAGATCATTTTAGAAATTTGATTTAAGTTATTAAAAAAAATAAAACATTACTTTCATAAAAACATTTTTTATTAAGCAAACTGAATGTCACTTAGCAACTACAAGGATTGAAAAATTATTTTTTCCGAAAACGTCCACGTTGAGAAAATCGTATTAAAAGAAATACGTACTCTTATGAAATGAAATGTTAATTTATCATTATCATTATTAGCGTACAATAAAAACTCGATAGTTATATAAATACCTTTCGATCCACTAACTGCATCTCTTGCCATGGCGACGCACGACCACTGGACACGGAATGCATTTCTTCATCCATAATGATCTGCAAAGCAGATAAACAGTGACGAGAGGATGCAATATTGCACTGAACGATAATCTCTTTTCATAAGAATAATACAATGTGCATCTGCAAATTAAAAACGCTTTCTAAAAACAATTGCCGAAAAACCTAACGACTCGGATTTTGGGGGCTTCGTGTAAACCTTTATTAGGTCATCTTACAGCGAAATCGCACGTAGCGTTTGCATATAAATGGTTTGTAGATTAATTCGTTTTGTAAGTGTATATTTTATGAATAGTCTGTTAACGATTTAACCAACAGATGGGAGTCTGACAGGTAGTACCACTCCTCCGGGTCAGAGTGGACCTGAGAGTAATGGCAACTAAAGGGTGACTCCACGCTCCCAAGTTGATTGTCATACTTAGGAGTCAAAGAACCAGAAGGAGACTTGTCACCCCCCCCCCCCCCCCGCCTCCATGTCGCATCAAGGTCCGTTTCTGATGATCGAGGTATACAAAAAAGAGAAGAGGGAGAAACTTACTTGCATGTTTAGGGGGAGGGGTGCATAGATGGAGGCTACAAACCGCAGGCCAGCAATGGGAAAAATATTTAGCTAAGAGAAGAAACCACCCAAGAAATTAGTTATTAGTGTGACACTATGGCTGCCGCAAAGGTCGGGGCCCCGGTTAGGAATAGGAAATGACTCATGAACGCACACAAAAGAAAAGACAGGATAGGAAGTGACTAATCGACAGAGACAAAAGAAATTTGGGAGTGGTCAATTTCCATTGTTCGGGACATGTCACCAAGAAAAGAATACTGGACACTTTTAGGAGTGACAGTGTTTTACGACACCTGACTACAGTAAGGTAGGTTAGTTTTACGACAGTTGACGACAGTAAAGTTTATGGCAAAAGTTGACGAGTTTAGTTTTTCGGAGAGAAGCTGAGCAGTTAGGATCTAACCTCCTGAGAGAGCGCATCGGACCGGGAAAACGATGAGATGAGCTGACGACTTGAGAAACGACAAGGGGGTCTCGACAGACCGCGTCGGTGTCACACACACTCATAGTTCTAACTAAATTATACACAACGTATATGTGTTTGTGTTCTTTCTCGAGAGTTGTGTTTCTTTTATGTTTAACTTGTGGACCAGTGCTGTGCCCTCGACGATTCGTCAGTAGATAGACGACTCGGCTGGACGATGAAGACAAAGAAGAAGACCACGGAAACAACGTTGGGGTCGACGATCATCGTGTGGGGCAGCACGTGGTTCCACATTAGCGTCTTTGAAAGTAAAGTAAAAGTAATGGTTTCTTGAAACGAGGGTTCATGTTGAGAAAGCAGACCACTTGAAATTCTACAGATTTTATGTCCACTCCAGATAATAGACACCCCGGACAATCAGTTTTTATGTCCAGTGATTACACAGTCGATAATTCTTAAGTGGGCTTGCTGTGTGGCCTACCAGAAATGACAGAATATCTATATACATTCCATCAAAATGGGTAGAAGGGGTTGGTTGGTCTCTGTTGGTCAGAGAGACGGAGGGGCCTTTGGACCATAAGCTGACGGACTGTTTGCGTTCGGTTGGAAGAGATGTCTGTTCTGATTGCAGGTCTGTTGTTCGGTAGAGAAATCAACTATCATTGTAATCCTCTTAAAATGAAAGATAGTTACTTGTTTCAAACTTGAGTTGTGGTTTTGTTTGGAAAGAAAATCATTTTGTTGCAGCACTGACCAACACCACATGATTGACATTCTGGCCAGTGTTGAAATCAAGCACCGAATTCGGATGAAGACAATGAGCGGGTTCACAGCATTTATGCGCCATCATTTCTTGATAAGCAAAAAATTCATCTTATTTCACGTGGGTGTTCAGATGCAGCCGAGTATCTCTAGAAGAGGCTTTGTCTGTCGGTCTATCACGTTTAGCTTTGAAATAAGATTTTTGTTGCTAAATGTACAGATTGGATGCTTGTTATTTAAAGAATCAATAAATTATAGAAATCACTTTTCGCAATGAATCTGATCAGTTTGAAGTTTTTGGATGGATGACCACAGCGGAGATTAGGCCTATCTAATAATTAACAATTTTTTTTTTTTTTAAATCATTAGATTTAACCCTAACTCACCCTAACGCAAGCAAAGATTAGGTCTAATGATTAAAATTTTTTTCTTTTAAATCATTAGATTTAACCCTAACTAACCCTAACCCAAGCGAAGATTAGGTCTATCTAATGATTAAATTTTTTTTTTTTTTAAATCATTAGATTTAACCTGAACTAACCCTAATCAGAGCTAAGATTAGGCTTATCTAATTATTTAAAAAAAAAATTTTTTTTTTAAATCATTAGATTTAACCCTAACTAACCCTAACCCAAGCGAAGATTAGGTCTATCTAATGATTAAAATTTTTTTTTTTTAAATCATTAGATTTAACCCTAACTAACCCTAACCCAAGCGAAGATTAGGTCTATCTAATGATTAAAATTTTTTTTTTTTAAATCATTAGATTTAACCCTAACTAACCCTAACCCAAGCGAAGATTAGGTCTATCTAATGATTAAAATTTTTTTTTTTTTAATCATTAGATTTAACCCGAACTAACCCCAACCCAAGCGAAGATTAGGTCTATCTAATGATTAAAAAATTTTTTTTTTAAATCATTAGATTTATACCCGAACTAACCCTAACCCAAGCGAAGATTAGGTCTATCTAATGATTAAAATTTTTTTTTTTTTAAATCATTAGATTTAACCCGAACTAACCCTAACCAGAGCTGAGATTAGGCTAATCTAATTATTTAAAAAAAAAAAAAATTTTCTTTTAAATCATTAGATTTAATCTGAGTTGAGATTAGGCCTATCTAATTATTTAAAAATTTTATTTATTTATTTTTAAAATTTTTTTAAAAAATCAATTCAGTTCTAAGTTAGTTCATGACCAATATTTTGACAAAGTTTGGTGACGATTGGTCAAGCTATGCAGATGCTAGGCTGTACACAAACATGTAAATTAGGTACAGCATTCTGAGATTTACTTTAACTAGCGGGACCCATAGAAATTCCACAGTTGTATTCTTTATCTGTTACGTTGCTGCCATGCTTAAAAATAATTTCATTCTATGGACGTTCAGCACGAACACAGACCCCATAATATTATTGTACCATACTTATCGAAGTATACTTTTTAATGTAATTTCAGAATATATCTGATTATGCAGGTCTATCTCCAAAATCCTTTTAGAAGTTTGTAACATATTTGTACTCTATAGATGTCCGGCACGAACGCAGACCCCACGATATTATTTTACTATTTTTGGACAAAACAGATACTACACTTTAATGATAGCCTAAAGTACAAGAAAGAGAATTTTAGTTAGAGAGTCTTATGTTTGACACAACAGCAACATCAGATGAAATTTAAAAAGATATTTTTTTTTGCAATCGGGTGATGCCATTTTTTTTTTTTACAAAAAGGGTTTGAGGGTGATAACATATGTACGAACATGAAATTGCCTCGGCGTAGTATTTACTTTAATGCTTATTAATTTATTATTTTTAATTAAATGTGATTCATGTAAAATTAACAACGGATCAAATCATGATCAACGCAAGATATTCAGAGAAAGACCACGTTTCTTGACCACAACGGAACCCCCCCCCCCCCCCCCCAAACATTCCTTTCTTTCTCCATGAGCCTACTGTCAGATGGAATTTCCACGAACAGAGTTTCTCTCCAAGGCTTCTCATCTGTGAAACACATTACCATGGGACTGCTTCCCTGCGGACTACAATGTGATCGTCATCAAGTCCAATGTCAACAAATACTAGTCATATTGGCCTTTATAAGAGAGGTGACGGTGGTTAAGTGGATGACGACACGGACTGAAGACCTGGGTGTGCCAAGTTCAAATCCAGTCGATTCCGTAATACCACTTTCACTTAGGGATGTTGGCAACCATTATGTGGTTCCTCCTGCAAGAATGCCGACAACAAAATCCATTCTAATTCATACGAATTTACTTTATAAATGGTGACTCATTAGTAAGAAAAAAATTAAAAAAAAAAAAAAAAAATTCCGTTCTAAATTGGAACAATCATAGACAAGATTGTGGAGTCGGAGGTCAGAGTGAAGCCATTGCTTCAGGAACTGGACTTTTTTAAATTTCAGGAGTTGGATTTGGAGAAGATGCGATGGGTGTAAAACAAATTAAGGAGTGGTTCAACCGATTCAAAAAATGGCCGCATATCGTTCTGCTCAGAGTGCAGCTGTTGTTGAGAGGGTGCGAAAAAAGAGATAATGCGGAACGCGGTGGCAGAGATGTACACCATTCCAAAAGAAGACTTCCAGAGGTGTTTCCGGCAGTGGATGGATCGGTGGGCTGTGTGTGCAAGCACAAGGGGATTTTTGAAGGGGATTAGGGTCCCAACCCAGTCACGTATTTGAACTATTTTTTCTGGCCTACGGTCAGATACATTTTAGACAGGCCTCGTATTTAGCTGTCAATTCTTTTTATCGTTTTAAACAGAATTAAATTGCTACAACATAAAATAAATAAATAAATAAATAAATAAAGAAGAAACACATCTGCTTTATTTATTTAAATATTTAGCAGACGACTTTTTATTCATGAAAGAAGAAAGGGTAATGATTTAATAGTATTTACCCGTAAAATACTATTTCAAAAGAATATTATTATTAAGAGTAAATTATAAAGATTGATGTAGAAAGCACCGTGGAATTTCCACGGATCCCGCTAGTAAATTATTAATTAATCAATTAAAAAAATTTTTTTTAAAAATCTTTTACAAATCACACTTATTTGTATTTACACACACATGAAAGAGGGATAAATAAAGACCTGGCCAAGATAGGTTAGTTTGGAAGTCAATTTCTAAAAGCTGTCCAACGGATGCCAGCATGAAAAAGTGGACGTTAAAGCGAATATGATAACGATATGAAATTTTAAAAAAATGTATCAGATAATTTTAAAAATAGAGATGACATTTTTTAGATTTATTTTCAGGCAGACTCCTGATAGGGCAGAGAGAAAGTAGAGATAACTCTTAAGTTAAAACGAGAAACAAAAAGGCTGACATCTTGGAGTGTTGATAATCGCTCAAAAATGGAAAATTTAACAAAATACTGGTAGAAACATCCAATAATGTAATGTTCAACTGAACTGAATATTTTTTCTCCCAGTATTTTGTTTGATTTTCGAGCGATTATTGACATAATGATGAAAGCTGTATCTTGGCATAGAACCTTGTTTTCAATTACACCCATAACAAAGAGACAAACAGTGACACAACAAATACTGTATATATTTCAACTAAATCTTATCCAAGATGTTTTCAAAACTGTGAACAAGAGATGTCAGTAAGTATCACACATTGTTAATGTACTGTACTCATTTAAATTCAAAATGGCAGCCTATTTGACCTGGATTTTCCCGAGAACTGAACCAGATGTAAAATTTTCAGGTCAATTCTTACGCCCCCCCCCTTTTTCTTTTTGTTATAAATAAAAGTATACAGTATAATACCTCATCTAAAACAAAACCTACCTCAAAGTAGTATTTTTTTTTTTTAATAATGTGGGTCAAGTAGTTAATCCCAAAATAGCTCGGATCCACACAATTTACCACCAACATGCTTTTAGTAAAAAATAACAGTTGGATGCACTTTGTTCAATTGAAGACTTTCTATTCCCCAGAAAAAGATAATCATCCCAATCTAATGTTCTATCATCCCTGGATATTAATCCTCAGCCTCTATTTATTTTGTTATTCACTGATAAACAAAAAAACAAAAATTAAATGAATAAATAAATAAATAAACAAACAAAAAAAATAAGATTAAAATAACAAAAAAAAAATCTTACTGATATAAGAACATTTTTTTTAATGAATCACTATTTATCTACCTCCCACAAGGTAAAATGTGACACAAGGTCGGGAAAGTGGGATTAGATAAGCCAGGGCTCGAGGTGAGTATTCTGGCCATTTAAAAATTGCCTGAGCAGCCCCGTCGGCATTCCCGGTAGGGCGCCTCGGGCAGTAAGCAATAAACTTACTCCTCCCCAAAGAGGGGAGGCAAAGCCTGGGAGGGTGCACCTCCTAGAACTGCACAGGACCAGACAACCCCCAATAGACCGGCGTAAATCCAGACCCAAAGGCCAGGACAATACCAGTTTATTAGGTGGGGTAAATAAAATTATGTTTTTCTCGCAACGATGTGACGTACACATTGAATTAATATTTTATTTATTTACTATCAATAAAATATCTATTGAAATCAATGGAGCAATAGCATAAAACAAAACAAAATTTTTACAAAATAAAATCCACCAGTATGCATTTCAATTTATTCGTAAACATTCAGCCATTTTAATCGTTGAAAAAAACAAAAGAAAGAATGAATTTGGAAGCATTTAAAGTGTCAAATAGAAAGTCGTTTAAACTGGTTTTAAAAGTCTTAGCAAATCTTTCAGGAGAGTAGAAAATGGACCTGAGGTTTACTTTCGGCAGCCTCGTAACTCTTGCTTCCCTTATTTTGTCCTTTAGTCCTCACGTTCCATGATCGATGTTTCTGACAAAGGGGGAAGAATTGCTGTTTTCTGGGTCTGAATCTATCCCCCTAACAGTTATCGTTGGCTAGTTTTTGACCTTGAAGTAGTATTTTGTTTAGCTCTTTACATCAAGTGGCTTCATGCCTTGTCCGGAGCGACTCCCATAAAAAAATTTTTAAAATCCTCATGCAATAAAATATTGAAAGTTTTGGAAGTTTTACATTCAATAATTTTATAAATAGAAATTTAAAAACATTATAGTTTTGAAACAATTTGGTTCAATTAATAATTTAATGATGAAACAATTAAATTTAACTTTCTAAATCTGATTTAATAATAACAAATTGCTAAAACACAAACGACAAAAAATTTTTTTTTTTAAATTAAAAAAAAACGAAGCAAAAATGAAAGTAAAAATTTTCCTGGGCAACGCCGGGTAGATGCAGCCAGTTTATAATAATTCACAAATCCTCATAAGATCAAGACTTCAAATTGCTATACTATTACTTCCATTGATAACGGAGATTTGGTATCTGTCTGTCTGAAGCCGGAACTATACTATTACTATCTTGTAATGCTCAATGCAGCACTGACTAAGACCACACAATTGATACCACGACGGAATCGAGCACCAACTTCAAATCAGCACAACGAGCAGACAATCACGGCCTGTGCAATGAATGTGCAGACACACAGTCACAATACTTAAAAAAATTACTTTTTTTACAAATACTTTTATTCCTGTATAATAATACCTTTCTTCCAGTGTTTGTGTATAGGGAGTATTATCCCCCCCCCCCCCCAATCCTCATCTTTACATAAATATGTTGCTGCGCGGATGTCATTTCTTAATTATGAAATTATACGAATGTTTAAATGTTCATTATTATGTATAAATTTTACAATTGTTACGCTTTATTGCTCTGAAACATGAGCTGCATCGGCGAGCACTCTCAAGAGACCGCAGCGCAACAGAAGAGCCATGATTAGATGGATCTGTCATGTCAGGCCGGAAAACGACACTCTTCAAGACTTCTCTCTAGGCTTGGTATACGGGAAATAACTGATGTCATTAAGCTGGGTAGGATTAGATGGCTTGGCCATGTCGAGCGAAGCTCCAGCTGGATCTTCCGGGTCAGAAACATGTCCATCGCATCGAGTCGGCAGGCTGGAACACCGAAGCTTTCTTGGAATGAGCTGTGTAAACGTGAACGTGCAGCCATGAGGATTACAAACTTAGATCCTCGTGACCGCCAAGCCTGGAGTAGAAGACTTCGATCAAGACTGACAGGCAGGCCCCATCCTTTTAATCAAAGGCCTGTTCAAAAATAAATCGGACGAAGAAGAGGAGGATAACAATTGAAGAACACTATAATTAATACTTATAGTTTATCGTAAGTATATGAAGAACCTATTCCTACCTCTGAACCCGACAAGTATTTTTGCTCGATTTTTTTTATGTGGAGCTCAGAAGTTAGAGTGGGTTCATCATTTTTCTCGGGCAACACCTGTCCATGGGTCCTGCTAGTATGACATATATTCTTCAGATATGTAACAGCCAAGAGTAACAAATATGTTTTCACACTGGAGATATCTTTCTTTTTCCATTTGTAATGCTAATTGAAAGGCGAAAGAAGAGACAAAAGAAGACGAAGAGAACAATAAGAAGAGAGGGGGGGAGGGAGGAAGGGAGGAATAGATTTTCGTTGAACTTTTCAACGAGGTCAAAGTTACTTTTATAGAACTGTCTTAAATTTTGAATGTTGGTGAGAACGTTTCTGTGAGAGTGGGGGGGGGGACAATTTGGTGGATGTGTTGACCAAGGGAAGACTTTATCAGGCATGTGTGATGATGTATGGAAGTGAAACCTGTCCGGTGAGGGTTAAGAGAGATGCGTTGCAAGGAGAGTAATGACATGAGAATGATACGATGGATGTGTTATGTGAGTCTTAAAGGCCGGCTTAGATCGGGTGACTGCAGAGGAAAATTAAATCTGGATAGGATAGGGAGAGGTGTGCACGAGAGTAGACTTCGATCGCATGGCTCGTTTAAAAACAAAATGGCTGATAGTTCTTGGGTAGATGTAGAACAGTTGAGGTAGCAGGTTTAGTTCATAGAGGAAAGCCAAGGAAAACATGGGAAGAAAGTGATAAAAAATACACCTGATGGAAAGAGAGATAAATAAAGACCTGGCCAGAGATAGGTTAGTTTGGACGTCAATTTCTTAAAGCCATCGTGAAAAATGAACGTTAAACCGATGCGGATGATGATGTATGTTAAAGTCACAATGGTCGAGTGAGCTAGCTTATAGACACGGGGGAGGGAAGAAAATCTAATAGATATCGACACTATTATTACAATATCTATCAATATACGACTAAAACTCCGTAGATCTTATGTGTTTGTTTGTCGCTCGTGTACACTTGATGATGTCATCATTCTATCAAAAGAGAGATAAGCATGTATAGTGGATGACGTTATCCGTCAAATCAGAGATGGAGGATAACGGTTTATCTAGATGACCCGTGACTTAAATAAAGAGTTCCGTTCGAAATTCCGTCCAGATTCCCGAGTTCGACAAAGTACACCTGAAGAAGGTCGGAAGTTACATCGGCCGAAACGTTGTGATAAAAACACTCAAGATGAGAACAGTAGTCCGAACATACCAAATTCTATGAATTTTTGGATCTTGTTTGTTTACTTGTCAATGGATGACGTAACGGGAGATTTTAAAACTTTTATTCACCTCAAGGAATAGTGCTACCGAGACGTAAGGGGCTACTTTGATTAGAGGCCAGATTTATAAGGGGTATCTTTAAGAGTTATGCAGCAAGATGTTTGTTAACATTAAATCTAAATTTTTGCATGTTGGTACAGTCGGGTAAACAAGAAGTGAGAAACAAGAACGAGAGCAAGAGACGGGCGAGGAGAGAGACTGAGGGAGTGGAGGGGGAGTGGATGAGGGGGAAAAAGAGAGTGTGTCAAGCAGAGATAGGGAGTGGAGAGGAGTGGATGAGGGAGAGAAAGATAGAGGGAGAGAAAGAGAGTGTGTCGAGGAGAAAGAGGGAGTGGAGGGGGAGTGGATGAGGGAGAGAGGGAGAGAAAAAGAGTGTGTCGAGGAGAGATAGGGAGTGGAGAGGAGTGGATGAGGGGGAAGAAAGAGATAGGGAGAGAAAGAGAGTGCGTCGAAGAGAGGGAGTGGAGGGGAGTGGATTAGGGAGAGAAAGAGAGTGTGTCGAGCAGAGATAGGGAGTGGAGAGGAGTGGATGAGGGGGAAGAAAGAGATAGGGAGAGAAAGAGAGTGTGTCGAAGAGAGAGAGGGAGTGGAGGGGAGTGGATGAGGGGGAAGAAAGAGAGTGTGTCGAAGAGAGAGAGGGAGTGGAGATGAGTGGATGAGGGGGAAGAAAGAGAGTGGGTCGAAGAGAGAGAGGGAGTGGAGTGGAGTGGATGAGGAAGAGAGAAAGAGTGTGTCGAAGAGAGAGAGGGAGTGGAGAGGAGTGGATGAGGGGGAAGAAAAAGAGAAAGAGAGTGTGTCGAGGAGAGAGAGGGAGTGGAGCGGAGTGGATGAGGGGGAAGAAAGAAAGATGAAGAAAAAGAGAGAGGGAGAGAAAGTAAGAGGGTGGGAAAGCAGAAAATAAAATAATGATTACCGAGAAATATTTATATATACTTACCTGAAAATGGATACAATTACAAAATGAGCTTTAATTTTTCAAAAGTTACTAACATTAATCCTTTATGACGTCATTATACACTTCAGAGAGATAGGGTTTACTATGACATATAAAGATTTCATAAATATTTGTCTAAAAGCAGCAGCAGCAACTTGAAATTTTCTTAATATTTATGAAAACATTTAGGAATTTCAAAATAAATACTTACCCAACGGTCTAGTATATATTGAATAATATATAATATATATATATATATATATATATATATATTGAATAATATATATATTGAATTGAATAATATATATATATATATATATATATTGAATTGAATAATATATATATATATATTGAATTGAATAATATATATATATATATATTGAATTGAATAATATATATATATATATATATTGAATTGAATAATATATATATATATTGAATTGAATAATATATATATATATTGAATTGAATTGAATAATATATATATATTGAATTGAATAATATATATATATATATATTGAATTGAATAATAAATATGCCAGGAAAAAAAATGTAATCCATTGAGGCCACATTAGATTGTTTGAATCATGAAAAGTGCCAATTACATTTTTTTTAAATAAAAATGATTTGAATGTTTATGAAATAGAATCCCCACAGCCAGACCATACTTCATCCTGGCCAAGAATGGCTCATCTTGTATGACAACTGACCTGGACCAGCCAGTCGATATTGTTCTTGGTTCTGATCGCCGAATACATCTGAAATCTGACAGGTTAGTAAAAAAGAGGCCAGTCGGAGATAAAACATGATAGTCGTTAATTCTTCGGCCACGATAAGTTGACATATTCAATATGACACTGCGGTCGTGTTATCTAACATGTTGCTCTCTCTTCTCTGCGTGTTGATTGTATTTCAAAATGATGATGTTGCAAACGGGAATTTGTAAGTCTGTTACTAGACTCCAAACTTTAAAGAAAAAAAAAACGCAGTTCGGTTCAAATCCTGTAGAAGCACCAAAAACCTCTATACAACTTTGAGCTCCAATAAATGAAAATAATTCGGCTCACAGCAAAACCTCACTCCGACACTCACTTCTATCTTCCTCAGATTCTCTCTCCCTTTTTTATTAGCAGATCTCCCCTCTCGGTTAATTCCGTTTAACCAATCAAAAAGAAACATAATTCGCTGGCTCACTATTTGTCGTCGTCAAGGTGAATCCACGTATTATTGTGCAGCAACCAGTGGATTTGTTACTTCGAGGTCGCGAGTTCAATCCTCACTAGAAAACTATAAAGCCAAAACTTATTTCCCTTTTCATCTGCAAGCCAGGCAAAGGCGGACCCTTTTACTGCGGGGGCCACCTCCACCGCTCGATTCTGGCTCAAGATCATAACTTCCGCCACAGATGCGTTAATCAGAAATAAAAAGGTGAAAGTCATCTGTCTCTTCAACAACATCCGGTTCAATAACATCCGGTTGTAATATTAAAGAAGAAAAAAAAAAAGTGCCGATTCAAGTCAGAACAGCAAACTAATATTTTTTATTCAAAAAGACGTAATTTTCTGAATTACTAACAACAAATCATTACTGTTTTTTCTTTTTCAAACAAATAAAATCGATTTATCCAAATCCTTTCAAAGTATCAGTTTTAGTTTTATATAAGTATATTTAAGTTAATCATTTAACACCAGGGGTGGGGTGGGGCTGTTATTAATATTAATTAACATTTACATTGTTTTATACTTAAACTGATGATATAATAGTAAGCCTACTAGTGGACTAGTTCCAAATCCATGATTATTTGGGCTTTATTGAAAGACTAGACATACCTGTGACCCATTGTGTCACAACCGCTAGCATTATTTATTCCACTTTAATTTTGTAAACTGTGACATAGAATTTCAAAAACTACCTGACAAATATACTCAGGGAATCAAACAATTGCGCTTAAAGGGACAGTTGGAATCCTAAAAAGATCTCTTGGTTGGAGTCTCTGAACCAGCGGGTGAATGTTTGGCATCCAGCAGGATGCCCCATCACCAACAAAAAGAAAAAAGATAATAATAAGGACACTCTTCTTGCATAACTAAAAATAAGTTTCATTACCCTATTAAAGGCCTTGATATGTAAAGAGTTATCTTCCTAGAGACAAAGCCATGTTGATAGATTCACTGAACCTGTGCGATATTACAGTCAGCATATCAGCCGTTGATCTTGAAGGATGAAATCCTTATTGCTTGTCGCTAAACAGATTACTTTTACTGAGGTGATTGACAACTTCTTGGTTTATCACAGATTAAACAACTTACTCATCATGCACAGGAGACGGATCGGTCATCATCATCTTCATCATCTTCAGTTTAACGTCCGTTTTACATACGTTGGATGGCTTTTAGAAATTGACCTCCAAACTAAGTTTTCCAGGTCTTTATTCCTCTTTCTCTTGTCGATTCATATCACTTACTTCCATGTTTTCCTTGGCCTTCCCCTGTGAACTGAACCTGCTACCTCAACTGTTCTACATCTATTAACCTAAAAACTCATCCATGCCGTCAACGTGGCCATACCATCAAAGTCTCCTGTTCTGCACACATCTCCCTATGCTGTCCAGATTTAATCTTCCTCGGAGGTCATCAGATCTAAGCCTGGCTTTAAGACTCACATTACACATCTAGCGTATCATTCTCATATCATTTCTCGCCATGCAACGCATATCCTCAACCCCTAAGGAAACAAATATTGATTCACTCAGATTTAGTATCATAATAAAAGATATATGAGAGAAAATTGCAATAGATTATGCCAGCCAAGTCTTTCATTGGTTATTTTTTTTATATAAAAAGTTTTCTAATAAAATTTTCCCGATACATATTACGGTGCATCCATGAATATCTTCACTGGATAATTTGTAAAAAGTTGAATATCCAGTGTATCAGCAAGTCCTGGGAACATATACCAGAAAGAACAGTTGGAAATAATTTATACACCATCCACTATGACTATGCTATCCCTACAGCTATATATCTAGAAAACGGACCGTTACTGTTCCTGATCTTCATAAACGATCTCCCTGATGACGTAGAGTCTGAGATTGGTTTATTTGCTGACGACACCACACTTTACTCTTGCCATGTTGGTAAAACAGACGCGATCATATCCAAGGCAATGGCTAAATCTTTAGAAAATGACCTCCAGGCTGTAGTGGATTGGGGTCATAAATGGTTGGTAACTTTTAATGCCGCAAAGACAAAACTCCTTTCCTTCAATAACTACAAGGAACCTATTCAACCACCGATTGTCATGGCAAATAACACCCTACCTGAGAGTTCATCATTCAAACTCCTCTGCCTAACCTTCACAGGTAACATGAATTGGAACAAATACATTGAAGACATTGCCAAGGCTGCCGCAAAGAAGGTTGGCTCCTTCTACCGTGCTAGTAAACTCCTCACACCTGACATTATCCTGTATCTCTACAAAGCCACCATCCGCCCATGCATGGAGTATTGTTGTCACATCTGGGCTGGTGCCTCATCTACTAGTCTCTCCCTCCTTGACAAGGTCCAAAAAAGAATCGCCAACCTAATTCGACCCTCACTGTCAACCAAGCTTCAGCCTCTGTCCTATCGCCGCAATGTGGCATCCTTGTGCTTGTTTTACAAATACTTAAATGGATTATGCTCCGATAAATTGGCTACTCTGGTGCCCCCTCGACGTAAATTCCCTAGACTAACTCGACAATCAACTAAATCTCATTCATTCACTGTGGAGGTCCCCAGATGTCGGAGAGCCTTCTACTCAAATAGCTCCTTTCCTCGTACTGCTGGCCTCTGGAACTCTCTCCCTGCCCCCTGTTTCCCCGACAGAACAGACATGCAGAAGTTTAAAACTAATGTAAACAGACATCTTGCTGCAGATCCCAAGTTATGTTGACCCCCCCCCTTCCTTCTCCCCTTTTCTTTTCTCAGTAGCCCCTTACGTCTACAGTGGTGGCTTGCCTTGTTTGGGGTGAACTATGTTAAAAAAAAAAAAACAAAAAAAAAACGGAGCTATTAAACCTGACATCGTAATATGAGACAAAAGGGAGAAAGTAGAAACCCTAGTTGAAGTCAGTGTTCCTAATGATGCAGGATTAAACAGAGCAGAAAGGGAAAAGATTACGAAATACCAAGGTCTTATGTACGACATGAAAAGAAACTGGAATCTTAGGAAAATCTCCATCATACCAGTAATTATAGGAGCAACAGGACTAATGAAAAAGAATTTCAAAAGCTATCTGGCGAGTATACCCGGTGAACCGAGTGCAAGAGAAATACAAACAATTTCACTTAAAGGGACGGTTAGAATCTTAAAAAGATCTCTAGGCTGGAGTGTCTGAAATAGCCGGTGAATGTTTGGCACCCGGTAGGATGCCCCATCTCCAGCAAAAACAGAAAGATAAAAAAAAATAAAGAAATAAATTAGTGCCAATAATTTCATAAAAATTAAACGATTTCCTATTTGAAAAAAAAAAATTATTTTAAAAGGTTTTTTTTTAATATTCAAGGTAGTTGACAGCAACGACATTGCACGTCGCTATAAAGTGGCCACTTATTTTAGCGTGGGAACAGCAGTTTAAAACTGATAGTTGTTTTTCAGGATTCGATAGAATTTCTGCTCCACATACCCCCACTCCCTTTTTTAAACATATGTTTGTCTTTTTACAATTTCCACATTTCCCTTGTCTGTAGATCTGCCACTCTTCATGGAAGTTTCATCTTTTTTTTTTTGACCTGCAGAAACGTTTCTATGATCTTTTGGTCACATCATACAGATAAAAATGCCGATTTCTCATCACAGTTTGAATGATTGTACATTCTTCAAAACCGGTTTCACCTTCCATCTTTTCAAGATAATCTCTCAGTGAGATTAGCGCACTTCATTGATAGTGCAAACCTGATGCCATCAGCACAACTATTTATATGATATAACATATAAAGTTATCTTGTCGGATTTTCCAAGTCAACCTACATAGCAGAGAGGGAGGAGAGAGAGGGGGAGATGTTTGAAAGCAGTAAATACTGCTAGTCTATCTATATTATCTACTACTAAAACTTTGAATTTTACTTATCCCCATGCACACTGGATGTCACAAACGGATGACATCATTCGCGAAGACATCAGGAAAATTGTTTAGGAATCAAATGATGAAGTAAGAAAAGAATGACGTCATCCATTAAAACAAAACATTGATGATCTATGAATCCTCAGGTCACGGGTCATCTATATGGATAGTGACCATGTGTGTGTTTGTATCTCTAAGACGAGCTTGTTATTTTTTCCGTGAATTTCTGTAAGATGTGATGCTAAAGGCGCTGATGAAGAGACGTTTTGGAGTAGCTTTTGTTGGGTTTAAAAAAAATTAAAGAATGAAATAAAGTATTTCCAGAATGTTTTGGAAACGACCGTACGCCATAATAGACTTGTTGTTCTAATTAACTAAATCTCATATATATATATATATATATATATAATAATAATGATCTAGGTAAAACATTCACAGGATAGTAATCCAAAGAATTTCAACTGGGTTTATAAAAAGTGCTCAATATCAAATAGAGCTTTTATATATAGTTATTTTTATTTACATAGACATGTACAAAATCTGCAACACTGGCATGTCGATGTTATCAATCAACAGCTATTATAAACTGAGATCATATTTGGCTTTCCAAATATGATCTAAGGTTAAGATCGGATTTTAACTCTGCCTGATGAGATCTAAGATAAGATCGATAACAGAACCTCTTCACGCCGATCAGAAGACCTTCTGATCGGCGTGAAGAGGTTCTGTTTATTTGGCTTGCGGGGGAGTGATTACCTTTAAATTTTACTTTTTTCATTGGAATAACTTTTGTTGGACCCAGAAGAAGAGATGGCCGAATATGTCAGCTCAATTTGATTTAATTTTTTTCGAATCGGATTTAGCGGATTTTCCATTTAACCAGCAAATTATGGTTTGCACTAATCCGATCAAATCATTGGAACCCTGAATTTTGAACATCATGATTTCAACACTGAGTTTACTGAACTTTTTATTTGATTTGGTTCCTTTATCGTTTTATTAATTTAACATAAACATTGGATGTATTTTTAACTGTCATTTATTGCGGACGCATTTCCCGACTGGATAAACTTTTTCAATTTAATCGATTCTTTCATTTTTGGACTGTCACTTACTACCTGGATCAATCTTCAATTAACCTCTTGGATGTCTTTCCTGAATTTGTTTTAAATTGTATGACTTGGATTGTATAGCTTTAACAAAAGTATGTTTTGGGCTGATATATTTGATGTGTTATATACTTTTATGCATTTTTGCATTTATTTTTTATATATTTTCAAAGTGTAATTTTATCACCTGCAGTGATGTCACTGCGGTAATGGTCCTCTGAGGAGAAGAATTATCTTTGAAAACTCATGAGTTAAGGACTTTAAGATACTTTGCCTGAACTTTGAATTCTAATAAAATTTGATTTGCACCTGATTTTATTATTTCATTTTATATTATGCTATTAATGCTCTATCCAGTATATTGAGCTTCAGTTTTTATCCGGATGTTTCACTAATTAAAAGATATTAGTTGCTTCTTATATCTTCTGTTGGATTAACTTATATATATATATATATATATATATAGGTAGAAGGATGAAAAGAATTAGAAAAGTAAAAGGCAGATCTTTTTTCAATTCAGTTGCTCAGAGCAAGGTATATTCCGCAAAAAGGCAATTTATTCAACTTAATTTTTTCCTTAAGCCAGGCTTTTCAAAGATCAAAATCTTATCAGAGGAAATCGCTGGGATAGATAAGTTGGCAAATCTATCTGCTCTATCCTGTATATTGAGCTGTAAACTTTTCACAATAGGTTTTACCTTTCCTAAAAGTTCGCTTTTAGTTAACCACTTTTTATATATATATATAAGTAGATAAGGGATGAGAATAAAAATTGGATAGAATGCAATATTTATTAAACTATCAATTGTTCAAACAAGGGTTGTATAAAAGATTTTTATGTTTTTGTGACTTCCTGTTTAATCTCGAAACAAATACCGCGTCACGTAACGTACGGATGACCAGAAATGAAAAAAAAAACGTCTTTGTTATCATTTCTGATTTATACAAATTTTTTTTATTATTATTGTTGTTCCTTCGAATTATAGTTTAATAATAATAATAATACATTTGTTTAATATTTTTTATTATTATTGTTGTTCCTTCGAATTATAGTTTAATAATAATAATAATACATTTGTTTAATTTTTTTATTATTATTATTGTTGTTCCTTCGAATTATAGTTTAATAATAATAATAATAATAATACATTTGTTTAATTTTTTAAAAAAGTTTAATGTAGTAATAAACAAATACTATTTACATTGAAAAAACATATTTTATTATTAATGTAATGAAGTGTTTGAAATCAATAAAACCATACGCTATAATAAGACATTTTATTGAATTAATTTTAACAAACAAATTATCAACCAAACGTTATTTTTTTTCTCCTTAATAACGTTACTTTTCCTTACACTTCATAACATTTTTTAATCCCATAATAAAATCTCATTGTTCAATGTAAAAAAAACAAAAAAACTTTCGATTGATAATTTGTTTATTAAAATTAATTCAATAAAATGTCTTATTAGCGTAACGTTATTTAAGAAAAAAAAGAAAATAAATTTTGATTGATAATTTGTTTATTAAAATTAATTCAATAAAATGTCTTATTAGCGTAATGTTATTTAAGAAAAAAAAGAAAAGAAATTTTGATTGATAATTTGTTTGGTAAAATTAATTCAATAAAATGTCTTATTAGCGTAACGTTATTAAGAAAAAAAAAAGAAAAAAAGAAATTTTGATTGATAATTTGTTTGGTAAAATTAATTCAATAAAATGTCTTATTAGCGTAACGTTATTAAGAAAAAAAAAAAAAAAAAGAAATTTTGATTGATAATTTGTTTGGTAAAATTAATTCAATAAAATGTCTTATTAGCGTAACGTTATTCAGAAAAAAAAAAAAAAAAAAGAAATTTTGATTGATAATTTGTTTGGTAAAATTAATTCAATAAAATGTCTTATTAGCGTAACGTTATTCAGAAAAAAAAAAAAAAAAAAATTTTGATTGATAATTTGTTTGGTAAAATTAATTCAATAAAATGTCTTATTAGCGTAACGTTATTAAGAAAAAAAAAAAAAGAAATTTTGATTGATAATTTGTTTGGTAAAATTAATTCAATAAAATGTCTTATTAGCGTAACGTTATTCAGAAAAAAAAAAAAAAAAAAATTTTGATTGATAATTTGTTTGGTAAAATTAATTCAATAAAATGTCTTATTAGCGTAACGTTATTAAGAAAAAAAAAAAAAAAAAAAAGAAATTTTGATTGATAATTTGTTTGGTAAAATTAATTCAATAAAATGTCTTATTAGCATAACGTTATTAAGAAAAAAAAAGAAAAAAGAAATTTTGATTGATAATTTGTTTGGTAAAATTAATTCAATAAAATGTCTTATTAGCGTAACGTTATTAAGAAAAAAAAAAAAAAAAAAAAGAAATTTTGATTGATAATTTGTTTGGTAAAATTAATTCAATAAAATGTCTTATTAGCATAACGTTATTAAGAAAAAAAAAGAAAAAAGAAATTTTGATTGATAATTTGTTTGGTAAAATTAATTCAATAAAATGTCTTATTAGCGTAACGTTATTAAGAAAAAAAAAAAAAAATTTTGATTGATAATTTGTTTGGTAAAATTAATTCAATAAAATGTCTTATTAGCGTAACGTTATTAAGAAAAAAAAAAAAAATTTTGATTGATAATTTGTTTGGTAAAATTAATTCAATAAAATGTCTTATTAGCGTAACGTTATTAAGAAAAAAAAAAAAAAAAAAGAAATTTTGATTGATAATTTGTTTGGTAAAATTAATTCAATAAAATGTTTTATTATAGCATATAGTTTTATTTATTTCAAACACTTACATTAATAATAAAATGTGTTTTTTCAATGTAAACCCAAAATGCTAACAAAAATGTTTTATTTTTCATTTCTGGTCATCCGTACGTCACGTGACGTTGCATTTGTTTCACGATTAAACAGGAAGTCAGAAAAACATAAAAATCTTGGATTTAACTCACTTCGCATATATACTAGCAGGAAGATCTGTCCCGTTGGTCGGGATTGAATGAGGATCAGTATTATTTACTTTTTCACTATGCTCATAACACAATATTACTTTTTGGGATTTTTACTGACCCCTTCTCTTCCTGTTTCGTCCCCTAATATAGTCGGAAGAATCTGAAACGTTGGAAAACTCTGAATTAGTGGCTTATACATATGGTCTGAATTTCATTAAAATCGGATATATCAATTTGAAGTTTTGAGGTTCTGTTCAAATGGGTCCCTTAGAGGTAGGGGCACGTACATATCTGGCACAGAGGGTAATGTAGAGATTTGGATCCACTTCCATTGTCTTCCCCGGAGAATTTTATACATATGATATAAATTTCATCAAAATAGGATATATTTGAAGGGGGTTATGCCCTCTTTAACGGTGCACTGAGAGATTCGGGAACACTTCCATTGTCTTCCCCGGTAAATTTGACATAAGAATACAATTTTAGCATTCATGTAGATTCTCTAACATTTCTTTTTATAGGGAACACACAAACATTGATTATATATATATATATATATATATAGGTAAGGAGGACATTTTTTAATAACAAAATAAGTTAGCAAACCATTTATCTGGAACAAAACTTAGATCTAATATACGGAACGTTTTTGTTCTTGTCTTTTAAGGGAAGTGGGGTCTGATCAACTCTGCTGGGAAGCCATGAAATAAAATACGGTTTTGTTTTTCAATTACCGAAACAGTTTTTTTATGGTAAACAACTGATGATCCCTTAAATAATGTTAAGACTAGCGTAAATTCTTGGAAGCAAACTAATAGTGACTGCAAAAAGTAAATTGACTTACAAAAAAGTGATTTTCCACCGAACCAATTGGGACTAAATAAAACTTTCTTTTTTTTTTTTTTAAATAGTTTTAATGGTTGAGAAACTTCCGAGACTATATATACACAGCAGGCGAACCGTCTAGGCTCTTTGGGTCTAGTATACTACTGAAACTCTGTGGATATTGTTTTTTATCTTGATAACGATGATGGCATTTGGGTTTGTTTACAATGAAGACAATGTCATTCTACTCCACATCTTTGAAAAGGGACTCAGACATCGGGATCATATTCTACATGGGTTCAGAAATGCTTGGTTTCCGAATTATAGGCCATTGAAACAAATACTAATCAAAATTTGTTTTTGTAAACATCTAACACGCACAAAGTGTGTGATAGTGTGCTGTTATTTCTACCTATGGGATAGATAAACACTATCCCTGTGACAGGATCACAGGTAAAATAAGCCTGGTCCTGGTGTTGTCACAATACACTAACAAAACCATGAAAAGAACGACACCAAACAAATATAAAGGCTGTAGGGCTCAGAAGAAAGATTTAAGCGTCACGATTGGCAGGTGCTCCTTTGATAGCCAACATGGGTGACTCGATTAGCATCCTGTGAATGTTGGCCCTTCTTATTTCAGATAACAGAATTCAACGGACCAAATACGGGTAAATAAATATGATCAAAGGGGAAAAAAATGGACAACAGTAAATTAGACTAATAATGGAGTGCTATTTTTTTTAATGGAAATTGCTCCAGACAAGGCACGAAGCCACTTGATGTAAGGAGCTAAAAAAAAAAAAATATACTACATCCAACATGGATAGATTCAGACTTAGAAAACAGCAATTCTTCCCCCCTTATCAGAAACATCGCTTATGGAACGTGAGGACTAAAGGATAAAATAAGAGAAGCGAGAGTTATGAAGATGCCGAAAGTAAATCCAAGGTTGTCCACTTTCTACTCTCCTTCTGTAGCATCCCCTCCTTTACACACATAGAACATAATCTGAAAGTTATACAATCGATATTACAAATACCCTTTACAGTATTTATAATAACGGAAGATTTCTTGAGTCCGAGCCAGACTATTTAAAATTTCTGGAGTCAGAATCATTGCCGAGTGTTTGGGTTACAGACTCCACATGCCTGATCCTAACCTCCAAAAACCTAAGTTTGTCTTGGCATCCTAACAACATTACATTTTCATCTTATGAGCAGTGTCTGAGATTTTTGCAGAAATCGAAAAATAAAAAAAAAAACCCAAAAAACAATCTACTTCATAGTCAGATATTTGGTCAGACGACACCCTGTCTCCTATCGTTCTATCTTCTCCACAAATTGCATTTAAATTTAGGTATTCTTCGAAAACTTCCGCCAGAAAAGTTATTCAACCAACTTTGATCACGTTTCCCAGAATTCTACACGTACATATTGCGCAGCCGAAAAGTAGGTCATGTCCAGCAGTTGATTTATTTTTAATTTTAACTTATCAAACACAAATTCACTTTTTATTTTTAACTCCTTCTGGCAATCAGAAAGGGAGACACACTTCCAACAAGTTAGGATCCGGTTAGAATTTTCAGTATGGAAGAAATGATGAAGATTTTATATTTACAATCCGGCATCAATTTCTCACGCTCATTCGTTTTTAACATGAGTATGATTTTTTTTTTTATTGATGGAGAAGCTTTTAAGTTCATTATTGCAAGTCCTTAGATATCTCGTGATCTGTTGATACGACAGGGACACACGAGAAAATTAATATTTTCATTTACTTGTAATGACCATCACCTGGTCAGTTTGTTGAGCCGGCTTCCTCTTGAACAGGTACAACGTACAGCACCTCTGACCATTGCAGCCTACTTTCACCGATCCTGTGCTAGGTCACATGATATGGCTGACCAATTCCGATTCCATAGTGAGTCGGATAGTGCTGCTATGTCGCCTTTGATTTTCACTGCTTAGGTCTTCAACTGCCTACTAACAAGTTGGCGTCAACCAAGGATAGAAGGACCTTGTGGATAAGCTCTCTCTCCGAACCAAATGGAAAATGGAGGCAAGTGTCGGAGATTCTGGTGAGAGCTTGAGTTGGTATTTGATCCACATAGCGGCAGCGTAGAATGCAGTTGTAGTCGAAGACTTCAAGCCTATGCAGATCAATCGCTCTCATTCGCCATGTTTCGCAACCATAGCTTGATAGATACGCACTTTGGTTTCGAAACACAACTAAACCATGATACTTGTTAGCATTTAAAATAGACATTAAAGCGGATGATGATGATGATGATGATGATGAGTTGACTTTAAAAAATTTAATTTAAGGCAAAAATTATTTTCTATTATCAAAAAATTTTTTTTTACATGACGATTGTTCTAGTTGTCATGTAAACTAGACCCGAACCGTGTTCATTTGGAACATTGAAAATATCCCCATTTATTAAAATTTGTTCCGATATACACTGTTCAAGGTTCATTTTACAAGACATTAATGGGCAAGGATCAAAGTGTAATATCTGTTCTGTATTCGGTAAGAGGAGAAATCCTTGTAGGAGAAAATCGAAAAAAATTTTTTCCCAATCCAGAGTGCTTCTGTTTTGGAGAACTGGAATGACTCCACATTAAAACCTGACCTTGTGTCTAACTTTGCCTACGTAGAAGGGCAAGTAAATAAAGACATTTACATGACAAACAACCTTATTTGTAAGAAAGAATCTCTTCTCTAGCACTATATGAATTGAATTATGAGACAACTTTACGTACGTGTGTTTTTCTCACATCAATGAAACTTTGATTTGGGTAAATAAAGACACTCAGCTAAATCTACCATTTTTCTAGAGATTCCACTTTTTTTTTTTTTTTTAGGTGATTACGTGTGAAGATCCTGAAAAACTTGGAGAAAAAATTAGTTTAGAATTTAGAGTAGGGGATCAGTTTTGCATATAAATTTAATGTAAAATGATCACCCGTTTTCAGGACATTATCTAATCGGATAGCGTTTTAAGGCATATAACCAGAATTTTTTTTTTGTTAAGAGAAAGAAATTGTGTGTGTTTTGTGTGGAGGGGGCGGTCATGCTAAAAAGTTAGTAATGAAATAATTATATTTTATCATTTAAAAAAACTCTTCCCTAACACTAAGTCTGGGTAGCAACAGCCCCCCCCCCCTCCCGAACATGGTTACATCTAAGATTTAACTAAAACGGTTACATGTCATTCAAACACTATCTGGTTGGAAAGTGGGTGATCATTTTACATTTACATGAGAAATGGATCCCCACTCTAAAAATCCCCCCCCCCCATCTCAAATTTTTTCAGGGTATTCACACGTAAATAGCTGATGATACTTTCCTACCAGGCATTACCATCTCGTTTTTTTTTTTTTGGGGGGGGGAGGTCATAGTGTATATGTTTTGTTCATCATAATACCACCCTCCTAGGTATTATCACCTCATTTTTTTTTTGGGGGGGGGGGCAGGGATAAACCCTCCTAGCCTTTACCTCCTCTTTTAGCAGGTAGCATAGTATATTTTCATTCGTCATGATACATTCCTTCCAGGTATTACCTTCTTTTTTTTTTTTTTGGTGGAGGAGGGGGGGGGCGGCAATATATTGTATGTTCGTTCCTCACTATACCATCATCCCAGGATTACCATTTTTTTTTAGGAGAGGCGGGGGGGGGGGAGTGTTCGTTCGTCATGATACCATCCTCTTCATCATTACCTCCTCTTTTGGGGATCAGTATATTATATGTTTGTTAATCATCCTCCCAGCCTAGCGAAAATATGCGACCAAAGTTCTTTAATAAAATCTCTAAAATCAATATTTTATAGACCACCTTAGCTGATTAAAAATGGCTGACACGTGTTTATTTTCGTGAAACGCTGAAAATCATTGAAGCTTTTAAAATCATGAATAGTCATTTTATTTCTGACTTGAATAAAGTATTTTAAATAAAGTATTATGGCTCATTTGTTCTTCCAAAGCCAAAAGAAACATTAATTTTCTGACGAGTCCCTGTCGTATCAAAGAACAGATCTCGTCATACGTGGGGGCGGCGTTGTCGTCATATCATTAATGTCAGTTTACTTAGACCAATTTCAAAGTTTACATTACGTTGATCATGATTCTATTATTGACGAAATAAAATCAACTAAAAGGGATTAAGCATCTCGTCCCTACAAGATGGAGTTAGGGGAAACCGTGATGGAGGTAATCCCCCCCCCCCCACCCCCGATTATCTCGAAACCGTGATGGAGGTAGGAAAGGGGGATTATCTCGTAACCGTGATGGAGGTAGGGAGGGGGGATTATCTCGTAACCGTGATGAAGGTAGGGAGGGGGGATTATCTTGTAACCGTGATGGAGGTAGGGAGGGGGGATTATCTCAAAACCGTGATGGAGGTAGGGGGGGGGGTATCTCGAAACCGTGATGGAGGTAGGAAAGAGGGATTATCTTGTAACCGTGATGGAGGTAGGGAGGGGGGATTATCTCGTAACCGTGATGGGGGTAGGATTATCTCGAAACCGTGATGGAGGTAGGATTATCTCGAAACCGTGATGGAGGTAGGATTATCTCGAAACCGTGATGGAGGTAGTAAAGGGGGATTATCTTGTAACCGTGATGGAGGTAGTAAAGGGGGATTATCTCGTAACCGTGATGGAGGTAGGGAGGGGGGATTATCTCGTAACCGTGATGGAAGTAGGATTATCTCGTAACCGTGATGGAAGTAGGATTATCTCGTAACCGTGATGGAAGTAGGATTATCTCGTAACCGTGATGGAGGTAGGAGGGGGGATTATCTCGTAACCGTGATGGAGGTAGGAGGGGGGGATTATCTCGTAACCGTGATGGAGGTAGGAGGAGGGGGGGGGAATTATCTCGTAACCGTGATGGAGGTAGGAGGGGGGGAGTATCTCGTAACCGTGATGGAGGTGGGGGGGGGATTATCTCGTAACCGTGATGGAGGTGGGGGGATTATCTCGTAACCGTGATGGAGGTGGGGGGATTATCTCGTAAGCGTTCTGGAGGTGGGGGGGGGGGAAATTATCTCGTAACCGTGATGGAGGTGGGGGGATTATCTCGTAACCGTGATGGAGGTGGGGGGATTATCTCGTAACCGTGATGGAGGTGGGGGGATTATCTCGTAAGCGTTCTGGAGGTGGGGGGGAATTATCTCGTAACCGTGATTGAAGTAGATGGGGGGATCATCTTGCGATCGTAATTGAAGTGGAGGGAAGATTATCTCGTAATTGTGATGAGTGCGGGGAATTATGTCGTAATAATGATGGGGATAGGGATTACCTTGTCGATGTGAATATGTTAACGTTAACGAGAAAAATATAAATAATGGCGCAATTAAATAAGTAGAATTGACGTAATTGCTTCGTCAAATGCGTAAATAACGCGACAATATTGAACAACGATTATGGATTTCCTATGCACGTCAACTACTAGAATTCGGTAGACTCATTTGGAAAGATTTCTCCAATCAATTTACGATCAGTCGTGAAATTCTGTAAGTGGAAGAAGCAAGTTTACATAGAAATAAAATTTCAAAAATAATAATGAAAATAAAAAGAAGATACTAAAACATTGGAGCATTATTTATGGATTGAAGTTCGGTAGTCATTTAAAAAAAAAATACTTTAAAACAAAAAATCTAGCTCAAACTATAGATAAAAAAAATATTTTCGATTTCATGTAAAAATCAATTTTCAGGGAGGGAGATCTAAATCAGGGATCAATTAGAAACCTTATTTACAAAAGTGGACCCTTTTTTATCTGTATCTATATTTATTTTTGCAAATGCTGTCGTATAGATTATTAATAGTTACCAGTAAATTACTCATATAACTTTTATTATTAATTATATTATAAATTAATATTTTTTAAAATTTGAAATTAATTGAAGACAACAATCCGAAAATGGTGTAAAATATTTACATGACTCCGAACTGAACCCCGACTTCCAGTCAATTTTTTTTTTTACGAAATAAAAATACTCACCAATTGTTTTAAAACTGTTTTTTTATGGTTTCTGCGGCGTATTTGTACCGACTTTTTTCATCTCATCCGACCTGGAAAGTAAAATAAAACTAAATCTGCCATAAAATAATATTAAGGCAGTTTTTAAAAGATTCCCTTTGTCTTGGCGAATAAAAGGACAAGAATCGAACACTTTATAAAATGGGTGTAGAACACAAAATGTTGAAACGGAAGTAGTTTTTTTTTACAGAGTTCAGCAGTAAATGCTGCTTTCGATTTGTTGATGTTTGATTTTATTTAATATTAATGTTTAAAAAATATATATTTTAGCGCCACAAATAAACATTTATTTTATAATTTATATAATATAAATAAACTTTGAAAGATCTAAAAATATTAAATATTATTTTCCTCGCGACAGATATACGTATTTCCGGTTGTTTGTCAATTTGAAAAGTAAAGAAAGAAAGAATGATCTCTCATTAGGATTGGCTTAAAACAGAAACAAAACCCAACCCTAAAATGTTATTTTTCTTTTATTCGCAAATATCAATAGGAATAATTATTATTTAGAATTACTTATGAATTCCTGGAGATGACTCATCCTGATAGTACCCCCTCCGCGTTCTTTTCTATTTATCGATTTTTACGTTTACAATTTTTGCATTACTTTTCCAACTTAAAAAAAAAAAAGTTTCGCCATTTTCAAATATAGAACAGAACAAAAAAGGGGTGAAAAAACAAATGTGCAACAAATAAATGGGCTCTTGTAGAGATCGAATACACGAGCGAAATTTATTTTAGAAGAGTTCCAATTGTTTCAGGGGCAGTAACTCTCTTTTTTTTAGTTCGCAAGGACTCCGAAAATGGAAATTATCCAGTTTTTAAATAAGAAGTCATGCAAATTCAATGAATAGAACATTTTTTGAAGACCCGATCTATACAAGAGCCAATATCTGCAATAATTTAATATTTTAAACTATAAAAAAATAAAAAATCTGTTAATCCAAAACGAACAGTTTTATTGACTGTTCGTTTTGCTGGTTTTGAAATGAAAAAATATACTGTTGATTTTCCCAAATTCTATTTTGTTCAATAAATGTTCTATCAATATACTATTGATTTTTTCAAATTGTTATTTCTTCGAAAAATGTTCTATTATCTCGTAACCGTGATGGAGGTAGGGACGGGGGTTTATCTCGTAACCGTTAGAAGGAGATGGCGTCGATAAGCAATGCACGTGTACCGCTGGGCCCCTGATACTCTCTCAAAAATCGAAAATTAAACAACATACTGTTAGAACAGTAAATTTTCGCACGATTAGTGACATTTATTGAATGCGTTTCTAACAGTATTTCGGGGTATATGTTACGAGACTCAGCAGAGGCGCGAACGGGGTCCAAAAAAAGAACGAGAAAGGGTTTAAAAACATAAATTTGCAACAAGTGAAGTTGACCTACGACGAGAATAGATATTTTTCTACTTACCTATGTAATTTGTTTTTATTTTTACGTATTATAAATGGGTTTTCATTAGATGTAAAAAAAAAAATTCTTGTTTTTTTCCCCCACCGTTTTCACAAAAACAATATGGCGCTCCTAGTGCATTTGTTAGTAATCCCCCCAAATCGGCCATGTTTTTTTTCTAAGATACGGTGTCAAAACTATTGATTTCTAATAAATAGCACTTCAAACGGGTTTAAAATACAAACAAATAGCACATGCAAGTTTGAAACTAACTTTTACAGCTTACAGTTACTTTTATTTGTTGTAATTTGTTGTTTTTTTGCGTTTTTACTCTGCTGAGTCTCGTAAAAGATTCCCGTATTTCGTTTTCTTTTCGATTTTTAAGCGATTATCAGGGGTCCAAGTAGATTGCTTATCGACAATATCGTCTTTTTCGTTCTAACTGAACACTAGTGGACACTATGTTTGTTTTTACCGAAAGAAAAATACTTTAAAATAAGTTAAAACACAAATAAACTTATCCATGTAGTTAGAAGAGTAACATATCTTGCCTTTGGTAACATTTATTTGTTGCGCATTTGTTTTTTTCACCCCTGTTTTGGTCTGTTGACTACACTTGAAAATATCGAAAAGCTTTATAAACATCTACTTGGAAACAATGGACAACTGATGGTTTTTGTTGAGTTGATTCTTATTTCAGTCATAAATTATTTAGAGGTAAATGGGTTTTGGCATTTCTTCCAAACAACTTATTTGTACTTAAACCATTTGTGTGTGTGTGTGTGGGGGGGGGGGCAAAGGCATCGACAGAGCGCATACATTCATAGGACGAGTGTTTTTCACAAAAAAAAAAAATATATAGCAAGGACATATCTCTTACATAGGTAGAGGATTGCATCAGGAGTCAGGTATTTTCTGGAGCAGTGGAATGATCCAACCATTTTTCCAGGAACCTTAGCACCAATTTGGATATAAGTCTTCCATTTTAGATCTGAAGTGAAAGTCAGTATTAGAAGCTTTTATAAACAATGGGATACCTCTAGAAAAGAGCCATTCATTTCAACTGAGGCAAAACAAGGATCTGAGCATCGGAGGTGAAAGGAGGGCAGCTTGATTTTAGCGGTGTTAAAAGTAACGAGCCACTTTTTCCTCATTGCACCATTCTGCTCAAGATTGAAAGAGAGAGAATCAGTAAGAACTTGCTCACAAATGCTCTTCGAAATGCTGCCATAGACATGTCTGCATAGGTGTCAAGAAATGATCTGAGAATATGAGTTGGAATATCATTAATGAATATACGGAAGAGGGTTGGGCTCAGAATAGATCCTTGAGGCACAACGGCTTTGATACTATGTGCTTCAGACTTCTGCGCATAAACAACTAATATCAGAGATAAACGCCATTGCCAGATATAATTCTATAATTAACAACTTTGTGAAGCAACCGTTTGTGCCAGACCCTATCAAAGTCCTTTGATAGGTCTAGAGCTATTGCCCTAGAAACAAAGCCCCCATAGAGAGATTCACTGATCCCATGCAATATTACAGTCAGCACGTCAGTTGTTGATCTTGCTAAGGTGATTGACAATTTCTTCATTTATCAGATTCAAACAACTTACTCGTGCAACATAAGGAGACTGATTGGTTTGAAGTGGGTATATTTGCTGATGACACCACGCTTTACTCTCGTCATGTGGGTAAAACGGACGTTCACATATCCGAGGCAATGGCTGAATCCTTAGAAAGTGACCTCCACTCTGGAGTTGAATCACATCATAAATGGATGGTAACATTTAATGCTTATAAGACGAGGCTCCTTTCCTTCAACAACTACAAGAAACCTCTTCAACCACCGATTGCCATGGCAAATAACATCCTATCTGAGAGTCTAACATTCACAGGTAACATGAATTGGAACAAATACATAGAAAACATTGCCAAAGCTGCTGCAAAGAAAGTGGGCTCCTTCTACCATGCTAGTAAACTTCTCACACCTGACATCCTATATATCTACAAAGCCACCATATTGTTGTCACATCTGGGCTGGTGCACCATCCACTAGTTTCTTCCTCTTAGACAAGGTCCCAAAAAGAGTCACCAACTTAATAGAACTTTCACTAACCACCAAGCTCTAGTCCTTGTGTCATCGCCGCAATGTTGCATCGTTGTGCTTGTTTTACAAGTAGTTCAATAGAATGTGCTCTGATAAACTTGCTGCTCTTGTGCCCCATTGACGTAAATATACTTAACCAATACGACAATCAGCTAAATCCCATCCATTCACTGTGTAGGTCCCCAGATTCTGGAGAGCCTTCTCCTCCAATAGCTTTATTCCTCATGCTGCCAGCCTTTGGAACTCCCTCCCTGCTCCCTGTTTTCCCGACTGTACTGATATGCAGAAATTTAAAACTAATGTAAACAGACATCTTGCTGCACGGCTCCCAATTTAGGATGATCCCCTAAACTTTCACCCTAATTCTCAGTAGCCTTTTATGTCTACAGTGGTGGCCTGCCTTGGGGTGAACTATGCTTAAAAAAAAGGCAAATGGCTTTAACGAATCAAAACAAATTCCATTTTTCTTTAATTATTTCCCGTTTGCCTCAAATAATATGAGATGTGTGAGAAGGACAATGTGTATAGCGTCTACACCAACTGCCATAAAAATAATCAGTTGTTCGTACTGGGGCTGAAGGAACAAGACAGTGAAAGAATCAGTGGCGACGGCTGAAAATAAATTCTCTGGAAGATTATTGATATACAGAAGAAACAGTGTTGGCCTAGAATATAGCCCTGAGGAACACCAGCATTAATAGGAAAAGAGAAAGAAAATACACCGTCCAAAGTTACTCGCAAGCTTCGATCAGAAAGAAAAGACCTAATAATGTCAAGAACCTCACCACCAATACCATAACCCTGAAGTTTGTGTACAAGACCAGAATGCCGCACTCTGTCAAACGCCTTCGAAATGTCAAGCCGAATGGCTCTACCCTCTCCTGAATTATTCATAAACTGATAAATCCACTCAGTTACAACAGTGAAAAGATCAGCAGTTGAACGAAAACCAAGAAAGCAATACTGAACATCACTAAAGAGGCCCAGACTTTCCAGAAAATGAACAAGCTTGCCGTTGAGCAACCTTTCAAAATTAATTGATTTGTGGACGAACTCGATCTTCTTCGTAAAGTTTAGTAAAATTTTGTCAAATAGTTTTTGGTAATCGTGATTATGAGAGCTTCAATGATTCACTTCAATGAATTTAAATTTATAATCTTTTATAAGTCAATGTCTGTTTATTTGTGCGTCATAGAAATCGCTATGTTAGCAGAACATTCAAATAAGTTTTAAAAAGAGTTAAATCTTTCACAGAATCTACAGACACCATTGAAATTTTTTTTTTATTCCATCTGGGGTCACTAGGGGCAATTATCGGTTAGGTCCATAAAATAAGTGAAATATATTAGGACGTAAAGAAACGAAATGCATTTTAAAAAGATAGATTTTCTTCCTTTCCTAAAACAAATATAAAATTAAACAAAGAATGTCTCAGTCAAGAATGCATTTAAAAAAAGGTTTTAAACGTTTCCATAATTATTTTTATTGGTATTTTTAAGATTTAAAATAATTAAGCAAAAAGTGATTCATTTTGATTCATTAAAGCTATTTGACATTTTACAGTAACGTTAAGAAACACAGCGTTATCCAATATTTTGGTGCTTCTTTATTTTCACGACGACGTGAAAATATTTAAAGAAATGTATAAACTTTGTTATGTACTTACGTGTTAGCTGAAAATAAGATTGTACAAAAAAGATTATGCAAATTCATCCAGTATTTATTCAATTATAAGAAAAAGAAAAAAAAACGATTTTTCGTATCTGTAGACATTTATACTTACTTATTAGGCAAGGGAGATAACTCAATTTTTTTTTTCAAGAAAACTCAAAATGGCGACCGATAGATGAAATCGTTTTTATTTTTAATTTAATAAATACTAGATGAATTTGCATAATTTTTAGTGTTTTTTCAGCTACCACGTAAGTACATAACAAAGTTTATACATTTCTTTAGCTATTTTTTTAAGAGAGGCCTAACATGTTGTCGTGAAAGTAAAGAAGCACCAATATTTTTTTTAGAACACCACCAACCTGAAAAAAAGAAAATCATTTTTAATTTTTAAAAATTATTAATGGAAATCGCTCCAGACAAGGCATGAAGCCACTTAATGTAAGGAGCTAACAAGAACGAAAGATGATTATCGCAAAGACAGGAGATGCCTATTGGCCTTAGTCTTGAAAAGACCAAGGCTATAGGTAGGAAGAAAACAGTCAGCAGGAAGAGAGCTCCACAAGCCTGCAGTTCTTGGAAAGAAGCTATGGGAATAGGAAGCTGTATTACAATGAGGTATCAAAACAGTGAATTGATGTAGACCACTAAACCAACGAGCTGGAACAAAAGAAGCAGGAAATAGATCACATGATTCTGAATAACACATGTCATAATAGTATTTATAGAAAAGACTGAAACTATCAACATCACGTCTGTAAGAGAGAGGGTGAGGAGAAGAAGAAAGGGTGTGACTTATCAAATTACAGATACGTTTTTGCACCTTATCAAGAACCCTCAAATGGGACAGAGATTCACCAGCCCAAATATGACAACAGTACTCCATACACGGGCTTGATTGTGGATTTGTAGAGATAGAGAATAGCCTCATGTGTGAGAAAGTGTTTGGAGCGATAGAGAGAACAGACTTTATGAAAAGCAGAAAGAGCAATGGATCCAATGTATGAACTTCAAGAAGGATTTGATGAGAGAGACTGACCAAGAAGTTTCAGAGTCGATTTCTCCTCAAGAGCAGAGCCATCCATGAGAATCTCAGGAAGAAAAGGGTTATATTGTGGCTAAGGAAGAAAATGGGAATTTAAACAGCGTGCATGCATATTAAAATGGAAATAAATGAAAGATTGAATGAGTTGAAGGGTCACCAGTTAGCAAGTGCTAACTTAACACATGAACAGAGTTTTGTAAATGAAAAATCAAGGAAAACATGACAAAACATTTATATAATTATAACTTTACAAGAATTATAAAGTCATTCAGTGAATAATTAGACACGAGGGCTAGGGATGTGTCCATCTATATATTTGTTAGTGTGAATAATATGTGTGTGTGTGAGTAATAGGCAGTGTGGCACTACGTAAGTATCGGCCTACCTTTGTTCTGTTAGTGCGTGTGAGTGGATGGCAATTTGCTTCTGTTCGCCTGACTCTTGTTAGTGTGTAAGAATGTGAGCGCGAGATGATGGAAGCTGTACGTGCGTCTGAGTGTTCCTTTCTTTCGCCTCGCCCGGACAAAGGCGAGCGGGGGAGGGGGGTAAGCATACGTTCTGGTCTTCTTCCGATATCCACAGGCCTGAATCTGAATTCACTTGTTCGTTTCTCCATTTTTATTTGAACTTTTTTTTTTTAAACTGGGTTCACTCTAAACAAGGCAAGTTGCCATTGTAGACGTAAGGGGCTACTGAGAATTAGGGTGACAGTTTTGGGGGTCATCCTAAATTGGGAGCTGTGCAGCTAAATGTTTGTTCACATTAGTTTTAAATTTCTGCATGTTGGTACAGTCGGGGAAACAGGAATCAGGGAGGGTGTTCCAAAGGCCGGCAGTATGAGGAAAGAAGTTATTGGAGTAGAAGGCTCTCCGGCATCTGGAGACCTCCACAGTGAATGGATGAGATTTAGCTGATTGTCGGGTTGGTCAGGTTTATTTACATCGAGGGGTCACTAGAGCAACAAGCTCATCAGAGCACATTCCATTGAAATACTTGTAAAACAAGCACAAGGATGCAATTTGTGGCGATGGGACAGAGGCCAGAGCTTGGTGGATAGTGAGTGGCCTATCAGATTGGCGACTCTTTTGGAGACTATTAAGTTGGTGACTCTTTTTGGGACCTTGTCTAAGAGGGAGAAACTAGTGGGGTGTGCACCAGCCCAGATGTGACAACAATACTCCATGCATGGGTGGATGTTGGCTTCGTAGAAATATAGGATACTGTCAGGTGTTAGAAGTTTGAGTCGGCTTGTTGCTTTTTATTTTCCAAAATGAGTGGTGATTCTTTTTATTGGCCAAAAATTATGATTTAACGACAACATGTGCAAACTCTTCTTGATTTTGGAAGCGAAGAGGTGAGCGAATCTAAATGAAACTGAAAAAGAAAGAGAGTAGTTCTTCAAGCCAGTATCTTTTTGGTGTTCGTTCGAATCGCATATCTACTTCACTACACAATTACTCATATCATCAATGTACTATTGTACTCTCTGTTAATCCTTAGTACAGTTTACTATACTATTTCAGACTAATGTACTATCGGTCAATGTTCAATTCAGGAGGGTATCGGTAGTGTAGTATCTGTTCTGTTATAATGAAAGCATCCTTCCAGGCTTTACATGTTACTTTTTGGGGGGGTCAGTGTAGTATCTATTCTGTTGTCATGAGACTATCTTCCCAGGCATTACTTCCTCGTTTGGGGGGAGAGGGCAGTGTAGTATATGTTCGTTCGTCATGATACCATCCTCCCAGGCTATCAAAAATATGCAACCAGAAGGAGCATATATATATACTAGTAAATATAAAGTACAATGATCAATCTTCTTGATAAGAAAGTGTTATTGATCGCCCAGTTCTTGACCACATGATGTAGGACATCATTTTTTGGGTATTTCCGAAATGGCCACCATTTATTACATTTTTTTCAGAACTAGTGTGACAAAGCAGCCGGGGCCGACGGGGATCGGGTACCCTGGTTGCGCACTAGTATGCACCTTGGTGATGATGCTAGGCCCTACGTAGAGACGAGGTGGAGATATAAAGCTAGTATATATTGACGTGGAAACAGGCTTGTTCAGACAACGGAAAAAGTGCGCCGGGCTGGCTGGAAGAGTCGTGTTGAAAGTTGGTTTTGTTCAACCCCACGCGGGGCCGACGCTAAACAGATGTTGCCAAGAATTTGGGCAAAATCTTAATCACCAAAAGGCTAATAGAAAGCGCGAGCTGACGGTCAAGATAACCATCTAAACCTGTCTTCATTAGTTGAGGGAGATGGATGATGACCACCCGGCGAGAAAATAACAAGTAATTGTTTTGGTGATAACAGTAAAACCAGAGAGGAAAATCCCATTTATCTGTGTCGTAGAAGGGGGGGGGCGCCCGTCCAGACCCCTGAGAGAGAAAGAAACACATAGAGAAATATGTTGGAGAAGAGAGGGTGTAGCAATGAACATTTTCAATAAGAGTCTATGCGTGCAAACGCCCAGAGTGAGATCCCCAGAGACGACAGAATGAGCTGGGCAGCGACACTGGCCAGTCGCGTGCTCGTTCGACCATGAACAGAGCCGGACAAACTCCTATCGTTTTTCCTTTAACATAGATTAGTGACTTAAATAACAACTTGCGAATGAATTCACACACGCACAGAGAGACAACGAAATAGCTTAGCGCCAAAGGCATTTACCATACGATAGACTTTAATTCAACGTTAAATCAATTCTTTTCTTTTTGTTGTTATTAATAATTACCTTCATACAAAAAGGCCCCGCCGAGTTGTTGCATTATTCCTTTCGCTTTGTGCTGCTTGAATAATCTTTGCCTTCACAGAGTCAGCCGATTGCTATCACTCAGTAATCGTTCGCTGATATAAACAGTTTCAACGTGAGAGTCAGACGAGAGACGAGATTGAAGAAGCCATCATCATCATCGTCATCTTTCCGGCCTAGAGGAATATCGATCGACATATTTTTTATTGCCACTACGACGATCGGCCAGAGAGTGTTCACGGTCTGGCAAGATCTCTGTGTAGAGTACCAGAGGCGTGGGCAGTGAGACAGAGACACGAGTGGGGTACCCAGTTATCAGTGGCACCGCGACCAGGATATTAAACAAATGTGCATGAGTGGCCAACGATACCCACGGGGCCAGAGAGGCGTGTGGGGCACCTGTCATACTAGTAGATAAACCCACAAAAAACTATTACTACTATAGTAGGTATATAGTTTTTTTTATATAAATGTAGCCTTAAATGATCCTCCATTTCTTTTTAGCACTGTAACTAAATTTTTTTACCAGCAAGTCTGAATGAAAAAATCGTAAAATCACATGTAATCGCCTAAAAAATAAGCCTCTCCCCTCAAAAAAACCCACAGAATTTATCTCCCATAGCAAAAAACAAAATGGGGAAGGGAGGAGTTAAGGGCTCTAAAACGCTAGAATGGCCGGGAAATGGAAGATCATTTTACGTTAAATTTATATACGAAACTGATCCCCCACTCTAAATTCTAAAATACTTTTAAAAAAATTTCGGAAAGGACACTGCACTGGGAACTATTTTCGCACAGATGCTGAATTTTACCTAGTGTAAAACTTTCATTTATTTCCAAAACTTTATGTTGAATTGTCAACTGAATATAGTTCCACTCAACCAAGTGGTGATAAGGCCATCGACCTGATCACTGCACTATGTGATAATTACTGCGCTGCAGAGGTATCACATGACATGAAAATTAGGCGTCAAATTTGTTCTTTCAAAATTGTATCTTCAGTCCGAGAATAAAAGTTGTGCAATACGCACGTATTATTGTTACCCCATTCTATTCTTGTCTTTTCTTCTATGTCTTTGTGACTCATAGTCTACCACGATGTTACGCTCTACCCCTCTCAAAGCTTAACACTTTATTTTCTATGTTTCATGTATTTTTCCTATCATTTACGTACTTTCTAATTTTTTACTTTCTGTGATGCTTAACGATTTCAATAAATCTTTTTTAATTTTTATTGGTGCCGAATATCATAAAGTGTTGTGGTTTTTTTTATTCCTAAATAATCCTTTTACGTATATATATATATATTTTTTTACTTTACTTTAAGTTAATTAAAATGCATAACAATAAAATCCCTTTGAAGATAAATCCTGGGGAAACACTTTGAATTATCTCCTCCTGTCATTTGACTCTTCAAAATCAAAGATAGAATCTTTTTCTGTAATACAGAAGCATCCAAATTAGTAATAGTTTAATAACAATTTGGTTAAATTAATAAGTTAATGACAAAACAATACCGTCATAATTAAATTTAACTTTTTAAATACTATTTTAAAAAAGGGCACTTCTTTAGTTTAGCTGTGAATCAGAAATCAATTTTGAAGAGTTACATTCACTCCTAACCATGGCCATCCCAACTACAGGCCAGGCAAACGCACGTGTGACAGTTTAACTGGGGGCCAGTCAGTCAGTCACCAGATAAACTTTTAGCTGGTAGCACTTCGTTTCCACTGCTCCAAGGAAATTTCATTCCCAAAATAACTTTTAACTCATCAAATTTATTTCAGCTGAGGTTCTGTTATTTTATCATTATTTACATTTGGATTATAAGTTTGTGAGTATACTGTTAAAAGTCAGAATTTAATTTTTAATGTTTTAAACGTTTTATTTACATGTAAACAGCTTTGTTCATTAACGACAAAACTTTTTTTTTTTTAGTTTAAAAAAATATTGTCTTTGAGAATTTGTAGTTGGGATGGCCATGCTCCTAACCCAATCAACCGGAAGTAATTCAGACTTTAAATTTTTTATCCAAAAATGGATCTTTATTTTTACCAGTATTTAAAAATAACTTTTCGTTTTATAAAGTTCTAAATTATACACAAAAAAAAATCAATGTTGACTGTTTGATAAAAAAAGCAGACACACTCTTCATTTTTTTTAATAAAGTTTTAAATTATACCATTGACAATTCGTTTTATAAAAAAACACGGTTCGCTGTTATTATTGTTCGCTTTATTGATTGTTTTGAATAAAAAAAAACTTCTAATTCTATATTACTTCCGGTTGATTGTCTCCCCCTGTTTTCAAAATTAAAAATAAATAAATTCTGATTCACAGCTAAACTAAAGAAGTGCCAAATAACAGCATAGTTAAAAAAAAATAAAGCGAAATAAAAATAAAAGTAAAAAGACTCCCGACTAACGTCTGATAGGTACAGCTAGTTTTAGATAAAAATGATTTTATCTTTTCAATAAATCAAAATTTAATTAAAATCCGATAATTTTATTATTTGTTACGATATTTTAAAAAGTAGGAACGTACTTATTTCATAGGGACTATTTATGTCGCCGAACTACGGAAATGAACTCGATTTTATTGGTTCCGGTGAAACGAAGCCACTCTTTACATGCACCCAGTATTTGGTGCATGGACATTTTCGCATCCAACACAGACGATGACGAACAACAAGTTTGGCTCGAAAACTGTTTTTGTGACAGTTGGGACGACAAGGTTCGACGATTTAGTGCGCCAGGTGGTTGCTGACGAAATGTGTCAGGTAAAATATTATTATTATTATTATTATAGTAGGAGACCCCCCCCCATCCTGGGAGAAAAAGAAAAGTGAAAGTAAAATGTTATTATTATTAGTATTATTGTTATTATTATTAACTACAAATTCAATATTTTTTTTATTTTAGTAAAACAGTATTTAAAATGATTTTCTTTTTTCAGATTGATTATTTTCGTGCTAAAAAATCGATGGAAGTAACATTGTACACGTTTCGTGTTTTCTGTTTGTTTCGTATTTTTTTAATAAACCATTTAGCTGTATTTATCCGGTGTTACCCCAGTGGAGAGCTTAGAGAAGGATACA
This sequence comes from Sepiola atlantica, assembly GCA_963556195.1. Taxonomy (NCBI): domain Eukaryota; kingdom Metazoa; phylum Mollusca; class Cephalopoda; order Sepiida; family Sepiolidae; genus Sepiola; species Sepiola atlantica. Next base: position 85,441,174 of record OY744533.1, read on the forward strand.
ATTCAAAATATAGTTATATTTACAATTAAAAAAAAAGGTGCTTATCCAGTTTAAGGGAGACATTCGAAGAAAAACAAAACAAAAAAACAAAAGAAAAAACTGAGGAATATCTGTTTGATGTACGTACCTGTCACGGGCTGAAAATATCCTATACCAACAATCGCGTAAATTAATCAAGTATTTTTTTTTTATATAAAAGAAAATTAAATTTTAACGAATAACGTGGAAATACGGCCGGCGTTACGGCTTATTCAAGGGAGATAACTGAAATTCATAAACCGTAATGGCGGCCGTATTTCCACGTTATTCGTTGATCGGTAAAATTTATTTTTCTTTCATAAAATAAAAACTACTTGATTAATTTACAAGATTTTTGGTATAGGATATATTCAGCCCGTGACAGGTACGTACATCAAACAGATATTCCTCAGTTTATTTATTTATTTTTTTTTCGAATGTTTCCCTTAATCTCGATAAGCGCAAAAAAGAGGGATTTAAATAAATAAATAAATAAATAATTCTCCTTTATTTTTGATTTCAATAAAGATTCGATTAATAGTAAATAAATGATATTTAAAATTTTTCTTTTTTTCAAATTGATTATTTTTTGAATGAATACAATATTCGACACGTTTCGTGTTTTTTGTTAGTTTCGCACTTTTTATTTTAGTTTCGTACTTTTTATTATGAATAAATAAATAATTATTTTCATCGAAAAATACCCGAGAACAAAAAATATCCTTTTAGTTTTTAGGTTTATTTTTTTAATAATTTCGGGTATCTTTTACGACGCTCAGCTGAGTCGCGAACGGGGTCCAAAAAAAGAACGAGAAAGGGTTTAAAAACATAAATTTGCAACAAGTGAAGTTGACCTGCGACGAGAATAGATATTTTTCTACTTACCTATGTAATTTGTTTTTATTTTTACGTATTATAAATGGGTTTTTATTAGATGTAAAAAAAAAATTCTTGTTTTTTTTTCCCACGACTTTTTACAAAATTCAATATGGCTGATTCAGGTGCATTATTACCAAAGCCCCCCCCCCCCCAAATCGGCCATTTTTTTTTTCAAGTTCCAGTGACAAAACTATTGGTTTCTAATAAATAGCGGTTGTAACGGTCTAAAAATACAAACAAATGCCACAGGCAAGTTTGAAAATAACTTTTACAGCCTACAGTTACTTTTATTTGTTGTATATTTGTATTTTTTAGCGTTTTTACTCTGCTGAGCGTCGTAAAAGATACCCTTTAAAAGACATTAAGTTTGGTACTTCTGCAGTTTACGGACCTATGGCCGCGGTGTGGAAGTGTTGTGTGTTAATGGCAGGAGATTCAAAAGGAAGAACAAAGGATTATGGATATTAACCACAGTGGCGAAGGATGCCATGATGGTTTTGCGATAATGAATCCCCCAACCATAGGTAGTGTGATAGATGCCTTTGTCACGGCACGTAATCTCACTGTTCAGATTCCACCATCGGACCACGTGTAGATCAAATAAAACAGTTATGATTTAAGACAAACAAAGAAGAAAGGAAGAAAACAATATTATTAAAAACTTATATTAAAAACGAAAGCGAAGGAAAGATGAAGCTAAACAAAATAATATGCATTTTATAAAAGTTAATAAAAAGGAAAACATTTATATTAACAAAACAATTTATTTATTTAATATTTTATAAGCGATATATATGCGAGCGCGATGAATGTCTTTTTGTGTGTATATTTGTGAATGTGCGAAGAAATAAGAGTTCGTTTGGATTAAAGATAGATTGTAGAATGTTCGTCAAATTGAAAGATAGATTCTTGAATTGAAAAGGGTTACCTTTCTCTTCCTCCCCCACCTTCTCGACCGAAGCCGTCGGTGGGGGGGTGTTTGTCGGCGAGCGTTCTTTGTGTGCGTTCGTTCGTCTCAGAACGCTGAGGGAAAAAGAGAGAGAGAGAGAGAAAAGGAACGCGTGTTCCTTTATTGACCCCCAACTCACGCGTGGTCAAGTTGGTAAGTCAGTATCCTATTGGCCGAAATCTCTTGGCCAACGTGATCCTGCAAGATTTCACGAGTTTCTCCCTTTCAGCGACGAAAAAGGGTCAAAGAAAGAAAGAAAGAGAGAGTACCTAATTGTGGTGTTCACCACAGACCTTTCTGAAATAACGTTATTTAAAAACCCTTTCTTAATATGGGGGGGGGGGCGTTGTTAAATATTCTGTACTTTCACCTAACAATTTAATAAACAAAAAATACCGTAAACATTGAATTTAACTTGAAACTCCTATCTTAAAGATAGCGCTGTCCGTAAACTTCCGAAGTACCAAAAAAAAAACATTAAAATAATAAGTTATGGCATTAAGTTTAGTTTCATTATCGTACACGTGAAACGCCGATATGAAAACTAAACTGGGAAAATATAGACGCTATCTTTATAAACACGTGAAAATGCCGAGGCTAATGACACATAACTCGAGTTAATAATTTTCTAGTTAAGAACGTTAACAAGGAACCATATAAAAAAAGGGTAAATCAATTTTATCGTATTTTACATTAGGCAGACCACACTTCGGAATAATTAGGTAAACAGGGAGAAGTAACTCTCCTAACAGGTCGGTGCTTGTACAGAGAAGTGTCCGTATTAAATTATCAATAAAGTATTATATACTTACGCAGCAGATTTAAATAAGTATCCTCACTAAAAAGTAGAAAAAAATGATCGAGTAGAATTTTAATTAAAAATAAAAATCGGTTTCATCGTATTTTGGTGAATGCAATTTATTTATTACTTGTTAATATGACAGACTGAGTTATCTCCCCCTGAATTTTGTGTTTTTTCGCTCGAATCAGTGGTCGAACCCGATTATATCCCCACAAAGCCGACTCTTTTCTAAACCAGCATTTTGAAATGATGGCATTTTTATCTTGTTTCTTTTTAATCAATTTACTTTTTATTTTCATCCTTCGTCTTCAGAAATTTCGTCAAGCCGGTTTTAAACGGATGATCGTACAAACAGGATCCAGTCCCATTCCGATCCAGACGCAGGTTTGTGGATTAGACGTGCATTGCTATGATTATAAAGCTTCTATTCATGACGACATCAAAAATGCTGACCTTGTAATCAGCCATGCAGGTAAAAATGGTTTTCATTAGGATAATTTCTGGCTTTTGGGTTGGGATCAGGGTGTATTATCTGTTCAATCCTCGTTCAGAGCAGGAGAAATCATTTTCGACTTGGGGAATTTTTATTTTTATCCCATCCACAGGGCTACTTTGTGGGAAGCTGGATAGCTCCCACATTAAAAACTGATATTGTGTCCCACTTTGCCCTTTTAGGAGAGACAAGTAAATAGAGAGTCGAAATAAATTGATAAATGAAGTAATCACAATGTTATATTCCGCAAAAAAGCAATTTATTCAATTAATTTTTTCCTTAAGCCAGGCTTTTCAAAGATCAAAATCTTATCATTAGAGGAAATTGCTGGGATAGATAAGTTGGCAAAGGCCAAGATTTAAAATTTGAAAAAGTAAAATAAAGATTGTGGGGGGGAAAAAAACACAAGGCAAAAAGCTGCCCGAATGCAAGCAAATGTCTGATTGCAAAAAATCCAGTGTCAAAAAGTCCAACGGAGAAATTGATTTGTAGGTAGGTCGTTAGAAGGCACGAGAAATAAAATGAGAGGTTTCAAAGTTAAACTCCAGAAATCAACCTCTTCAAGTGCGGCCAAAATAGATAGAATCCAGAGGGTAAAAAGTCCAATAGAGGGTTCATTCATGGATGCAACAAGGCTCAGTGATTCGTGAGGTGGGGAATATTAGCCATCTATCTGCTCTATCCAGTATATTGAGCTAGCTGTATACTTTTCACAATAGGTTTTACCTTTCCTAAAAGTTCGCTTTTAGTTCTCCACTTTATATATATATGTATATATATATATATGTATATATATATATATATATATATATATATATGTATATATATATGCAAACATTGTTAAAAATAACAGAATTTGTCAGTTTAATTACACTTTTTTTATTTTTTTCAATTTTTCTGATGGTCTTTTTTGTATTAAAATCAAAAAAATTAATAAATGTTCCATAGGTTTCACGAACGTTTTCGATTCTTCGTCGAATAATCCTCAGGTGTCAAAAGCAAATGAACAAAAAAGCTGGAGAAAGAAGAGAATTAAAATAAAAAAGACGGCGGGGAAACGCACATAGAACGTTTTTCACATTGTTCCAGGAAGTCGTTGACAATTTAAATTCAGCGACGCTAGATGGCATCACAGAACAAAATCGCATTACGTTAAGCATTTTAAAATGTTACCACTAGTTTCATATGTGATGTTGTTAATTTTAGGTTGTTGTGTTTTTATGTAGATAGCTTTGAGTATTTTGAATTTTTAAAAATTGGTCTCGGAATGTATAATTTTAGTGTTATTAACTAGAATTTGTCTTAAATCAGAGGAAGGGAAGTTATGTTTTTGTAGATGTTGGTAAATTGAGCTAGAGTTTACAAGATGCATGGTGAGGCAGCGGGATAGGGTAGTGCTTGTAAAACCAATGTAGTAATTAGCTTTATAGCTACATTGGTTTTAGCCAGGTTAGTCTATAATAAATGGTAGGAAAAAACTGGAAACATTGTTTACATCGTAGCATTCAAATGTGATTTTGAAGTCTTTAAAATCTGTTCGTAATTATTCAACTTTATAAGCAGCAAAGTTGAGTATTATTGCATAACATACCCTTTTCACGTAAAATGCTCGGCCTGTAACACCTAACCTGTAACCCTAGCCTGCTCTATGCCTGGTCTTGTCACCGTATGGTTTATCCATGTTCCTAAAACAAGGAAAAACAGTATTTTTTAATCTGAAATGACATCATACAGCAGAAATAAAACTAAGTAGTTGGCCATATATACTGATGCTGATTTTTTTTATCGCCTGCCAATAATATTTGTAAATAATTGATTTTTAAGCACATTTAAAACAACATCAAAATGAATAAATAAATGTGACACTGTTGTTTTAAGTAAGCCTCTCTAAAAATTTAAATTCTAGTAGGCTGGATTTAATTTAACATTCTTTCTGGTCTCAACAATAGTAGTGACAGCAGCAGTCGAACAATTTCCATAAATATTGAATTCTGATTGGTTAATTTTTACAAAATACTCAATTCAGATTGGTTACCGAAATCGGACTTCAACCAATCAATAAGCCACCCTGTCGGCGAGGCCACAAATTCTCTGACTGCAACCACATGCAGAAGGGTAACCCCTCCTCCTCCCCCCGAAAACCGAGCCACCTGTAGGCCATGGATGGCGACCCGCGATGCCTTAGGACGGGATCCTGGTAGCTGAGCCATTCTTTCACTTCAGCCCTTACTTCGACTAGACGGGAGATCGGAGAAGCTTGATCCAATCAATCGGCATGTCAAGTCATTCCCTAATATCTATATATTCATCCCCAACCGTATTATTCAATCTGATTCTTCAAAAAATCAAAACCTTATTTCCCATTTTTATTTTCTTCACAAATAGATACTAGAAGGCTGAAGATTACCAAGGAGTCATTTTTCTTTTTTAAAGAGTAATATTTTATAAGAATAATGTCACTCGTGAGGTGCTTCCTTGGTGCTCCGTTTTCCTGTTCTTGAGTAATGATGGTACCCTCTGTGAAATTTCCTTCGAAGAGTAATGTTTTCCAAGAGTAGTGCAATGTATTCTGAAGGCAATGTATTCTAGGAATATAAATAACTATCCTGCCTATAGAATTATATTTGACAACTTGATTCGGCATTAAATAAACCATAGATGGTTGATATGCCGTAAAACAAACCAAACCCAATCGGTAAGAGTTGCTTTGGGAACAGATAACACATCATCATCATCATCAACCGATTTATTTGTTGAATCAGGCCACAATTAATCTTTTGATGAGGGTGAGGACTGATTGTCTAATCGTATTTTGACTAGACATTGTTTTTAAGGCAGTTTTACGGATGGATGCCTATCCTTTACCAACTTGAACACTTTTGGCAGTCTAAGACCTCCACCATCCATTCCATTACACAAAGTGTCCCCATCTAACTAGGGCTGATGTTGTTTCCACTTGAGCATACACCAATGTCATACATTACCTGTGAGTTGCCGCATATACTACTGTCACCCAGGTTGTGACAGGCCACCCAAAGATAGCATTTGCCACATGCCCTGTGGACGGAGATTAGCTTGGTGAGTGTCGGGACGTGTCCACATACCAGTGGGCTCTGCACACTGCACCTCTAGGGCTCCAATCTACTCAGATATACCTAGCCAATTAGTCTGGGGCCGCAAGGAGCCCAGTATCCGTGGTGTCCCGCAGGAAGGTTTTGTCAGTGTTGTCGGTGTAGAGGTTATATACCAGCAGGGAAAACTTCCGCACTCGGCTTCCTTCTGAAACACAAGAGACATGCACAACTTCACTGTTGCATACACTGTCTAAAACACAGGAAGCACATATTGGTGTGCCACTTAAGCTTCCGCACAAATCTTTGCCAGATGTTTCGATGAGAACACTGTTCAATCAGCAGTTACTACTAAACTGCTCATGCGGGCAAACTACGCACGCACGCACGCACGCACGCAAAGGCTGCTCTTGTTGATAAGAAACTCTAAATCTTTTCTTTTTGATTTCACTGAACAGATACTGAATCTCTTCTTTTTTCCACAGAGATTTCACTCTTTTACAAACTTTATTTTATAAAAAGAACCCTAACCCTCCCTTCTCTTTTTTTTAGGTGCAGGCACTGTTCTTGAAACTCTATCACTCGGTAAACCTCTTATCACGGTTGTAAATGAAAAGTTGATGAACAATCACCAAATGGAATTGGCGCAACAGATGCACAAAGATGGACATTCCTTGTACTGCACATGCAGGTGGGTGTTGTCGTCGGTTATTTTACACTTCAATCTGTTTTTTTTTTTTTTTTTTTTTTTTTTTTGCAATCACACATTTGTTAGAATCCAAAACTGGACCGTGTTGTGACGGTGGGGGGCAATCCTCTTGGATCTATTGTGGTCACTAATACTATTGGGAAAGATATGAACCCGCAATTACCCCCCCCCCCCCCCCATCTCAACTCCAGCTATGGGTAAAATAACAACTTGTGTTTAATTAATTGTATACAATGAAACATAGAAAAACCTTGACGATGTAGAATCCTTCCTTTGCATAAATATCTAGATATCCTAGCACTAGGTGAAACTAACCTAAACTCTTCTATTCCAAATTATTTTGATATGCCTGGGTACCTCCTACGTCCGTAAAGAATTAGATAAACTGGGCCCGGAGTCTATATCTGTAACACCCTTCCCTTAACTAGAATTCAAAGGTCTGGCCTTACATGTGCTTTCGACTAATCTTACAACATAATGTTGGTTACCTGTATTTTCTCTATCGTTACCCCGCGACCCAAGAGTGTATTCTAATTGACTACGTTTCTAACAGTATCAACATAGCATTCCCATCTGATCCAAGCGTTCAAATCTATGTTCCCCTTCTCGAGCTCCACAGACCTAGATGGTAATAACACACATAAGTTCTCAATTTCCCACTCCCTTACACAAACTGTCCCCTTCCTGAACCACTTCCCAGATCATGAGAACGAGCAAGCTTCACTTCTCGACCTGTTTCTGACAACACTGCCCGAGACTTGTTACAGATACCCGTAGCCCCTCAGGAATGCTTATCACCTGGTAATGATGCTTTATCACCATAAACTCCTGACCCCAAACAGAAGCACCGTTGCTCAAGACAACCAGATACTACAAACATGCTGATTGGGGCTCCCCCAGAGATGCACCCTTTTCTCTCCCTGCTGAATAGTGCGCAGAGGAGGTAACTGAATGGGTCAAATTAGGCATAGAAGCATCTACCCCAACGCGGAAATTCCAAAGCCAGCCCCACTCTCCCCCATGGCTCACTTCGACCGTTGCAGCTGCGCTTGCGCATAGACAGCAAGAATTTTATGCATTTCAACCACCATAAGTCAGCTGTAACAAGGCATAAAATTGTAACATAAGTCAGCTGTCACAAGGCATAAAATTGTAACATCAAAAAACCACTGTAACAGTAGGTATACTGCGATGATTAGAAATCCCGTCGCGTCACAGAAACTAGGAGTCACTTCCGCAACATGGATAAGGCTGAACTGCTTGCTAAAAATCTGTACTAGAAAGGGGCCCTTGATTTCTGAGAACTTACAGTGATGTAAAATTAAAAAAAAATCTGTACTAGAAAGGGGCCCTTGATTTCTGAGAACTTACAGTGATGTAAAATTTAAAAAAAATCTGTACTAGAAAGGGGCCCTTGATTTCTGAGAACTTACAGTGATGTAAAATTAAAAAAAAAATCTGTACTAGAAAGGGGCCCTTGATTTCTGAGAACTTACAGTGATGTAAAATTAAAAAAAAATCTGTACTAGAAAGGGGCCCTTGATTTCTGAGAACTTACAGTGATGTAAAATTAAAAAAGAACAAAAACGGAAACCGTACTAGATGATCTAGCCCTTTACCATGTCCTGGCTCCAATTAAAAAAAAAAACCTCAACACCTCCAAAGCATGTGGACCAGATCTTATCCCTGCTATAGTAATAAAGAAATGCTTCGCTGAGCTGGCCCCTGTCCTCCCTAAACTCTATCTCTGTGATATCAGTTTTCAAGAACTCTGGAGAAAGAATTGACCCGCAAAATTATCACCCGATAAGTCTCTTCCTGCTCTTTGCTAAAATCTTTGAATCCTTAATCAATCTTGCGATAGTCCAACACCTACAAAATACTAAACTTCTATTCGACCAACAGTATGAATTTAGGCTATTCTGTTCTACTGCCGATATCTTAACGGTCATCCCGGAACGTATATACCACACATTGGATATGGCATGTGAAGCTAGGGTGGTAGCACTTAATATCTCCAAAGCATTTGATAAAGTCTGGCATGAAGGTTTTCTCAGGAAAATTAACTTGTATGTTATTACTGGGAGAATGTTTAATATAATCAGGTCTTTCGATGGTCGTACATTTAAACAATATCACATAAACACTGGTGTACTCCAACGATCGATACTCAGACCTATATTCTTCCTGATTTTTATAAACGACCTCCCCAACACAATCGTGTTTTAGATGGGTGTATTTGCCAATGACGCCATGCTCTATTCCCGACATGAGGGCAAATCAAATGTCATCTCATGCAAAACAATGGCTGAATTCTTAGAAACTGACCTCCAGTCTGTCATAGAATGGGTTTAAAAATGGAGGGTCACATTTAATGCTACTAAGACGAAGCTTCTCTCGATAAACAATTACAAGAAACCTTTCCAACCACCGATTGTCATGGCCGATAGCACCCTTCTCGAGAGTTCAACGTTCAAACTCCTTAGACTGACATTCTCAAGCTACATGAACTGGAATAAGTACATAGATGTTGCCAAGTCTGCTGTAAAGAAGGTAGGCTCCCTCTACCAGACTAGAAAACTTCTTACATTTTCCTATATCTCTATAAAGCAAAATCATTCGCCCATGCATGAAGTATTGTTGTCACATCTGGGCCGATGCACCAAACACTAGCCTCTCTCTCTTAGACAGGGTGCAAAAAAGAATTTCTAACCTATTAGGTACCGCATTGTCTGGCAAACTCCAGCCCTGTCGCATCACCGTAGAGTTGCATCCCCATGCCTGTTTTACAAGTACTTCCACCGAATGTGCTCCGATAAACTCACTGCATTTGTACCCCCTCCCCAATGTAATTACTTCCGACTAGCAGCAAAATCTCACCCCTTCACTGTAGAGAGGTCCCTAGATGCTGGAAGATTTTCTACTCTGACAGCTTTCCTTTCTGTCACTTGCCATTGGAATTCCCTCCCTGCTACCCTGATCATGCCAACATCAGATATTGAAATGTAATGTGAACAAACATCTTGCTGCCAACTCCCCACCAAGGTTCCTCCTCCCCAAAATTTGACTTATCACAGTAGCCCCTTGCACTTCAGTGACAATATGCCTTGTTTGGGGTGAATAAAATTAAAAAAAAAAGATTTCAAATATTTTTGTGCTTCAAAATAAAAATCACCAAAAAAAAAAAAAGGGGGTGTGTGTGATTTTTTTCCGTAAAAAATGAGACCTAAATTAAAAAGCTCTTTCTCAAACTGAGTCTAATTAATATGCATACACTGATTCTTGTTTTGTGTTTCTTTTAAATTATTTAAATTATCATTAATTTACTTTAGTGATCTGTTTTACGGCACATCAACCTTTTTTCGGTTATTTAATACCGAATCCAGTCATTTTGAAAAAAAATGTTAATGCTTAAAGTTGTTAATATCTGCAAACATATATTGCTGGTGGTTGGGTTTTACGATTTATTCATGGTATACATGCATATGGAAATCACCGGATGCAATTTCATGTCGTACCCAGGATTACCAATAAACAGGCACTACTGCTCATGTCAGAGTGGCCCTGGCAGTAATTTTATCTAAGGGATGAAAATGGGGGCCTTACCACCTGGTGCAGTTTAACTTAAGAAAGATTTTATAGTGTCTACTTTAGTTTTACGACATATCAACCCTTTGCTCAATTCACTCATTTTGGTAGAAAGCATTTTTGACTTTGTGATCCTTAATATCTTTGGAAAGTTATCCATGATTAAAATGTCCGTGGAAAGAACCAGATGCATTTTCATGCCATACCCAGGGCAGATTCTATTTAACCCATAAATGGGACCTCGACTGATACTATCACTCCAAGTCAGAGTAGGTCTGGGGGACCAAGACAACTAAGGGGTGGTTTCACACTCCCTAAAACTACCAAATTGACCACTGGGTGGAGTTTAATATCTTACCCATGACAGATTTTATTTAACCAATAGATTGGCCCTCACGTATACTACTAACCCTAACCCTAACCCTAACCCTAACTACTCAGTCAGTTGACCTAAGAGTAATGACAAGTGGTGACTTCATACTCCCCAAAGTTCCCCAAAGTATGCAGTTTAGGTCATAACTAGGACCTTTTGTTTGATGAATAAACATATTGCATAACCATTTTAGGTTTATACTGGTTAAATATAATAATTAAAACAATAATAATTGATAACTATAATTAAAAAAATGATTTTTAAAAAGCATTGGTGTTAGATGAAACTATTTTGGTGTTTCTGCATTATTGGGAACAGATGAAATTTTGGTGCAACTTCGGAAAAGCCTCAATAAGAAAAAACAAATAATAAATACACATCTGTATCACGTATGTGACCGGGTCGGAACAAAGATATCGTACACCAAAAATTATGTAAATTGATATAGTAGTTTTTTTTTATCACAGAAAATCAAATTTTGTCATTTTTCCACGCTCGCTTGTCACAACAATATGGGCTTGGAACGCTGGGCTGACTTACGTCCCTTGTTTTTCAAAGATGGCGAAGTGATAAGCGAGCATGGAAAAAAATGACAAAATTTGATTATCTGTGATAAAAATAAAACTACTTGTTCGATTTACGTAATTTTTGGTGTACGATGTCTTTGTTTTGTCACGGTCACATACATAATACCAGTATGTCTTCATTTTTTATTTATTATTTGTTTTCCTTATTGAGACTTTTTCGAAGTTGCACCAAAATTTTCATTTTCATTTTAGAAGAGTCAGTTGAAAGGGAAGATAATTCAAATGTATTTTTGTTGTTGTTGTAACCATAACCCATAAAGAAAATTAAGCGTATTAGTAAGAAAATAAATGTAAAAAAAGGGTACTTGTTCAGTTTACAGACCGACTGAAATAATAACGTTATAATCTAGAAAGTCATTCTTAACATGGGGGGGGGGGGGAACTATTCTGTTTATTAAATTGACAGGTGACAGTACAGAATAGTTAATCAACCCTCCATATTCTCCATGTTAAAAATTGCTTTCTAAATTATAATGTTATTATTTCAGTCCAGCCCGTAAACTGCATAAGTACCTTTTTTAAAATTTATTTTCTTACTAATTCTTCTAATAGGTTATGGTTACAACAGGAAAAAAACCAGTTTGAATTATCTCCCCTTTCAACCGACTCTTCTAAATCAAAGATGAAAATTTCATCTGTTCCCAATAATACAGAGCAACCACTATTTCTTTTTAAATGAGTTTTATTAATATTTCATTATTATTCTCACATAAAAATGTTGGTGTTGATTTTGAGTGTCGCTGCAAATGAGACGGTTTCAGTTTTTAGACAAACCATTTGTCTTCTTATGAGAGTAAACTATGAATATTTATCTTATTTACAAAGGAAATCTAAAATAAATTTAATGACAGAATTAATAAATGTTGTATATAGAAATGTGATACTTAGAAGGCAATACAATGCAGAGGTGTGATGGATGGACACAAGTTGGAGCAAATAAGACATATAATAGTGGAACAAATTAAATAGTTTCACCCTTAATACAATGTATACATACACACACACACATATATATATATATATTTATTTATCTTTTTCACAAACACACATATCTGTCTATCTACACAATATTACAATTTATGTAATAACTGTATCAAAATGGTCTGGTGGAAACTGCGTATGATATATTTCGAGAACTCTTCTCTTCTTCAGAACCGTGCTCAACTCAAGTTCAAGCATGCATGATAAATGTTGTGATTTTTAATGCATGTAACCTGTTAGGTATTGTTTGTATTCCGAATTTAGAAAAAAAATATTTTTTATTTTTTATATTTTTGTTCCTCCAGTACCTTCCCAAAAAATTTTTTATTTTTTATTTTTTTGTTCCTCCAGTACCCTCCAAGAAAAAAAATTCTTTTTTATTTTTTTGTTCCTCCAGTACCCTCCCCAAAAAATCCTTTTTTATTTTTTGTTCCTCCAGTACCTCCAAGAAAAAAAAAATCCTTTTTTATTTTTTTGTTCCTTCAGTACACTCCAAGAAAAAAAAATTATTTTATATTTTTTTGTTCCTCCAGTACCCTCCAAGAAAAAAAAAATCCTTTTTTATTTTTTTGTTCCTCCACTACCCTCCAACAATAATTTTTTTTTTATTTTTTTGTTCCTCCAGTACCCTCCAAGAAACATTGGCCAAGTTGGATGTAGATGCTTTATGTCGTTTCAGTCCCGGAGATCCTACCAAGTTTGGTAATTTTATGGACAAATTAGTTGGATTTTCATGACGGAATATACATGTACACCAAAACATTCAATTATAGATGCTGATATTTGTGAAATATGTTTGACAACACGTATGCCAAAACATTCAATTATAGATGCTGATATTTGTGAAATACGTTTGCCAAAATAGAAAACTTGTAGATTTGAATTATTTTAATTTACATAAGTTTTACATTTAAGATTCTAGAATGTTCTGAGCATATTTTTTTTTCTAAAGTAAATGCAAATAATTTTATTAAAAACAAAAGAAACCAATAAACCTTTTTCTTCTTTAGACTAAATAAGATTCAGTCTTTCTGCGAATAATTCTAATTTTCAATCGTACTAGTTTAAATTTCAAAATGACGTTTTTCCAATTTGATTTTACATCTTAAAGAGTAAAATTAAAAATATGAATGATAATAATATGACATAATAATAGACAAATCTTTCTGTGCCATATTTTTAATTTCATAAAATCTATTGGTACAATTGTGTAAAAGGGGATCATTTTCATAAATCTTCTAAAAATAAAACGTAATCATATCTTTTTGCTAACACAAAGTTATCGTGTCTGATTTTGAAAGTCAGACTAAAACAGTATTTAAGCTAACAAATCAAACTTCTGACTAGCCAATTTTCATTTGTTATTGTTGTACCGTGTTATTGGCAATATAATAACGTACATTGGTACAATTTATTTTTAAAACTTAGTCCAACTCAAACAACTGCTAATATGAAACCGTTTTAAATAATCAACTGAAAATAAAAATCAGCAAGGTGGATAACTCATATTTTATACTGAAGAATATGATAGAATTTATCTACTTTATGTGCAAACAAATAAAAAAAATAAAAACTTAAATGACTTAACTGAATCCCGGCCAACGCCGGGTAACTACAACTAATATGTAATAAAAATAAAGAATGCCACTTTTGACGTGAAAATACCAAAATGTTTTATTATTGTATTATATGAAATTGATATAGTTTTATTTTTTCAACAATAAAAAACATGTTTAATTAATAACAGAAAAGTCTTAATGAATTGTAACAGGAAGCAATTATTTTGTCATTTTAATTGCAGAGACCGAAACGTAGAAATACAATCAATTATTATAAAAGAAATTAATTTTTATAATGTTTTCCATGCCATTACTAACAAGCAGAGCGTTTCCACTGTTGACCAAGTGAAGAGTCTGTCAAGCATGTGTACGCAGTGTGATGATGGATGAAAGTGAAACCTGGTCAGTGAGGGTTGAGGATATGTGTTGCATGGAGAGAAATGATACGATGAATGTGTAATGTGAGTCTTAAAGACTGGTTTAGCTCTGATGACCTCAGAAGAAAAGAAAATTTGGACAGTGTAGGGAGATGTGTGCAGAACAGGAGACTTTGTTGGTTTGGTCACATTGAAAGAAGGAATGAGAGTGTTTGGGATAGTAGATGTAGAACAGTTGAGGTAGCAACGTCAGTTGGCATGAGAAGGGCAAAAAAAAAACATGGGAGGAAGTGATAAGGAGGGACTTGTGAGAAAGAGGAATAAATAAAGACCTGACCAGAGATAGGTTTTGAAGTCAATTTCTATAAGCCGTCCAACACATGCCAGCATGTAAAACAGACATTAAATGGAATATAATGATGATGGACACTGGAAATGTATAAAACCATGTTATGCCCATTTTAGCAAATCATTTGGCTTGAAGCAATCTTTTTTTTTTTTTAATACTAATGAGTCCCAATTTAACAAGGCTAAAAACCACTCGAGAATAAAAGTTAATGAGATTCTCAGTTGGTTGATGAATAATACTATGAGAGGATTGAACACAAAGAATAGAATGGACAAAATTTGATTACTTAAGACGACAAATATTTGTTGACATTGGACTTGACGATGATCATGTTGTAGTCTACAGGAAATTAATCCCATGGTAACATGTTCCACAGACGGGAAGTTCTAGGAAAGAAACTCTGTTCATGGAAGGTACACCGAGGAAGAAAGAAAAGTTCTTTGCAGTGGTGGTAGTAGTAATACAAGTTTTTGCTATGAATGTTTTACAGGGGATGGGGGCCAGAGATTGGAGCTCAGTCGGTTACCTTAACGGTGGAGTAGAGAAAGACTAGTAACGTCTCTTCTCTGAGAAAAGGGCTGCAGAGAAGAGATCATTCCTCACTAGATTGCGAAGTCAATTTTGTACTCTAGCTGGGAAGATGCCATATTTAAATTTTTTCTTATCTTTTTAATAATAACTACATTATTTTTTTTTTTAATTATTTGCTTTACCCATTTTTAATTGAAGACAGGTAGCATTGTTTGTTTTTTAATGTTATTATTTAAAATATAAGAAAACAGTGTATTTTATTACCCGAAGTAAAAAAAAAATAAAAAATAAATAAATAAATAAAATTATATTAAAGAGTTAATTTTATTTTTTTAAAATTTAAAAAAAAAATTATATATAAAAAAAAAAAGAAAAATTTTGAAGGTTAAATTTAATTATTATCGTTTGGTCATTAATTTATTAATTGAAACCAAATTGTTATAAAACTTATAACTAATTGTTGTTACGGTATAAATGCTGTTTTAATCTTGATTTATAAAATTATTAGATGTAAATAGCTTCCCAAACTTTTAATCTTTTAATAAATGAGGATTGGCTAATAATTTAAAAGCCAGTTTAAATGACTTTCTAGTCGATAGTTTAAATGCTTCTAAATTCCATTTTCAAATTACGAAAGATCACAAAGTAATTCTTTTTTTTCTAACAATTAACAAAAGATTTGTCTACGAAGAAAGTGAAATCCATTGTGATGATTTCATTTTGTAATCAGTTTTTTTTTTAATAGGATTTAAAAAAAAGTTATTTTTAATACTTTACCCTATTGCATTTTTGATTTCAATAAATAATTGATTAATAGTAAATAAAAAAAGATAATAAAGTGAAAGTCACATAAACGCGAGAAACACGCATACATAAACACATGAGAAGTGCTCACACAATTTTATTAATATTAGAAATTACATACGATTAAATCTTTAGAATCTTTTTAAAAATAATCCTTTTTAAACCAATTGTACTACTCTATCAAAATAAATGAAATAATATTGATGGAGAGCATGTTTTTTATGCGGGGGGGGGGGGGGGGGGGGGTTAAACATTTGAACATTTATCATCGTCTTATATATAAAGTAAAGTTAGTTTCCCTTATTTCAATAACCAGTATAGCTTCATAAACAACAGCTGCATAAGGGATTCTGCTTTGTCTGCACTTTAGTCTGATTATTTGTGTTTTCAGAAATTATAGGTTTGTTTAATCTCATTCAGCATTTTTTTTTTGTTTTAATTTTTAAAAATATTTATATATATTTTAAAAAATTCATATTTTGTCCGGTCAGCCATTTTCTATTTGATTGCTAATTTCAATGTGGGAGTAGGAGTGACTAACCTCCCAGCAATAAGTTCTCTTCCTTTGATCCAGAACACTGTAACAGAAATAGGGTATAAATATAATTGGGATCTATTTATCATCTTACATCATGTGCTACATAGGGTCATATTAATTACTATGTCAACTAGCGATTAAGTGGCTAATAAAACAACAAATAACAAAATTTCTTTGAAAAATAAACAAAAAACCTTTGTGAAGACATTCATACAATATACATAGCAAAACGTTCCCTACATTTCTTTGTTTCAAACAAAATATTACTAAAGAGTATGCACTATTTTTTTCAGTTTTGTTGATTGAAAATGAGTGATTCGGTTTGCAGTTGTATTATAAAATATATTTTTATCTTCATGATTTCTTCTATCGTAATAAAATCTAGCAAAGACGATGTATAAAAATAGTGATGGGCAGTTAAGTGAAACTTTACTGCTAAGTTTCCATGTTTTCGATGTAAAATTATATCCATCCTATCATACTGTGTTAACTCTTGTCAGATCGAGAAATAAGTTGTATATTCTGACAGAAGATATACTCATCCGTTGTAAAATACATCTTGCCGGCCTCTGGAACTCCCTCCCTGCTCCCTGTTTCCCCAACTGTACCGACATGCAGAGGTTTAAAACTTATGTAAACAGACATCTCGCTGCACAGCTCCCAACTTAGGATGACACGCAAAACCTACACCCTAATTCTCAGTAGCCCTTTACGTCTACAGTGGCAACCTGCCTTGTTTGGGGTGAAATATCTTAAAAAAAAAAAAAAAAAAAAAGATGCTCCGGGGTCGGTCATCAGTGACAAACTGGTTTAACTGCAGGTTTTGGGTTTTAATGCATCAGATCTGTTCCAGTAGCAAGCCAAGCATTTCTCAAAAGAAAAATGTCTTTTCCTCAAATGCGACGTCATACTACATGCCACATAAATATTGAAAAACTAAATGAATTGACAGAAATATATAGCTTACTTATAATACCGGAATCAATAGTAACATTACAAAGAACTGTATAAAATGCCAATTATGAAGAATTGATAAACTAAATGTTGATAAAAGGTTGTAGAGAAAGACTTTTATAGGAGTTAAGACAAAATCTTTGAAGTTATCGTCCAGATCTCCAGAATCGTTGGAATTATCGTCCAGATCTCCAGAGTCGTTGGAAGTATCGTCCAGATCTCCAGAGTTTTTTATTTTTTTTATTTTTACGACATGGCAAATTTTTCTCATGATGTTCTTACTTTTTACTCTCTTTTTAAAAATTTGCTTTCCATCTGTTTCTGTAGCTTTTACATGAGTTTAATAAATATCCGTAAGCATTTAACTAGCATTACAATGCACTTATATTTAAAGTGATTATTTGTAGTTATTTACCGATTATTACAATCGACAGATTAGCAAGAGATAAAGTACCAAATCAATGGTATCATCTTTTTCTGAAAATGCTGAGTTAGTGAAATCAGAACGTCCACCTTTCCTATTTGGCCTGAATAACTTTCTTTATAGCTTTTCCAAATAAAATGGTATCAAATAATTTCTTATAGTTTTTGTTTTTATATTTGGTCTAAAAATACACAATATAATCGATTTACTATTAAAACTCTGATGTTTTTATTTTGCTTGCGTGCTTGTTACCGTTCACACTTTTCATCTGTACATTAATGTTTTAGATGGTGGCAGAAAGTGCAAATGATAAGAAGTGATCAGAGGAATAGAATGATGTAAATATTCGAGAGAGAGAGAGGGTCTATTATGACATCGCACGAAAGTTTCATAAACATTTGAACATTCCAATTAGAGAAGAGAGAGAAAGAGTCTATTATGACATCGCAAGAGACAATATTTGGAAATTTCAAAATGGTCTTCATAGGATATTTCTAAAATTTCAGATGGTTTTCATGGGTATTTAATAATATATATAACAAATACTGCCCAAATGGGTCACAGGTGGTCTAGTATTATTTAATAGTGGTCTTGAATGGTTAGGAAAAAAAACATGAATACAAGAAAGTCGAGTTCACTTCATTACTTTGATAGTAAATGATGTTTTACAACAGAACTCAAACCACTTAACATGTAATAATCTTGAAAAGCATTTGTGTAATAATCTTAAAGCATTCGTGTAATAACCTTGAAAAGCATTCGTGTAATAACTTTGAAACGATTATTACACGAATGCTTTGGTTGATCTGTGCTGGCATAAACATTGCTGTCGCAAGCAAGCTATGATTGGACGAATTGTCAATTGGATTTGTGGCGGCGGAGGTTTATCCTTTGGAGCACAAAATGAAAGTGTTCGATTAATCGTTTGTACGCATAAGGTTCCGTGCATACCTCTGCTTGAAGTTTTTCTCTATATCCTCCCAACTCGATCTCTGCTACATAAGCGCTCCTTCTTCCTTCGTTTAAAACCGCCGTTTTAATTTCTGACGTTGCATTCCGGGTGCCTTCTTTTTATAGCCTCGTGCACCTGACTCTTTTAAAGGTTACTGAGTCTTTTTTTTTTATGACGTCATACTCCGAAATGAACTCGTCGACCTCACATACCTGGGCTCGTTCAAAGGTCACCGATTCATTTCCGTTGTTCTCTTAGCCTAATTGACAATCTATATAGTCTTCGGCTTTTCTTCATTATTGCGGGGTCATGCCCTTAGCCTCCCCGTGATGTCTTATGCGTTATTACTCAACATGTCTACATCATTATTTTACACAAGTCAATAAAGGAATGGTCAAGGAATGTCAGTATTACCAGCAAGTTAAAATAACATTTGATATTATTGACCCCAAATGAACAAGTCAATAAAAGAATGGTTCAAACTGTACACAGTTGTAAGATTAGTCATTTCTTTTTTCTTCATATCGACCTGCTCCTTGAGAACCTCAATCAAACCAAGTTTGATGAGCGTAATATCGTTGTAGCCATTCTTGATGTCACTGAACGCTTTCTCGTGACTCTTCTTTAATTTCATGAATTTCCAATTTACGTTTCACCTCAAATTCATCTTCTTTTCCAATTTGGATTCAATCTCTTTGGTTTTGCATTCAAATGCATTTTGTAAATTCGCCATGTCTTCATCGTTTTTCAATTTGAAGGTTTTGGTTGCATTTTGATGTGACAGTTCTTTTTCTTTCAGTTTTACTTTGCCATCTTCGCCCAATTTCAACTTGGCAATGTTGTTCTGGGGTTCATCCATTAAATACTTCACTTTTTGTTTGTATATCAGCTTGGAATTGCAGACTTTAGTGAAATGGATCTTTTTAAGGCAGTTCCTACACTCCTACTCCTTGGCGGGACACGTCACTGTATTGCCTAATATTTATTGTCCGCCGTCTTTATTTTGTCTCCCATGTGGTCGGGGTCTCGGTGTAAGATGGCGACTGCTATTTTGTGTATATCCGAGATGTTATTTGGTGTGTATCGTTTGTGGCTTTCGTTGTTCCTGTAGGATGAAAGTGCATGGACTTCTCTTCGTTCTATGTCTGCAGCTTGTGTGGATGCAATTTTAATGGCCGTAGCGTCATCTAGTATTTGTTTCAGAGTAGAGTTATCTCTTAGCGCCCTTCTTCTAAGCTTGCAGTATCTGGGCCAAGATTTTGCAGTCTTTATCTTGGAAGTTGCATATGGATGCTAACGTTCTTAGCCTGGCATCGTATAAATCCAAGTTTTCGTCTGTATTCTGCATCATGCATCGAAATTTGAAAATTTCGATGCATGATGTGTTTTTTTGAGGCATAAAATGGTCAGTTAATGATTTCTTCACTATTTCATATTGGTTTGTGTGACGAGGAACACTTGCCAGCAGGAAAGAGGATGAGGTGCTTCGCATGTCGTGTCTGCAAGGTAAAGAAGGGCTTCTCTTCATGAGTTCAAATTTTTATAGTGTAGCCTGACTTGCATATGTGGAGATCAGCTGATATGAATGAAGAAGACAGCTGGGAAGCAAGAGAAGCGATTTGGATTGCAGAGAGAAAGTCAGAGAAAAAGCAGTGGTATTGAAAATCGGTGATGTTAAATTGCCGTCAAAACTTTTTTGTTTCATTTTTCTGGCACAGTTAGGACAGTAATATCAAACTTTTACCTATCTTCCACTTCAGTGGTTGCTCCGATATCCTTCTGCTTGTCAGTGAAATTGTGAAAGATGCTGACAACTTTGTCTCGGGCATAATGTAAAAAAGCCGCTTTTCGTTTTCTGTCGGTGTCAATATCTAAGGCGATGAATAGGTTTTTCAATTTATCTTATCCACTTTTTCCAGTGAATGCCAATTGTATTTTGGTCAGAGTGAATGTTGAAATTGGGGAAAACGGGCAAATTACGGCTAGCCATATTTCTTTTTGACTAAATAAAATCTCGTGCAGAGAACGTGAGCTCGTCACTAAAATTTTCGTCGCTAGATGTAATGTCGAGACAAAAAAAAAATGGTAAAAGAAAGAAAGAACAAAGACGAAGAGATATACGTGCATTTTCAATCTGCGCCGGAGTTAAACTGATGAGTTTTTCTCGGGCGTTTTTTATTTCTGGAATCTGTTAAAGCACATGACCGGTAGGTTTCTCAGCTTCCGATTTGCAAAGGGAGACAAATCTTGACTGAACACTAAATGATCCACATACGTTTTTCATTTATTTGTCTTTCAACACATTTTCTCATCCTCAGGTATCAGTCAAAATGTAATTCTATGTATTTTCGAATATAGTTAATTTCTGTAAAAAAATCTCTGAAACTCAAGCATTTTCAATAGGCCTCTAGTCGCGTTTCCCTGCAGCCTAAATACAAAAAGTTTCACAATCAAAGTGAATCATGACTTTTATTTATAAAGTGTTGGTTACCATCCCTGTTGAATGTGAGTATATGACATTTAGATAACAACTGATGGAACTCAACAATACAATCTCAATGGACTGATGAACAGGACTACAATCAGATCAACTGCTGTAGCTAGAAAAACGCTTTGCACTTAGTGTTTTCCAACAATCGCCGAAAGGTATATTTTATCACCACCGCATTATGAAACATAAAAATATTTCTGGACAGTGATTAGTCACAACCTATCCAGAAAAATAAAATAAAAAATTTATCCACTTTTTTTTTTTACTTCTTCTCTAACTATCCTGAGTATCTATGGGATAGGCATTCTGAACATTTTTTTTACAATTCCAAGCATATGCGAAACTAAATTTACTGAGACACTTTGTTCGATGATAATTTTTCGTTTATTATGAGTCTCGAGAACTTTTAGTTCTTTGTGCAGTGTGATAAGTATTTCTCTGTTTTTTTTTTTTAGTTCTAAATACAAGTCATTAATTATTTATTTTAACAATTTTGGTGTGTTTAAGTTACTATTTTTTGAATAGAAAAGAAAACTTTTTTATCAGTTTATTTCTGTAATGTGTTCAAAATTCCAAATTGAAACGGATACTGAGAAAAAAATATATATCTTTTTGATGATTTAATTTAAAAGTAAAATTTCACTTTACAAAACTAATTCTGTGAGAAATGTAAATGAAACAGTTTTGGGCAAAATTACAAATAAGACGAATAAAGTCAGATTTTCATTTCATTTTTTCCTTCAATTCGGAATTCAGAAGTGTTTGCATAATTGCTTATATTGAGAATACTCGGAATAATTATAACGGGATAAATTTCAAAACTGTTGATCATTTTATAAAAAAGATTCTCAAATTTACTTATTCAAATATAAAAGAGATAATTAATACATAAAAAAAGCTTGCCTTATTTTAGATGAGTAATTATAAAAAAAAAGATAAAAAGTTAAATCTCGTCACACTGTTGAAGATTCATCTTAAAACATCTGACACCGGATGAAAAAATGTTTGTTTATTTCAAAAAAAAAATTTGACCCTAAAAAAACAAATGTATTTCTCTTATTTCTAAATGTTCCATCTTAAAGTATATCAGGGTGGTCTTTTTCTTTCTTGTACATCGTTGTGTCGGCTTAATGCTATTCGCCTACAATGTACTTGGTTAAGCATCTGCTGATATACATCTATTTTACCTACATGCACATAGCTATCATGTCACAATATTTAAAAATGCTGAATTCCAATGATCGACTGTAAAGTAGGACTTATTTATAATCAGTCTTTTGCATCTCGATTTCAGGGAAACAATGATAGATGTGCCGCCGTGTCGACACACACACCTACAGAACTAGGTTCAAACCCATCTCTCCTCCTATCCACTCCTACAATACCTTCATGGCACCAGGAAGTGCAATCAGTGACCCGAGTTGCCTTAATGGTTCAGAGTAATGTTGCAGGCCATTAGGTCTCTTGTGTTCGTATTTTCGAATCAAAGTGAAGGACAACCAACTTTTTTGCAAACCTGGGCCAGCAGTTCTGTATAACAGATTCTCTGTCAGTCTTCTCCTGCTCTATGTGGCAAAGATGCAAATATTTCAGCCATTGCAGGTAGCATCGGCTCAGCAGGGTGTATATCTTGGCTCAGCAGGGTGTATATCTTGGCTCAGCAGGGTGTATATCTTGTGGATCTTGGCAAAATCCAGCACAATTTTTTGTGGGATGTGATCCTACTAACTAATTCCAAGAATGTGTTTTAGACGCTATATGCAATGAGTTAGTTCTTGCCTCATTTATGCAGCCTACGTTTGGGATCGAGGCTTCATATACAGGATAAGTTGAAAGTAATTGGGGATTCAAAATATTTTTAGTTCAAATAATAAGCATATATATTATAAAACTACTTGACCCAAGTTGTTCAACCTGCATCTCCTCACTGGCATTGCGCCTTCAGATGTGAGACGGGAAGTTGCCAGCCAAGTAGAGATCACAAAAGCTATCAGTGATGAACGCCCTCTCCTTCATGGATATGAACCAACGGTTCAATGACTGGAGTCAAGAACAAGCTTCCTCAGCCATGTCGAACCCCTAACAACATCTCAGGAAGAGACCAGACTAAAGCTGTAGAACAGACGGCTAGAGAATTACCCCCCTCTTACTGACATAGGAATCTCCCTCTTCTGAGGCTCTCCCTTCGGGTTCAGTAACACCCTGGCTCCAGTGGAACACACTCAACCGCCTGAAAACAAGAATGGGGGCGATCAAAAGTTGCTATGAGTATATGGAGCTACAAAACTGACTCAACCATCTGTGAATGTGGAGAGAAGGACCATACGATGCAACATTGCCTGGTCTGCCCCCCTACTGCCCAACCGGTGTAGCTTGAAAGATCTTGAAGAGTACAACACTATTGCAAAGGACTGCATAAATCTATATTCATACAGTAAGAGCACATCGCCTGAGAACAGCAAAGTTGCTATGGTTAGATGGGGCTACAAAACTGAACCAATCATCTGCAAATGTTGAAAGAAGGGCCATATGATGCAGCACTGCCTTTTCTGCCCTCTACTGCCTAACCGGTGTGGCTTGAAAGATCTTGCAGAGTACAACAATAATGCAACGGACTGTGTAAAACAGTGAGAAACTGTTGTATGACCACATAACACTTCAAAGACATGCAAAGTAGAAGACCTGGATTGCTTGAAGTGCGTTTTGTTTAATTTTGCATTGGTGTTTTCTGTCCATGTTTTGTTTTCTTAATCCGTATTTTTGAATCAACGCATTTATTTGCCTTCTTGAATTGTTGAATTCTTGCATTCGATATCAATATCAAATGTAAGGCAGATCCTACGGTCTGAAGCAATGGAGATAAAAGTGTCTACACCCTTCACATCTATGTCGGTTTTTCTCAGGACGATTGGTAAGCTCGAAACTGCCCCCACACAACAGCAATCGATTGGCCAATCGCTGGTTGACCATGTAAGCCTCATTATGAGTGATGAGAACTGTCTTGACCTTGGTTCACGAGCGTAGCTGCGAATATACTGAATATAAATCTTGTGTTTAAGGGTTTTTTTTGTTTTTTTTGTTTTTTTTTACTTTTTTTGTTTTTTTTTCTGACGTTTTCAGCATGTTTATGTTATACTTTTTGCACGTCCCCTTTTTTTTTTTTGGCTGAATCCAAGTGATTTCAAAAAAGATGTGCAAAATGTCGTTTGTGAGCAGATGATGGGAGTTGAGCGAAAAAAGGGGGGGAAAAAAGGGAAAAACTATGAAGCAAGAAAATAAAAGGGAAAAAGGGAAAAACGATGAAAAAGAAAATAAACTGGCAAAGAATCTAAAATGGAAAGGGACTGTGTCGAAAAAAAGTTATGTAATTTAGTTAAATGATAATGGTTCAATTTTGACGTATGCAGATTCATTTAGTGTGGAGGGCATCTGGAGGTCATTCTGTTGATATATCAAATCGTCATTGATATCTGAAAAAAGAAAGAAAACATTGCTGTGAATCAGAACCGAGAAATTTTTTGCAAATCAATTGTTTAAAAGACAGTAATTATGAAGTCAATGATAATAAAATGTATCTGATGTTTTGCCGTTTTTGAGATGAGGATAGATAATTTCGATTATAATTGTCGAACTCGGGAATCTATATATGTTCTCATTCTATCAGCTGTGATCAGGTAGAAGTCTTAAGTAAGTTTTATGTTCTTCTTGATATTGCCTGAGGCGTGAGGATTAAAACTTCAAACTCCCAAAAAATGACCCTTTTTTGTTTTTATTGACAATTTAAACATTCTATATCAATTCGACAGATTGAATTTCTGCCGCTGTGAGTTTAATTCCGATCTGTTTTTCCGGTTTTGTTTATTTACTTTTCATGTGAATTCAGCATAAAGGGGGGTTAAGCGATGCAGAAATCTTTGATAGAAATATTAGACGTAAATGTGTGCGTCTGTGTGCATGTGTGTGTGCGCGTGTGTGCGCGTGTGTGCATGTGTGTGCATACGTGTGTGTGTGCATGTGTGCAAGTGTGTGTGCGTGTATATGGGGGTGAATGTGTGAGTGCGTGTGCATGTGTGTGTGCATGTGCGTGTGTGTGCATGTGCGCGCGTGTGCATGTGTGTGTGCGTGTGTCTGCGTGTGTGCGTGTCTGCGTGCGCGTGTGTATGTGTTTGCATATGCGTGTGCATGTGTGTGTGCGTGTGTGTGTATGTGTGTTTGTGTGTGTGTGCATCTGTGTGTGCGCATGTGTGTGCATGTGCATGTGTGTATGCGTGTGCATATCTGTGTGTGTGGTTGTTATTTACACCCTAAATGAGATTTATAATTCCGGACAATTTAAATTCAACCTTCATCGTGTAACAAAACGATTAGTCTTGCAGTTTTATACGTTGGGTTGTTGGGTTTTATGGCATATCAACCGTCGGGTTAGGGTTAGGGTTAAGGTTAGGCCAAAACATGTTTTGTATGCGATTGGATTTTAGGTTAATTTGTTTTGTCGGAGTATATTTTGTAAACAAATAATCTGT
Source organism: Sepiola atlantica (assembly GCA_963556195.1). NCBI lineage: Eukaryota > Metazoa > Mollusca > Cephalopoda > Sepiida > Sepiolidae > Sepiola > Sepiola atlantica. The sequence continues at coordinate 85,467,126 of OY744533.1, forward strand.
AAACGGTCATTTTTAAAAATTCATAGCTGGAGCCCTGACAGATACTACCACTCCTCCGGGTCAGAGTGGACCTGAGAGTAGTTGTAACTAAAGGGGTGACTCCATACTCTCCCAAACCCCCAAATTTGGACCTCACCACGCTATTCAGTTTTGTGTCATGTCCAGAACACTTGGAAGGGGAGAGCTTGAAATTTAATAGGGTTGGGAAATAGGGTAGGCATAAAAAAATGGTAGAAAGAGCTGGGAAAGGTGGATTTTTGGGTGGTGAAGTGCGGTAGGGGTGAACACCTTGTCTAAGGGTGTCAGAGACAGTTTAGTGTTGTGGCCGGGACAATAGCGCATGATGGAATAAACAAAAAATAAGACTATCACACACACACGCACACGTTGGAGTTTGTGGACGCATGGGCAGCGTCTCACCATATATGCTTCATCGTACAAAGAAGCAAAGTAACAAAGCAAAATCAATAATGTTTTGAAGGAGATTTATTTGCATCAAACCCAGTTAGAGTGTGTCGATACATAATTCCAAGGAAGTCTGAAAAGAATGTGTGCGGGTGTGTGTGTAAAGAAGTTGAGGGGAAAGTTCTCACATACCTTAGATTTTTCATGCAAGGAAGAGAAAAGAGGGGAGAATTTCCCGTTTTATACTCTCGATCTCAGTGCCTTCTTGGTCTGAATCGCCCTCTGGTGTAAGTATGTGTAAATGAGTGTGTAGAAAGGGGAGGTAATGCTACACACATCAATGCATCATTTGAAAGGGAGGTAATCATTTGATGCGAGGGAAGAAACTCTTTGATGAAATTATTTTCAACAATCTTTGCTAAAAAAAATGTAATTACTAAAAAAGTAATTGTGGATTTGCTATTTATTCAAATAAAAAAGCGGCTGTCAAAATAGAACAAAAACATGCATAATATTTAAGAAATGTAATATGAAATATTTCTGCTTATTTTAAATGAGCAAGGCCACCTGGTATTGCCTAGGCACAAGTGAAAACTCATGTATACTCCTGTTTTCAACCTTGAATCCCATATTACTATTTTATTATTAGAAAACCAAAACATCATGGAGCTTGTCATGCAGTGTGGGACCTATTAGATTAGAGGCTCTTTTTTGGATCTTGTCTAAGAGGGAGACTAGTGGCTGGTGCACCAGCCCAGATGTGGCAACAATACTTCATGCAAGGGTGAATGGTGGCTTTATAGAGATATAGGATACTGGCAGGTGTGAGAAGTTTTCTAGCCCAGTAGAGGGAGCCCACCTTATTTGCAGCAGACTTGGCAGCATCTTCTATGTACTTATTTCAATTCATGTTGCCTGTGAAGGTTAGGCCGAGGAGCTTGAATGTTGGACTCTCGGATAGGGTGCTATCATCCATGGTGGTTGAAAAGCTTTCTTATAATTGTTAACGGAAAGGTACGTTTTCTTAGTTACCATCGATTTATGTCCCCATTCGACTACAGACTGAAGGTTATTTTCTAAGGAATCAGTCATTGCCTTAGATACCTACACATTGAGAATAGAGCATGATATCATCAGAAAATGTACCCATCTCGGACACAATTGCATCAGGGAGGTAATTTATGAAGATCAGGAATAATAATGTTCGCATTAATGTCATGTTGTTTGGGTGTACAACCATCAAGGACAACCTGGATCTTTTCTTTTGGTTAGGAAGGATCTGATTATTAAATATTTGTCCAGTAATATCGTACGAAGCGAGTTCTATGAGAAGGCCTTCATGCCAGACCTAGTGAAAGGCTTTTGATGTATCAAGTGCTACCACCCTCATTTGTCCAATGTATGGTATATGCGTTCAGCGATGGCCGTTAGGATATCCGTAGTAGAACGGGCTTGCATAAATTCATACTAATGGTCAGAAAGAAGTTTAGCATTAACTAGGTGGTGGACTAACACTAGATTGATTAGTGACTTAAAGATTTTGGTGAAGAATAAGATGAGACGGATGGGGCAATAATCTTGCGGGTCAGTTCTTTCTCAGAATTCTTGAACACTAGTACCACAGAGGCAATTTTTCAGCTATCAGGGTAGTAAGATTCGGCAAGGCATTTGTTGTAAAGTTTGGAGAGGACAGGAGCCAGCTCAGCAGAGCATTTCTTAAGTAATATAGCAGGGATATATGCTTTGGAGGTGTCAAGGTTTTTATGATATCCAAGACATGGGAACGGGTGATGATCAGATCATCATGTGTGTCTTCTATCCGCAATGGGAAATTTTGGGGGGAGTGGTTTGTGGAGTCAAAGGTGGAGTTCAAGGCGAACTGCTGGGCAAGTAGTTCAGCCTTGTCAGTTGCCGTGCAAACGATATCATTGTGGTTGAATATTGGGGAAATTGCTGATTTCCCATTATTCACCACGCTATTGAAGATTTTCCAGAAATCACGAGTACCTAGTTTCTGCGACTGAATGCGTTTCTGATCATCTCTGTATACCTTTTCTTTGCTTAACCTATCACTGCCATACAATTTTTCTTGACGTTATAAATTTCTGCCTATTTATAGTTGATTTATAGCGGTTAAATCTGCGGAATGCTTGCTGCCTGTGAGCAATAGCAGCTGAATAGGTCGAAGTGAACTATTGGGGAGAGAGTGGGGCTTGCTATAGAATTTCCGCATGGGGATATGTGTTTCTATGCCTACTTTGATCTATTCGGTTACTTCATTTATGCACTGATCAACAGGAAGAGAAATTTTTTTTACTCCATGTGGCGTCTCTGATGTGATCTCTGATGGATTTCCAATCAGCCCGTATGTAGTATCAGGTCATTTTGAATAATGGTTGTTTGGCTTAGGGTCGAGAGTTTAGGGTGATATCAACCATTATCACGAGGTGATCAGTGTTCCCGATTGGGTTATGGGTATCTGCCACACAAGCATCGAGCTGAGTAGTCAAGATTAGGTCAAGAAGTGAGGTTTGCTGGTCCTCACGACCAGAGAGGCGGGTCGGGAAGTGACAGGCTGTGAAAGGGAGTGTGCAATACAGAAACTGTGTGTACTGATATTAGCTGTACCTGCTTTGCTCGAGAATTCAAGCCAATTACAATGGTGGACATTAAAGTCAACAAATAAATGTATTCGCGTGCTCGGATCTAATGAGAGTGTTGCATCTGTATTATCAGAGACAAAGTCGAGCTGGGTTGAAGGAGAACGGTAGATGAGATATAAGTAACTAACGCTGTGTTGTAAAGTTAATCTAAAGCACATGTAGGCCTGTTCATCTAGACTATATTCTCTAGTCATGGGGAGGGTGTTTCGAATATAAACCCTGAGTCTGTGCATATGTTTGTCAGAGTCCTTAAGGCAAAGTGGGAACTATGCAGTCATGTCAAAGTGATTAGAGGAGATTGAGGAGTGAATGTTAGTATCACTTACAGCTAGGATATCCGAAGAGTTTACTAGGAGAAAAGATTTGACGTCATCAATGTTCATTCTAAGCCCATGGATATTTGTGAATGCAAGCCTCAAGAGCGACTCTTGATTGGACAGTAGTTCACATCAGCAGTTTTTTTCGACCAATTAAAATACGAGAAATATTCACTTCGAATTCCAGCACGTACTATAAAAACCAAAACACAGTTTTCTGTCTTGTTCCTCATTTTCTTTCAGACAACACACCTGCATACGTCACAATCCAACTGAGCCCCTTGGGGGGCGTAAGGCTCCTGGCAAAGAGCAGACACATAACGAGAGACATTCACAAACTTCTGTAGCTCAACGAAGCGCACACACATGTGTGCACAAGTTCATAGACGCACACACTTTCTCACTAACAAAACAAAGGCACATTAACGCATACACACACATATCTTTATTCATTCACACACATTAGTATTACTTTCTCATATAATGTCGTTTTATAATATTATTTATCAATCTTTTGTGGTACTTGCAAGCATTGGGTACACAAGAAGTCTAGTGAAATTTCTGGGAGATTGAGAGATGATAACCAGTTTATGTGCAAGAAGTTCAAGACAATGGTGATGGATAAGAACTCAGATATGGACAAAGTATATCTCGATGGCATCCCCTTCTTTACATACTTTCCATTAGCATTCCTCAAAAGTTTCCAACGTAACAAGTAGACCTTCCATTGTTTCACAGGCAAGCACCAAAATCATCAGTATACAGCATCTCTTCTGGACAATCCGTACGAAACTCCCTTGGACAATGCTTCTAAGACACAAGTGAAAAGCAATGGACTCAGTACAGATCCCTAGTGTACTCCCATTTTCACATTAAAGCTGTAACTATATGTGCTGTTAATTCTAACACGACTTTGAGCATTTCTGTACATTACTTGAACAAGCTTCAAGAACAGCACAAGAAGTGTAATGAAATTACTGGGAGGTTGAGAGATGATAACCCGTTTGTGTGCAAGAAGTGTAAGACAATGGTGATGGTTAAGAACTCAGATGCGGACAAAGTATATCTCGATGGCAAGAAGTTTTGTTATCTTAGCGATACCATTGGAGCACAGGGTGGAGCAGGTGTTAATGTGACTGCAAGAGTGGATGGAGTAAGTTCAGGGAACTTCTGCCATGTCTAACCAGCAGAGCGTTACCACTGTTGACCAAGTGAAGAGTCTGTCAGGCATATGTATGCAGTGTGATGGTGTATGTATGAAAGTAAAACCTGGCCATTGAGGGTTGAGGATATGGTTTGCGTAGAGAGAAATGATAATTGAAACTTGAGGACATACATTGCATAGAGAGAAATGATATGAGAATGATACGATGGATGTGTAATGTGAATTTTAAAGACAGGCTTAGATCTGATGATCTCAAAGGAAGATTAAATCTGGACAGTATAGAGAGATGTATGCAGAACAGAACTGATGGCGTGCCCACGTTGAAAAAATTGATGAGAGTTCTTTGGTTAGTAGATGAAAAACAGTTAAGGCAGCAGGTTCAGTTCATAGAGGAAGGCCAAGGAAAACATGGGAGGAAGTGATAAAAATCAATCTTTTGTGGACTTGAGAGAAAGAGGGATAAATAAAGACCTGGCCAGAGATTAGTTAGTTTGGAAGTTAATTTCTTAAAGCCGTCCAATACATGCCAGCATGTAAAACGGACGTTAAACCGAATATGATGATGATGATGATGATGATGATGATGATGATGATCTAATGAGATTCATATTCATTTTTTCTTTATTTTGTCGGGGTCCGACACATCGCGACGTGTGTTTACTTTTGAAAAAGACGCCATCTTGAAAAACAGCAGCAGCAGGAGTCGCTATTCTTTTTTTGCAATGACTTTTGAGAAAAGCAGCAGCAGCTTTAATCGCCATTTTGTTTGCAATGACTCAGCAAAAAAACGGCCAGCGAATATCTTCCTTTTTTTTCTTCAAGGAATACAAATGTAATTCGCCGACTATGCGGATAACCTGGCTAATATATTCAAGGCACCTTTCAACTATGTTGTACGGCGACAGATCTCTCCGGAAATTATTTGTCGAAATTAATCCTTTTCACAGGACCGGTAAAGGTGACTCGGCACAAATTTCATGAAATCTCTAGCTTTTCACTCAAAAAGCCACTTCAGCCGGGGCGTCAGGAGGGTCCCACGTCCGACTGGATGGACCAATCGTCGAGCCAGGAAGCAGACAGCAGCAGCAGTAGCAAAGATACAAACAGCTCTTCTCAGGGCTACTAATGCGATTTACTATCTTTGCTACCTGCCTGAAGTCAACACTTGCCTCAGCCTGCATCTCCAGTTCCTGCTCCTCTCCTGCACCAGCATCCTGCAGTCCTGAGCTCCCGCACCAGCACTCTCCTGCTCCAACTGCACCAGCACCCTGCAGTCCTGAGCTCCTGCACTCTGCAGTCCTGAGCTCCTGCACCAGCATCCTGCAGTCCTGAGCTCCTGCACCAGCACTCTCCTGCTCCAACTGCACCAGCACCCTGCAGTCCTGAGCTCCTGCACTCTGTAGTCCTGAGCTCCTGCACCTGCAGCCCTGACTCCTGCACCAGCGGCTCCAACTCCTTTTTTCTCTTTTTCCAACAGCCCTTATCAGGGCTACTCAAAGGGCTGTTGGCAAAAAAATATTGCAGTAGTTTGAGTGAGTAAATAAATACTCACTCAAACTACTGCAATATTTTTTTGCCAGCTAGCAACAGCAAGGGTACCTTGTCGACATCCGTCAACAGCTACCCAGCCTTTTCTCTCCAGCGACACCACTCCTGTTGTTCCAGTGTGACTATCACCAGAGACGCCACTCCTGTCTTTCCAGTTTTTTCCATTTCCAGGGATGTCATCTCAAATCCCATCACTCATTGTTATTACCATTTCTTATGGTAAATAAACATACTTTTCTTTAAACTTATCACCAGTGTTTGTCCTCTCTTCTTTGTCATTGCCGTGACTTGCCTGTGTCTCCTTTCTTAGTTGTGAGGCCGATCAACCCAACGGTCAGTCTCGCAACAATTTCAAATGAAGCTTTCCTTTTAAGCTATTTTATCTGCTTTCTTTTGGCATAGATTTTTGTTTTGTTTTATGACAAATTAAGTTCTTTTATATCTGTAATAAAAATGAAGTCTTATTTCATTTAACTCAGTTGCAAATGGCATCCGGGTTATCCTGCAGGCCGATATTTATTCTGTGCTCGGTCAGAGGAGAAGAACTCTTTCTCGTCTGAGACAATTTTCATTTTTGTCTGGTCCGGAATGGCGCTGGGTATACACTACATAAACACCGACCTTCTATCTAATTTTGTTCTCGTATGGAAGCAAGTGAATAGAGACATAGGTTTAGAGAAAAATAATTGAAAATATAGTCAGGTTTACAATTTTCTTTTTAAAAATAAAATTTAAAACAAAATCGTTTTAATTTTCCCTTATTTGTTTTTTTAAAAAAATTATTTCGATAAATATTCGATTGATAGTAAAGAAAATTAATGTTACATACAGGCGAGAAGCACACACACAATCTTGTCTGATAGATTTTATTAAGATAAAGATGCAAGAAATACAGTCTTGACTAAGGGAAGTAACTATTACTCTTTATTTGAAAAGGGGAAATAACTATGATTGTCTTGACGATATCATTCATTTTTTGGAATCTGATCTAATGTTCAAAGAGACCCCCCCCACCCATAGATCTTTTCTTAAAGGACTAGCTTTTTATTCTTAAAACAAAAAAAATCTTTTTGGCTATTTAGTCGTTTCGCAGCCAAAATGGCGGACAATGAACCGTTTGCTAATTTCTGATTTTTTTTTTCCGACCTCACAAATGTGTAAGTGAACCCAAATAAATTGTTTTGGACTAATTTCCCAACTGTATTTCCTTTAAAAAAATTAAGGTAAATTTGAAATTAGTCAAAAACAATTTATTTGGGTTTACTTACTCATTTGTGAATTCGGAAATTAGCACACGGTTTATTGTCCACAATTTTGGCTGCAAAACGACTAAATCGCCTTCTTTTTGGTACTTATTGTAATTTAATTTTTCAACTTTTTCACAAATATAGATTGGTGCTATCATACGAGCACTTTTAACCCTAACCCTAACCCTAACCCTGTCGAAAATAATAAGATTAATGTTATTTGAAGAAAAATTTTTTTTAAAAAAGTAAATAGTATACTTTTGTAAAAATGCCGATATGATAACACACATCGATATTTGAGAAAAAAAATCATGGCGACAGATAACAGACAAATTTTTTGGTGCAATTTTAGTTAAAGGGCGATGCAGTTAATTATTTTCATGTAAAAGCATTATTTTGTACTTACTCAGTCATATTTTATCTCTCACGGCACGAAAAAGAATTTAAAAATATCAAGCAGAACTTTAATTAGAACGATTTTTCCATTTCCATAAGGGCGATATAAAACGTCGACTAGCTGACATTTTTTTTTCATATTTACATGGTAACAGCGACCAAATCATCTGCCCTTAGTTAGCTAACCGGCCACTCCGAAAATGTCAGCTAGTCGACGTTTCATATCTCCCTTATGGGAATGGAAAAATCGTTCTAATTAAAGTTCTGCTTGATATTTTTAAATTCTTTTTCGTGCCGTGAGAGATAAAATATGACTGAGTAAGTACAAAATAATGCTTTTACATGAAAATAATTAACTGTATCGCCCTTTAACTAAAATTGCACCAATTCTTTTTTTATCAAAATAAGATATTTTAAGTTGTCAGTAATAATTTCTTTTTCTTGTAACGTTTAATGCCCGTCATATATTTTCCTCATAGTAGCTGTTCGTTCATTCGTCATGATACGACCCTCCAGGGCAGTACCTCCTCCTTTCATGGGGAGGAGTAGTGTAGTATCTGTTCTGTTGTCATGAGACCATCATCCCAGGCATTACTTCCTCCTTTGTGTGTCAGTTATTTATGAGTTAGGATTAGGCTAAATTAAAAATTCAGTGTTCTAGTTTTAATCTGTTATTAATTTGTGAGTCGAGTTTAGCTTCCTTAATTCTTAGGGTTTTTTTTTTCATCAGTTCTTGAACTAATCAGCCTGGTCTGGGTGACGGTCGCAGGCCCGATGGGATGACAGTATTTGCGTTCTGAGTCGGAAAGCCGCTGATCTGGGACGCCACTTGTTCCGACTCCTTCTCGCCAACAAAGATTGCAGAATCAGTGGTCAATCTCAGCACAGAGGCTCTGCTCACCGAAACAAGGAAGCACGGCAAATACAGCTCGCTCACTGACCGATTCATCTTCCA
>OY744533.1:85480821-85533321 GCA_963556195.1 Sepiola atlantica
ATAATTAAAAGCGAGGAGAAAGAAAGAGAGAGAGAGAGAAAGAAAGAAAGAGAGAGAGAAAGAGAGAGAGAGAGAGAGAGAGAGAGAGAGAGAGAGAGAGAGAGAGAGAGAGAGAGGGATATATATATATAGAAAGAGGTAAGAGTTTCAGATTCAGAAAAGTTTTCATAAATATTTGGAAATTCAAAAAGTTTTTCATAAATATTTAATAAAACATATAAGAAATACTGACCCAACGGGTCATGGGTGGTGTAGTGATTCTTAAAAACCAAATGGTACAGAGTTTATTTAATTTTTAAAAAAATTATTGAGTTTAGATTGGTTAGGTTAGAAAAGAAGGAAATGATTGAAATAAAGAATAAACAAAAAAAGTGAACTTTACCGACGAGGGTCGATGATATGACGAGTAAGACGCCGAGAACCACAACGATGATTTGGAAGTTGCTGAAAACGTGGAAACAATAATTAAGCATTCCTCAATCCAATATCTCCAATTCACTATTTCTATACAACACATCACTCAATAAGTACCAGGCCTGACACATAGATGGCGCCACGAATAAAAATCCATATGAGTTTTTTTAATAAAGGTTTGGTTTGGTAGTTTTGTTTTACGGCATATCAACCCTTTTTGGGTTATTTAATGCCGAATCTGGTCATTATAGTAAAAGTTTTTATGCTTCAAGTTCTTTATATCTTCAAATGTTTAATCATCGTTTTTGGTTTGGTAGTTTTGTTTTACGGCATATCAACCCTTTTTGGGTTATTTAATGCCGAATCTGGTCATTATAGTAAAAGATTTATGCTTCAAGTTCTAAAAATAAAATAAAAAAAGGGGAGGGAGAAAGGGAGAGGGGCTGTTGTTTTTGTTTTTGGTTTTGTAGAACATAATTAAGTTTTACAAAAAAAAAAAAAAGAAGAAAAACAAAAAACGTCAATGTAGGTGAATTTCGTCTCAGGGAGCCACAGGGCAGCCTGATCTGGTATCACCAGTTTTTTAATAAAGTACTAACCTTCAAATGGTACGTGTCAAAATTTGAGCCCAATCGGATTATAAGTTAACAAATTACAGTTATTTAAATGAAACTATTGCTGCGAATCTGATTTGATAAAGCATTGCTTTCTGATGGGAAAAAATACTGTTCAAGCAAATCAATGGCTTGATAAGTGTTATTCGAACTCTGCCCAGTCGAAAAAAAAACGGTTAAATGGTGATATGGCAACTTTAAATATGCCCGTACAGACACAAATGATGCTGAATGCTCAGGTCGCCTAAGTTCGACAGTTGTTCAGGAAAATATAAAAAAAATTCCACTAACTCGTTTTGGTAGATCGTAAATCGAAGTTGCATGAAAGAGCAGAGGAGTCGAGGATATCAGAAGGCAGTGTATTCACCCTTTTTCATGAACATTTGTCGATGAGAAAGCTGTGTTCAAAGTTGGTGTCGCATTTGCTCACAGTCGATCAAAAACAACAACGCGTCAACAATTAAGAGCGTTGTTTGAAACTGTTTCAATGCAACAAACAAGAAAACTGAATTTGGAGGGAATATTTATTAATTGATGTCTAATACCTATTGTTAAAATTTCATAAAAATCGGAGGTCCCTGAAAGACTTCCATCCTCTCTTTGCCCCCTTTGTGTAAAACTAAATTAAACTAAATGTAGCCCACATTATGCACCGTTATGCGTAGAAGCTATGTTCCAAAATTCATAATGATCGGTTAATTAAGTTAGGAGTGAATCCTGTACATATAATTATATACACATACTTAACTTTATATAAATAGAGATAACATGAAAAGGGTTGATATGCTGTAAAACAAAATAACCAACATTATGTCACGTAGACTGTTGTTGTTGTTATTGTTGTTGTTGTTGTTATTGTTGTTGTTATTGTTGTTGTTGTTGTTATTGTTGTTGTTGTTATTGTTGTTGTTTCAATCGAAAAGTTGTCAAAACGCTTTCATGAAACAATTAACATGGAATGAAAAGAAACGAAATTTATTTACAAAAAGCAATGTTTTTCATTTACAAATATTCACAACGCATCCGCAAACTCAACATGGAAGCTCGCCACCTCCCAACCCTCGACTGCACTATCAAGGTTGGGATAATAGTTACATTTCAACGTTCTTACTCTGGCGACCAAAACCTAATTCTTTTTTTTTTTTATGAAAAAGATATTCTCTCATTCATAAATTATACGGATTATTTGACATAATTGCTCGTCCAGTGAAATTCCACCCGTCCCTGTTCACAACCGTCAGAAGATGATGACCTATATTGCCACAACTCAATCCACTTATTCAGTATTCTCTCCACCAAACAGACACACCAGCACACACACACATGCAATCCCCTCATCACACTCATTCACACTACCACAAAATGCATACACAAACATCACCATATCACTTGGGCCTTTTTCAAGTGTCTATGGTACTAGCTAACCGTCTCTGGATTTTGAACTGGTCCATTTATTTAATCTACGAGTGTTGGGCTATTCTCATTTTACAGTACATTCCTTGAGATATCTCATATTTGAACTAAAGTAACACTAACCCTCGTGACTTAGACATACGTTTTTACCTAAAATCAGAACTTTTTGGGTATCGGAATTGGAAAAATTTGAGGCTAATTTCCGATGCCAAAACGATTCTTTAAAAAATATATTTTGTTTAAAACCTAGTTTTCCATTGCTGGTAATAATGATAAAGTGTCCATTTGTTAGATAATGGTCCTATGGGAATGGACGTATCTGTTGGAAATCGTTGGTTTGACATGCGCGAATTAACGTGGGGTGGACCCGGCAGTCGAGTGCAGAATAGGGTCTGTTCTCACAGTCGGAAACCACAGACGTGACAAGTTCACCACGTGACGAGACCCCAGATCAAGGGTCAGTGTGCACCTGCGAGAGGCTCTGTGACGTCAAAGGCTTTTGCATGGGAAACAGAGGGATCCAGACGTCACTCGTTCTTTGTGAGAGGCGAGTTTTAGCCAGTCTGGGTTTTGGAGGCAAACCGATGAGACGTGACTGTTACCATGTAAACTACAACAGATAAGGGAAATATTTCCCTAAGAAAATACAGGCGAGAGGTATCCTTCCCCCCTCCATGAATGGTAAAGACTTATTTGATAAGTAATTACGATAAAGTAGTGATTTGCTCTCTCTCTCTCGACGTAGTGAATGTCTCCAAGCCGATAAATAACTAACACTTGTAATAAAAAGAACTGAAAGTTAAAGAGATTGTTTTTTGGTGAGTCGGTCAGGAAGCTTTTGTTGCAGACAACGGACGGCGTGGTTCACGGCAGGAAAGAAAGAAGAAAGAATTCAACCACTAGACGACATCAAGACGGCGACCCTCTACACGGCGAGGGAGAAATCTAAAGGTATGCAAACAATATATGAACTATGTGATTTGTGATGTTTTAAAAATGACGAGTATTAAATGTGAACTGCCACGACCCTTTCAGGGACGAGTATACGAAACGAGTACCGCCGCGGCCCAAGAGTTGAGGTATGCAACATATTGATTTTAAACTACCAGTAAAACTAAACTTTATAGATCATAATAACAAATTCAGGTAAAAATGGCACCGGAAAAATGGCCGGGTAAAATAGCACAGGTAAAAATGGCACAAGTGAAAAATATGGATGAAAATGTCACACTGAGTTTATCAAAAGGAACACATTAAGAAGTTTGTCAAATTAAAAAGAAAATTATGTCTACATTTAAAAGTAGATGAGGACTCACCGCTACAAAAATGAAATTCTACTTTTTAGGCGATTTTAGAATCGGAATCGGTAATATTTTTGGAATCAGGAATTTCGAATAGAATCGATAATTGTATCGGAATCGGGGAAAATATTAGAATCGTCCCATCACTATTTTTACCCCCTTAATTCTTCACGGATTGACAAAAGTTTGACTAAAATTCATCAATAATCTATTTCTTCTTACCAATTAAATAGCCTTTTATTTGGTACTTGTTTGTTTTTCTCTGATTTGAAAGTATCTTCTGTACTGGGTTGCGGCTCAGGTTTTTCAATAGGCACCATTTGGGAATAAACACCTGAAAATTGGTTGAAAATATACAATTAAAATAGTAGTTACAATATAAAAAACGATTGATTTCTTGGTGCTTCTCCAGATTAAGACCCGATCTAACTTTGACTCCGTCGTTAGGGTTAGGATCAGAATTAAGGTTAGGGTTAAGGTTAGTGTTAGAGTCAGTTAGGCAAAGTTAGCTCGGGTCCTAATCTGAAGAAGTATCGATTTCTTAAAACAAACACAATTATTAAATCAAAATACTTGTTTTGAATAACATTAACTTAAATCAGGGTTCCCCAACCTTATTTTGCTTGTGGCCCCCCTGAGAGCAATTTTATCATCTGTGGACTCCATATATGCATATATAATTAAAAAAAATCAAATATTACTAATAAATTCTTATTAACATATGCACATGTTCATGAACATAAAACTACATTTACAGCAGATGGAACTGTTAAATGACATATAAAACCGATAAGAAAACTTTGTGCTCTTATGGCTGACCCAAGAGTCGACGAAACTATTAACCAAGCAGCCGATAACTTTTGAAAGAAATAATTCGCATTAAAAAAAAAAAAAAAATACACTGAATTCCTATAATCTCTGTCAGCTTGTTGAATCTCCCGAAGGACTAATTGAGTATTTTGAAAAAAATGTAAATAAACAAACATTAAAAAAGAGCAAAAAAACAAAAACATTTGCTTAACAAATCAAACACAATCATCTTTTAAAACTTTCCGGTGCATAAATAAAAAAAACATTTTATTTAAAAACATTTGATTCACAATGGTTCCTTTGAAAACAAACAAACAAACAAACAAACAAAAATAAAAATCTAATTAATAACAGTTGTTTAGCTATGGTTTGTTCGTTCTTTATTTTTATATATATACTATAATTATATATTTCCAATATATACATATTATTATATATTTCCAATATATACATATTATTATATATTTCTAATATATACATATTATTATATATTTCCAATATATACATATTATTATATATTTCTAATATATACATATTATTATATATTTCTAATGTATACATATCATTATATATTTCCAATATATACATATTATTATATATTTCCAATATATACATATTATTATATATTTCCAATATATACATATTAATATATATTTCCAATACATACATATTAATATATATTTCCAATACATACATATTATATATTTCCAATATATACATATTATTATATATTTCCAATATATACATATTATTATTTATTTCCAATATATACATATATACATATCATTATATATTTCCAATATATACATATTATTATTTATTTCCAATATATACATATTATTATATATTTCCAATATATACATATTATTATTTATTTCCAATATATACATATCATTATATATTTCCAATATATACATATTATTATATATTTCCAATATATACATATTATTATTTATTTCCAATATATACATATTATTATTTATATTCAACAGATTTCGATATGGATCCCTTATAACTTACCAAAGACCCCCAAAGTACAATTTTTTTGTGGGCCCCCTTAAAGCTTCTGTGCATCTCCGGGGGGAGGGGGTCCAGGCCGACCCCGGTTGGGAATCCCTGACCTAAATTAATGTGAAATATTACTTTACAGGGAAGAATAAGAATATTTATATTCTATTCTTATGTTTTATAGCGACGTGTGTATTCGGTTCTCTCTTTCAACGTGATCGCCACCATGTTGAATATGTCGTGTGTTATTGAATACACACGAGGGCGGAATATAAAGGGAAAAAGACAATGATGAAGAAACGGTCGAATTCACGCACACACACACACACACACACGCGCGCACATACAATAATTTCTTACAGAGAAGGTTTGTCAAAAACAAACGTAAGAGAGACACAATGAAACATGATACACAAAAAAGGGTAAAAATAACAAACGTAATTACTCACAGTAATTCTACATTAATGTCCTAAACACAATTGAAGTAAACATGAATTACCAGGGCAAATAATTTACAGAGAGAATGCATAGGTGATGTAAAATAAAAACGTGTGACTTTGATGATATCTTGGAACTGATTCTGTGACCAGGAGACAAAACTATGGGTGAATATCTATCAGGGAACAAAAGCTGTGGCCCCTTAAATAGGACATCTGGTGAGAAACACATCAGAGTCATGAAAAATATGCTAAGATCTGTAAGTTTACTCATTACATAAATCCAGTCATGGACACATGTCTGTTTGTCTAAATCACCATCTTTGTTTGCCCAACCAATAACCAACAACAACAACAACAAGCAAGGGAGATCACTCTAAAAACTTATCACAAAGGAATAGAACCCTTATATCTCAATACAAGGGAAATAGCTTAATAAGATGGAACTCTAGAATGGACACATCCGATTAGCTCTGCCTGAAAGAGGAAAAGCCTCATTTTGAATCTTGCATGTGTGTAGAGCGAGTCTTTTTTCTTGTATTTCTTGATAGAAGAGTGCATTCTCTTGTTGCCCAGTAATATTTTAGGAGAGATAACTTTAAAAAAACCAAGGGAAATAACCCTGAATATTCTGATCCGACAGCATTAATATGATATGATTTGCCAAATGCAGTAGGGTTATCAGTTATGATTGACCGAGTTTTATCCTAGGGCCAGCTTAAGTCCCATTATGAGAAGGAGATACATTATTGGTTAGTTTAATCATGTGGCATGGGAAAGATTTGAAGTGGGATTTTCAGTTGCAGTTTAGATTTATTGAAGAAATACTTAATGTAACACCAGTAGAATTAGAGGCGCTTATACACCATATTAAACTCTGAGAAAATTTACAAACGGTATTTTGTGTATGATATATCATAAAGTGTTATTTTGTTTAATGGTATATTAGCATCTACTATCACTTGATGCTGGGAACAAATGTGTTTCTTTTAGAAGCGAATTGTTAGAACAGCAGTTAACCAATAAATGGTGGGAGGGGGAGGGGCGAAGAAATTCAGACATTTCCAAAACTTTTTATGAAACAGTTAACCAATAAATGGTGGGAGGGGGAGGAGGCGAAGAAATTCATAAATTTCTAAAACTTTTTACTTATGTTCAACATATTTGATACCCAGGCAATGCTGGGTCAATCTGCCACCAAATCATAACAATGGCGCCTAAATTGCCAACTACATAATTTCATAATTTATTTTACTTACTTAAAGTATGACTTTCCTTTGTTTGATTCTTGTCATCGGGTATTTTATAACCCCCTTTAGGCTTTTTACAAATGGCAGCCGTTTGGAAGTTACCGGCGTTTTTGTAATCCAATCGAAGAAGTTTACAACTAAAAAGAATAAAAAGAATATCAAAATATAATCCAGCTGACAGAAATAAAATTGAACGTATATTTCACATCTTTCAATCATTTTTGAATCTCATGAAGTATGTCCACGTAAAATCTTCTTCTTCTTCTTCTTCTTCTTCTTCTTCTTCTTCTTCTTCTTCTTCTTCTTTTACATTTAATTTCTCTTCTACATCAGATGTGCGTTGCACATTGATCATGGTGGCGTGAACTGACTTTCTCCATGAGACCATATTATTTACGTTGGTTTCGATGTGCCATTACTTAAGGTCATCTTTGTTTGAAGCATTCCAAGGCTTTTCTCGGCCTGCTTTTTCCTCGCTTACCCTCAATTGAGATGTGTGTAGATCTGTTTATCCAACCAAACTGTCGTTCAACATGTCCATACCATCGCAGGAGGTTGCAGCATAAAACTGACTCCAGTCTGGATACCCTCTGCCTCAATAGCAAAAAGGTCAGATCTAACCCTGTCGTCTGTATCTTGTAGCAGTTTTCAATACAATTTTCGAATTAAATCTTGTCTTTTTTCCTTTGCCTCATTGGCAACATGCCATTATCAGTCTTCAGTTACCCACAACCATATACAGTCGTAACAAAATTACCACAGGGTGATCGAAAAAAAGGCAGGATAGTGAATGAGTTTTATAACCTAGATTGTAACGTGATATAGGTCAGGAGTGTTGGTATGCGAAACGTTTGGAATGCAACTATGATTGCTTTGATTGTTTCAAGTTTGAGATTAAAAAGGAAGATTGCAAACATTTTATTATTTCTATTTTGAATTATGCCGATTAGAGAATGTATTGAAAACAATTGCAATTACAGAATTACGTCACCGATCAAGGAAACTATAAGAACAGACTTGACGATCGAAGTGAGCTGAGGTTCCGCCCTTTGCTCCCACAGCTGGGATTGGGGAGTTGAATACACCTGTAAAGCAGTCGTGCTAAAAGGAATGTAGACATTCTACTTGCAGTAAATTGTAAACCATATATATATATGATAATTTTATTTACACAGACATGTACAAAATCTGCGGCACTGCCATGTCGATGTTATCGATCAACAGTTACTATAAACTGAGATCTCATCAGGCAGAGTTAGAATCCGATCTTAACCTCAGATCATATTTGGTTCTCTCCAAATATGATCTGAGGTTAAGATCGGATTCTAACTCTGCCTGATGAGATCTCAGTTTATAGTAACTGTTGATCGATAACATCGACATGCCAGTGTCGCAGATTTTGTACATGTCTGTGTAAATAAAATTATCATATATAAAGCTCTATTTTGTTATTGAGCACTTTTTATAAACCCGGTTAAAATTCTCTGGATTACCACCCTGTGGATATTTTTCACCTGGATTATTACCATTATTATATATATATATATATATATATATATATATATATATATATATATATAAACCTTTCTTGTTTTCGATTTCTTCATTTCAGCTGCAACATCTTTTCGATTTGAGGACCAGTAAAATCAGGAGGACAACGTTACGCAGGATATAACACTTACAAAAAAAATTGTAAATATTTTAATAATAAATACACATGCTTATTGACAAAAACAAAAAATTCACATATTATAAGTGTTAAAATTGTTCTTTATGAACATCTATACTTTTAGGGATGTAAATGGAGATACTGATATTATGATATATTATACATAATAACATTATCATTATCTATCTATATATACGCACTTGTTTTTTGTATCAATACATACATACTGGATTTTTGTATCAATACATACACACTGGATTTTTGTATCAATACATACATACTGGATTTTTGTATCAATACATACATACTGGATTTTTGTATCAATACATACATACTGGATTTTGTATCAATACATACATACTGGATTTTTGTATCAATATATACATACTGGATTTTTGTATCAATATATATGCACTTGGTTTCTGTATCAATATATATGCACTTGTTTTTTGTATCAATACATACATACTTGTTTTTTTGTATCAATACATACATACTGGATTTTTGTATCAATACATACATACTGGATTTTTGTATCAATACATACATACTAGATTTTTGTATTAATACATACATACTGGATTTTTGTATCAATACATACATACTGGATTTTTGTATCAATATATATGCACTTGGTTTTTGTATCAATATATATGCACTTGGTTTCTGTATCAATATATATGCACTTGGTTTTTGTATCAATATATATGCACTTGGTTTCTGTATCAATATATATACACTTGGTTTTTGTATCAATATATATGCACTTGGTTTCTGTATCAATATATATGAACATAGTTTTTGTATCAATATATACGCACTGGATTTTGTATTAATATATACATATGCACAGAATTTTTATCTCACTATATATGCACAGAATTGTTGTATCAATATATATGCACATATTTTTGGCATCAATATATATGCACATAATTTTTTATCAATATATATGACCAGAATTTTGTATGAATATACATGACCAGAATTTTGTATGAATATATATGCACAGAACTTGTATATCAATATATATGCACAGAACTTGTGTATCAATATATATGCACATAATTTTGTATCAATATATATGCATAGAATTTTGTATCAATATATATGCACAGAATTTTGTATCAATATACATGCACCGAATTTTGTATCAATATATATGCACAGCATTTTTTATCAATATATATGCACAGAATTTTTGTATCAATATATATGCACAGAATTTTTGTATCAATATATATGCACAGAACTTGTATATCAATATATATGCACAGAACTTGTGTATCAATATATATGCACAGAATTTTGTATCAATATATATGCACAGAATTTTGTATCAATATATATGCACAGAATTTTGTATCAATATACATGCACCGAATTTTGTATCAATATATATGCACATAATTTTTTATCAATATATATGCACAGAACTTGTGTATAAATATATATGCACAGAATTTTTGTATCAATATATATAGACAGAATTTTGTATCAATATATATGCACAGAATTTTGTATCAATATATATGCACAGAACCTTTGTATCAATATATATGCACAGAATTTTTGTATCAATATATATGCACAGAACTTGTGTATCAATATATATGCACAGAACTTGTGTATCAATATATATGCACAGAATTTTGTATCAATATATATGCACAGAATTTTGTATCAATATATATGCACAGAATCTTTGTATCAATATATATGCACAGAACCTTTGTATCAATATATATGCACAGAACTTGTGTATCAATATATATGCACAGAATTTTGTATCAATATATATGCACATAATTTTTGTATCAATATATATGCACAGAATTTTTGTATCAATATATATGCACAGAATTTTGTATTAATAGATATGCATAGAATTTTCCTGATTTTTTTTTTAAGCCACCTTGAGTTTAAGCCTTACCTTTAAGACATTTTCTAGAATCAAATCATATAATGGCTTTTGATCAAAATTAAAATAAGGATTCTAGACATAAGGTTTACTATCAATATATCTTAATTTTAATCTTCGTAAGTGGACATAAAATTAGTTCACAACTGTTTTGGTTGTGGGAATTAATTTTACCCATCTTGGGACGGGTATTTTATCCATCCTAGAATGAGTATTTCTCTAGTATTTTGATAAGGTTTTATTGAATAACCAACAAGAAAATCGATCAATTATTTTATGAATTTTCTGTTTTACATACTTAATTTGTTTTTTGCAGAAACCATAACCTTCCCAATCCTTGTAAAATCCAACGGCACATTTTGCACATTCTCCTGTGGATAAAATACATGAAGAGGAAAAAAAATATGAGTTTGTAAGCAAATATATACACAATGTATTCATATAAGCACATAAACTTATGCATTGGATTTGTAGGGGCAAAGGCAATATGAAAAGAAAGAGTAACAAAGTCAATTCATACAAAAAATATATCAATTTTTATTGGAAACTTGTTAGAACAATTTTTATTGGAAACTTGTTAGAACAATTTTTATTGGAAACTTGTTAGAACAATTTTTATTGGAAACTTGTTAGAACAATTTTTATTGGAAACTTGTTAGAACAATTTTTATTGGAAACTTGTTAGAACAATATTTAATGGAAACTTGTTAGAACAATTTTTATTGGAAACTTGTTAGAACAATTTTTATTGGAAACTTGTTAGAACAATATTTAATGGAAACTTGTTAGAACAATTTTTATTGGAAACTTGTTAGAACAATTTTTATTGGAAACTTGTTAGAACAATTTTTATTGGAAACTTGTTAGAACAATTTTTATTGGAAACTTGTTAGAACAATTTTTATTGGTAACTTGTTAGAACAATTTTTATTGGAAACTTGTTAGAACAATATTTAATGGAAACTTGTTAGAACAATTTTTATTGGAAACTTGTTAGAACAATTTTTATTGGAAACTTGTTAGAACAATTTTTATTGGAAACTTGTTAGAACAATTTTTATTGGAAACTTGTTAGAACAATTTTTATTGGAAACTTGTTAGAACAATATTTAATGGAAACTTGTTAGAACAATTTTTATTGGAAATTTGTTAGAACAATTTTTATTGGAAACTTGTTAGAACAATTTTTATTGGAAACTTGTTAGAACAATTTTTATTGGAAACTTGTTAGAACAATTTTTTATTGGAAACTTGTTAGAACAATTTTTATTGGAAACTTGTTAGAACAATTTTTATTGGAAACTTGTTAGAACAATTTTTTATTGGAAACTTGTTAGAACAATTTTTAATGGAAACTTGTTAGAACAATTTTTATTGGAAACTTGTTAGAACAATTTTTATTGGAAACTTGTTAGAACAATTTTTTATTGGAAACTTGTTAGAACAATTTTTATTGGAAACTTGTTAGAACAATTTTTATTGGAAACTTGTTAGAACAACCCAAAATAAACAGGTAGCAGTTAATGAAAGTTCAAAATATATTAGAACGTACTAAGTGAAAAAGAAATTGTTTTGTTTGTGTAGATATGTATGTCTGTTGTTTCATTTTACTTCTGTCGAAGTTCTCAGTAATCAAGGGGCCTTTTCCTTGATCTCTATATTAGATAGATAAATAGGCGAATATTCCATTAAATTTCTCCTTTACCTGTCAAACTTAAGTGAAGAACATTAATTTTCCTCTCCCCAATCGACCAGTTAACTATGTCATAGTATATCGTTCTTGTGGTCTCTTGATCTTACTAGATCCCAAGACAAGAATTCATCTAGTCTGGTGGAGTATCCAGCTAAGTGCTGTTACTTGAGGTAACATGACTTGGAGCCGATGCACCATTCCTTGTAGGAGCCAGTTTATAGCCATGTCAAGTGGATCTTATTTGGGCTTCGAATACTATGGTTTTTTCAATATTTGGTCAGAGTCAATTTGTAGGGTGAAGTATCCTCATGCCAGCTTGTCCTGACAAACCCTTGTACAGAGAGACCGAAGACACTCGAGGATAGTGTCTAGTAGGTAATTCAAACTCTCCTGTAGGTAATTTAAACTCCCTTTGTAGGTAATTCAAAAGTATGAATATGCGTGTTGCCGTGTATAATTTTAGTAGACTATGTAGACAGTGTGTATATATATGCTTGTGAGAGTATATGCCTTACATTGTGTGTAAGTGAATTCAACAAGCAGTGTGTGTATATGCGGTTGCTGTGTAGTTAGTAGTTTGTGGTAGTTTCTTATTGTGTTGCCGTGCGTCTTTGGCCAGAGGCTGATGCTGATTTTAGTGACACGTTCACATGCTTACAGTGTGAAAGAAACTGGAAAAGTGAGAGGGAATGCTGCTGTGTTTGGGTTTTATATTACATGCGAAATATTGTAACATGCCGAGGCAAATATTTGTCTGCCTCTTGTAATATTCAAACTGTCTGTTGATTTTGGGGAGATTAAAATGGACTTATTCATATTACGATCCAAGCTAACCCTAATACTAACCCTCACTCTAACCCTAAACCTACCCCTTACCGACGCCTTTATCTTGGGTCCTAATCTGTGTAAGTACCGATTTAAAAACCTGACTCCGACTTTGAGTCCTAGCAGTCTTAGGAGTCTTACTCCGCTCCTTTCAAAACCCCTGACTTCCTTAGACTCCACAAACCTGTTTAAAACAATATTCGCTCGCTACTGCTTTTTCTATATATGTCATAATTCAATTTATAAAAATATAATTTTTTTATGAACTGATTTAAGTAAATGCATAATTAGAACAAGTTTAAGAGCGTTATCAGTTGAAGATCGCAGACTCATTGATCATTTTGTGTCTTTTTAGAATTGCTCACCTAAGTGACCCAACCAGGGTTGATCATACCCTGATTCGCCTCTCCATAGACAACAGATACACGAATCCTCTTCATTATACAAAATGTGAATGTGGATGATTCAGCTCCTGTTTATAAGTTATTGAATGATGTCACCGCCAGCCAATGGCCTCCGAATCTTTGTTTCATAACCCATTAGTTTGGCATGTTTGAATTTGGCGCCATTTTCTTTTAGATTATATCAATTATTAGTGTACACCCTCCGTCAAAATTGATGAAACAAAAAAATTATGCTTCACCAGTGTCTGCACTCGCTATTTATCTAGATATTTTACTAAAATATTTGTATAGAATCTATGTATCTAGATATATTACAAAAATATTTGTATAAAATCATAGAATTATTTATCTGATATATTACACAAATATTTGTATAAAATCATAGAATTATTTATTTAGATATATTACAAAAATATTTGTATAAAATCATAGAATTATTTATCTAGATATATTACAAAAATATTTGTATAAAATCATAGAATTATTTATCTGATATATTACAAAAATATTTGTATAAAATCATAGAATTATTTATCTAGATATATTACAAAAATATTTGTATAAAATCATAGAATTATTTATCTGATATATTACAAAAATATTTGTATAAAATCATAGAATTATTTATCTAGATATATTACAAAAATATTTGTATAAAATCCTAGAATTATTTATCTGATATATTACAAAAATATTTGTATAAAATCATAGAATTATTTATCTAGATATATTACAAAAATATTTGTATAAAATCATAGAATTATTTATCTAGATATATTAAAATAATATTTGTTAAAATCATAAAATTATTTATCTAGATATATTACAAAAATATTTTTATAAAATTATAGAATTATTTATCTAGATATATTACAAAAATATTTGTTAAAATCATAAAATTATTTATCTGATATATTACAAAAATATTTGTATAAAATCCATTTATCGAGATATATTACTAAAATATTTGTATAAAATCTATTTATCTGATATATTACAAAAATATTTGTATAAAATCATAGAATTATTTATCTAGATATATTACTAAAATATTTGTATAAAATCTATTTATCTAGATATATTACTAAAATATTTGTATAAAATCTATTTATCTAGATATATTACAAAAATATTTGTATAAAATCATAGAATTATTTATCTAGATATATTACAAATATATTTGTATAAACTCTATTTATCCGATATATTACAAAAATATTTGTATAAAATCATAGAATAATTTATCTAGATATATTACTAAAATATTTGTATAAAATCATAGAATTATTTATCTAATATATTACTAAAATATTTGTATAAAATCATAGAATTATTTATCTAGATATATTACAAAAATATTTGTATAAAATCATAGAATTATTTATCTAGATATATTACAATAATATTTGTTAAAATCATAAAATTATTTATCTAGATATATTACAAAAATATTTTTATAAAATTATAGAATTATTTATCTAGATATATTACTAAAATATTTGTTAAAATCATAAAATTATTTATCTGATATATTACAAAAATATTTGTATAAAATTCATTTATCTAGATATATTACTAAAATATTTGTATAAAATCTATTTATCTGATATATTACAAAAATATTTGTATAAAATCATAGAATTATTTATCTGATATATTACAAAAATGTTTGTAAAAAATCATAGAATTATTTATCTAGATATATTACTAAAATATTTGTATGAAATCATAGAATTATTTATCTAGATATATTACAAAAATATTTGTATAAAATCATAGAATAATTTGTCTAGATATATTACAAAAATATCTGTATAAAATCATAGAATAATTTGTCTAGATATATTACAAAAATATTTGTATAAAATCATAGAATTATTTATCTAGATATATTACAATAATATTTGTTAAAATCATAAAATTATTTATCTAGGTATATTACAAAAATATTTTTATAAAATTATAGAATTATTTATCTGATATATTACAAAAATATTTGTATAAAATCCATTTATCTAGATATATTACTAAAATATTTGTATGAAATCTATTTATCTGATATATTACAAAAATATTTGTATAAAATCATAGAATTATTTATCTAGATATATTACTAAAATATTTGTATAAACTCTATTTATCTGATATATTACAAAAATATTTGTATAAAATCATAGAATTATTTATCTCGATATATTACTAAAATATTTGTATAAAATCTATTTATCTGATATATTACAAAAATATTTGTATAAAATCATAGAATTATTTATCTAGATATATTACTAAAATATTTGTATAAAATCTATTTATCTAGATATATTACTAAAATATTTGTATAAAATCTATTTATCTAATATATTACAAAAATATTTGTATAAAATCATAGAACTATTTATCTAGATATATTACAAAAATATTTGTATAAACTCTATTTATCCGATATATTACAAAAATATTTGTATAAAATCATAGAATTATTTATCTAGATATATTACTAAAATATTTTCATAAAATGATAGAATTATTTATCTAGATATATTACTAAAATATTTGTTAAAATCATAAAATTATTTATCTGATATATTACAAAAATATTTGTATAAAATCCATTTATCTAGATATATTACTAAAATATTTGTATAAAATCTATTTATCTGATATATTTGAAAAATATTTGTATAAAATCATAGAATTATTTATCTGATATATTACAAAAATGTTTGTATAAAATCATAGAATTATTTATCTAGATATATTACAAAAATATTTGTATAAAATCAAAGAATTATTTATCTAGATATATTACAATAATATTTGTTAAAATCATAAAATTATTTATCTACGTATATTACAAAAATATTTTTATAAAATTATAGAATTATTTATCTGATATATTACAAAAATATTTGTATAAAATCCATTTATCTAGATATATTACTAAAATATTTGTATAAAATCTATTTATCTGATATATTACAAAAATATTTGTATAAAATCATAGAATTATTTATCTAGATATATTACTAAAATATTTGTATAAAATCTATTTATCTGATATATTACAAAAATACTTATATAAAATCATAGAATTATTTATCTGATATATTACTAAAATATTTGTATAAAATCTATTTATCTAGATATATTACTAAAATATTTGTATAAAATCTATTTATCTGATATATTACAAAAATATTTGTATAAAATCATAGAATTATTTATCTAGATATATTACAAAAATATTTGTATGAACTCTATTTATCCGATATATTACAAAAATATTTGTATAAAATCATAGAATTATTTATCTCGATATATTACTAAAATATTTGTATAAACTCTATTTATCCGATATATTACAAAAATATTTGTATAAAATCATAGAATTATTTATCTAGATATATTACTAAAATATTTGTATAAAATCTATTTATCTAGATATATTACAAAAATATTTGTATAAAATCATAGAATTATTTATCTAGATATATTACTAAAATATTTTTATAAAATTATAGAATTATTTATCTGATATATTACAAAAATATTTGTATAAAATCATAGAATTATTTATCTAGATATATTACAATAATATTTGTTAAAATCATAAAATTATTTATCTAGATATATTGCAAAAATATTTTTATAAAATTATAGAATAATTTATCTAGATATATTACTAAAATATTTGTTAAAATCATAAAATTATTTATCTGATATATTACAAAAATATTTGTATAAAATCATAGAATTATTTATCTAGATATATTACTAAAATATTTGTATAAAATCTATTTACCTAGATATATTACTAAAATATTTGTATAAAATCTATTTATCTGATATATTACAAAAATATTTGTATAAAATCATAGAATTATTTATCTAGATATATTACAAAAATATTTGTATAAACTCTATTTATCCGATATATTACAAAAATATTTGTATAAAATCATAGAATTGATTATCAAAATATATTACTAAAATATTTTTATGAAATCATAGAATTATTTATCTGATATATTACAAAAATATTTGTATAAAATCATAGAATTATTTATCTAGATATATTACAAAAATATTTGTATAAACTCTATTTATCCGATATATTACAAAAATATTTGTATAAAATCATAGAATTGATTATCAAAATATATTACTAAAATATTTGTATAAAATCATAGAATTATTTATCCGATATATTACAAAAATATTTGTATAAAATCATAGAATTATTTATCTTGATATATTACTAAAATATTTGTATAAAATCTATTTATCTGATATATTACAACAATATTCGTATAAAATCATAGAAATGTTTGTCTAGATATATTACTAAAATATTTGTATAAGATCTATTTATCTGATATATTACTAAAATATTTGTATAAAATCATAGAATTATTTCTCTAGATATATTAATAAAATATTTGTATAAAATCTATTTATCTGATATATTACTAAAATATTTGTATAAAATCATAGAATGATTTATCTAGATATATTACTAAAATATTTGTATAAAATCTATTTATCTAGATATATTACTAAAATATTTGTATAAAATAATAGAATTATTTCTCTAGATATATTACTAAAATATTTGTATAAAATCTATTTATCTAGATATATTACTAAAATATTTGTATAAAATCTATTTATCTAATATATTACAAAAATATTTGTATAAAATCATAGAATTATTTATCTAGATATAATACAAAAATATTTGTATATAATGATAGAATTATTTATCTAGATATATTACAAAAGTATTTGTATAAAATCATAGAATTATTTGTCTAGATATATTACTAAAATATTTGTATAAAATCATAGAATTATTTATCTAGATATATTACAAAAATATTTGTATAAAATCATAGAATTATTTATCTAGATATATTACAAAAATATTTGTAGAAAATCATAGAATTATTTATCTAGATATATTACTAAAATATTTGTATAAAATCTATTTATCTAGATATATTACTAAAATATTTGTATAAAATAATAAAATTATTTATTTAGACATATTACTACAATATTTGTCTAAAATTATAGAATTATTTATCTAGATATATTACAAAAATATTTGTATAAAATCATAGAATAATTAATCTAGATATATTACAAAAATATTTGTATAAAATCTATTTATCTGATATATTACTAAAATATTTGTATAAAATCATAGAATTATTTATCTAGATATATTACTAAAATATTTGTATAAAATCTATTTATCTAGATATATTACTAAAATATTTGTATAAAATAATAAAATTATTTATTTAGACATATTACTACAATATTTGTCTAAAATTATAGAATTATTTATCTAGATATATTACTAAAATATTTGTATAAAATCTATTTATCTAGATATATTACTAAAATATTTGTATAAAATCTATTTATCTGATATATTACAAAAATATTTGTATAAAATCATAGAATTATTTATCTAGATATATTACAAAAATATTTGTATAAAATCATAGAATTATTTATCTAGATATATTACTAAAATATTTGTATGAAATCATAGAATTATTTATCTAGATATATTACAAAAATATTTGTATAAAATCATAGAATAATTTGTCTAGATATATTACAAAAATATCTGTATAAAATCATAGAATAATTTGTCTAGATATATTACAAAAATATTTGTATAAAATCATAGAATAATTTGTCTAGATATATTACAAAAATATTTGTATAAAATCATAGAATTATTTATCTAGATATATTACAAAAATATTTGTATAAAATCTATTTATCTAGATATATTACTAAAATATTTGTATAAAATCATAGAATTATTTATCTAGATATATTACAAAAATATTTGTATAAAATCATATAATTATTTGTCTAGATATATTACTAAAATATTTGTATAAAATCATAGAATAATTTGTCTAGATATATTACTAAAATATATGTATAAAATCATAGAATAATTTTTCTAGATATATTTAAAAAATATTTGTATAAAATCTATTTATCTAGATATATTACTAAAATATTTGTATAAAATCTATTTATCTAGATATATTACTAAAATATTTGTATAAAATAATAAAATTATTTATTTAGACATATTACTACAATATTTGTCTAAAATTATAGAATTATTTATCTAGATATATTACAAAAATATTTGTATAAAATCATAGAATAATTAATCTAGATATATTACAAAAATATTTGTATAAAATCTATTTATCTGATATATTACTAAAATATTTGTATAAAATCATAGAATTATTTATCTAGATATATTACTAAAATATTTGTATAAAATCTATTTATCTAGATATATTACTAAAATATTTGTATAAAATAATAAAATTATTTATTTAGACATATTACTACAATATTTGTCTAAAATTATAGAATTATTTATCTAGATATATTACTAAAATATTTGTATAAAATCTATTTATCTGATATATTACAAAAATATTTGTATAAAATCATAGAATTATTTATCTAGATATATTACAAAAATATTTGTATAAAATCATAGAATTATTTATCTAGATATATTACTAAAATATTTGTATGAAATCATAGAATTATTTATCTAGATATATTACAAAAATATTTGTATAAAATCATAGAATAATTTGTCTAGATATATTACAAAAATATCTGTATAAAATCATAGAATAATTTGTCTAGATATATTACAAAAATATTTGTATAAAATCATAGAATAATTTGTCTAGATATATTACAAAAATATTTGTATAAAATCATAGAATTATTTATCTAGATATATTACAAAAATATTTGTATAAAATCTATTTATCTAGATATATTACTAAAATATTTGTATAAAATCATAGAATTATTTATCTAGATATATTACAAAAATATTTGTATAAAATCATATAATTATTTGTCTAGATATATTACTAAAATATTTGTATAAAATCATAGAATAATTTGTCTAGATATATTACTAAAATATATGTATAAAATCATAGAATAATTTTTCTAGATATATTTAAAAAATATTTGTATAAAATCTATTTATCTAGATATATTACTAAAATATTTGTATAAAATAATAGAATTATTTATCTAGATATATTATAAAAATATTTATATAAAATCATAGAATAATTTGTCTAGATATATTACTAAAATATTTGTATAAAATCATAGAATAATTTGTCTAGATATATTACTAAAATATTTGTATAAAATCATAGAATTATTTATCTAGATATATTACTAAAATATTTGTATAAAATCATAGAATTATTTATCTAGATATATTACAAAAATATTTGTATAAAATCATAGAATAATTTGTCTAGATATATTACTAAAATATTTGTATAAAATCATAGAATTATTTCAGTAATTTAATTTTTTATATATAAATTCGGTACTTATGCAGATTATGACCAAATCTAAAATCAGCTTGGTGGCTGTTAGGGTTAGGGTTAGCGTTAGGGTTTGCTTGGGTCCTTATCTGCAAAAGTACCATAAATTCTTATTTGCATTTCTGGTGACCTAGAAAAAAACACCCACCGGTGGCAGGGTAAGTCTGATGTCGTTATTTAACTGTGACTGGCTATTTGCTTTCTTGCTTCCCCTCACCACTTGAAATGGTTTTGTCCGGGAGCTAGAAAAAAGGCATGTGTTTCACTTGCTAACTTTTGCGTAACGAGATGGACGTACATATATTTATTTATATAGAAATAACTACACATTGGTCTTTATAATAGAGTGGAGGATTATACTACAACTGAATTTTTATTTATCTCCCTCCCACGGCAGGAAGATTAGACACAAGGACAGGGAAAGTGGGATTTGAAAAGCCACCATCTTAGAGGAAGAGTACTCTGGCGTAACAAAAATTGCCTGGGTTGCCTCGTCAGCATTGCCCGGTAGGAGCACCATCAGGTGATTAGCAATAAACCAACCCCTTCTCAAATGGCGAGAAGGTCAACCCTGGGAAGGTGGACTTCCTAGAACTGCACATGACCATACCTCAGACCAACAGAGAACATGCCATCCTCAAAAATGGCATAGATTTTTGCCGGTCTGATTTTGGTATGAACTAACTCCGATTTAAATCAACGTTTGTTTCACTAAGGCTTTTTTCTATATATTTTAATCACATTAAATACTGAGATTTGGAAAATATTTATTAATTGATGTCTAATAACTATTGTTAAAATTGGTGCGAAAGTTCACAAACTTCATTTGCTTTTACCCCCTTTGCATAAAACTACATTAAACTAAATATAGCCCACATTACGACCCCTTATGCCTAGCAGCTGTGTTCCAAAATTCATAATGATCGTTTAATTAGTTTAGGATTGAATCATATGCATACAAATATATAAACATATACACATACCTAACTTTAGATAAGTAGAGATAGTTCTGAAACAAGGGAGATGATTTCCTAAATGGGAGGTAACTCATGATTAATTAAAGCATCTTTGAAATGATAAGGATCAAAGCATAACAAAATTATGTTTCAAAGTTTCTACATCTTACCGTTCAACTGCAATTCTTTTTCTTTAGGGCAGTATTGTCCTTCATTAAAACAAAGCTTTGGATTTTCGCCGGTATAACCATTAAAAAGGTTGCATACACATTTACCATTGCCGTCAAGTGTTGTATCTGTAAGCAAACAAATATAGAAGGCAAATGGAGAGACATTTTCTAGTTCTGAAGGAGCACAAAGGATTAGGAATCTTCTAATTTAAATGAATAAATGTAAAAGCTTTTTCATTTATCACTCCTGTATTACCATTAAAACGGGTTACTGTTATTAAAATCAATAATGCAACGTCATATTTTGAAATACTGTATATATAGTACAGACGAAAGACCCAAAGGCATTTATTTGAATGCCTAATTTTCATAACTATTTTTTAAACAGTCTATAATGAATTAATATTTGATGTTATTTATTTGTAATTTTATTGTCCTATTTTCCTATATATATGCAATAGTTTCGTCGATATTAACAGTAATTAAACTGATTTAATAAAAAAAGGATGAATTACGAAAACCCTTCTTAAAATATGCACATTCATTTTCAAGGAAGATAATTTAAATGAAACTAATATATCTTAGCTAGCTAGAAAGAAAGATATACCGACGAGGCATAAGAGTTCATAGAGAGAGGAGGATGATTGCCCTCTCTCTCTCTCCCTCTCTATCATTCCCTTTCCTTTCTCTTCCTCTCCCCCCTCTCTCTCTCTCTCTCTATCACATCCTCCTTCCCACTCACTCTCTAACGATTTCAAATTTTCTTGTTTATTGTTTTTAAAAAAGCCCACCTCCCACACACCATCGCTCAGGCGAATTGATTTCTTCTTTCTTTTCATTTCCTTATGGCCTTATTAAAAAGATAAAAACATTTGTATCAAAGTTACCAAAATGTTTATGTTTATCTATTTATATGAATGCATGTCAATGTTTTTCTATTTGTATGAATAAATGCGAAATCTTTATTCTCGTGTTTACAAGAAACTTATGAATGAAATGTTTATTATTTATAATTTTGGTTTCAAATAGCGAACTGGCAGAGCCAGCTAGTGTTATATAATTCTAAACTTTCTGCTGAAAAAAAAAAATTCAAAATAAAAGGGAAAATAATATTTTAGTTAATTTTTATTTTTATTTATCTTATTTCATTCTATTTTCAATTTTAATTTTTTATCATTTTTTAATCTTTTCACGTATGTGGGTTTATATGCATGACTGTTTTTACTTTTTATTCAGGAATGTGTTCCCTGACCCCTCCCTACCGATGAGGCACGTTTTTTTTGTCCACTAACAGACTCAACAAAAGTTTCTAATTACTATTCTTTAAACCTTTCTTTGAACTTCTTATCTCCCTCATTTCTTTTAATTTGTGCCAACTTACCCCCAAACTGCCCATCCGTTATCCTCTCTCTTTTTTTTTTTTTATTATTCTTTAACATTTTAATTTTTTTTATCTTATTTTATTTCATTTTCGCCATTTATTTCATACTTTTATTTTATTTTTTACCTATGTGTTTTCATGCATCATTTTTATTTTTTACTTTTATTCTTATCTTTATATTTTTCTATCTAGTCCTTATTCTTCTATCCTCGATACATCAGTTCTTGTGTTCTTGTGGTTCATTTGTAGGCCCCCATTGCTCATTGAATGTTTATATGTTCCCCATAATGCACCATTAGCCTGCTGACCGATGCTAAGACAGTAGTGATTGTTTTTACCATATATGTTGGATTTACTACCTACATTGA
Organism: Sepiola atlantica; assembly: GCA_963556195.1. Lineage (NCBI taxonomy): Eukaryota > Metazoa > Mollusca > Cephalopoda > Sepiida > Sepiolidae > Sepiola > Sepiola atlantica. Next base: position 85,504,877 of record OY744533.1, read on the forward strand.
AACATCTATTATCTCTATGGTTAATCGATATATTGCTGTATGGCGGCGGCATCATCGTCATCATCATCATCATCATCATCATCATCATCATCATCATGGATTTAATAAAGGGTTCCGTTTGAAATTCCGCTCAGATTCCCGAGTTCGACAAGGTTCACCTGAAGAAGGCCGAAGGTTATATCGGCCGAAACGTGGTGATAAAAACACCCAAGATGAGAACAGTAGTCCGAATATGCCAAATTCTACAAATTATCAACTCTCATCTAAAAAATTTCGAAACATGAAATAATATATATATATATACGCTGATTTTTTTGTTGCTATTGTTTTTCCTGGCGATAGTACAGGATCAGTGAATTTATTAAGAAAGCTTCGTATCTAGAGCAATAGCTCTTGACATATCAAAGGCCTTTGATAGGGTTTGGCACAAAGGTTTGCCTCACAAGCTATGGAATATCTGGAAATGTCTTTTCAATTATCAAATCCTTTCTCTCTGATAGGCTTGTAAAAGTAGTCGTTGATTGGCAGAAGTCTGAAGCACATCCTATCAACGCTGGCATACCGCAGGGATCTATTCTGGGGCCAACTCTCTTCCTGATCTTCATCAATGATCTCCCAAATCACATTCTAAGTTCATTCGTCTACATTTATGCAGATGACACAACCATCTATGGCAACACTTCGAAGAGCATTAATGAGCAAGATCTTTCTGATTCTCTCTTTTCCGACCTGGAGCACATCGTGCAGTGGGGAAAAGGTGGCTGGTTACTTTTTATATGTTTAAAACCAAGCTTCTCTCTTTTCACCACCAACGCTCAGATCCTCACTTTGCCTCAAATTAAATGAATTGCTCTCTCTTTGAGGAAGCCCTCCTGCGTTGATAAGCTTCTAGGACTGACCTTTACTCCAGACCTGAAATGGAAGACTTACATCAAATCTGTTGCTAAGGTTGCTGAAAAAAAATGGTTGGATCATTCTACCACTCCAGAAAGTATCTCACTCCTGACGCAATCCTCTACTTGTATAAGAGTCAAATACGTCCTAAGATGGAGTACCGCTGCCACGTATGGGGAGGGGGGCAGCTTACCCTAACCCTAACCCTTTCCTGCCTTGACAGAGTACAAAACCGACTTCGAAATCTAGTGGGGGATGTCCTCTTTTCTTCTCTACAGCCTGTTTCTCACAGAAGAGAGGTTGCTAGTGTTTCTCTGCTCTATCGTTATTTCCATGGTAGGTGCCCGATGGAGCTCCAATCTATTGCCCCCCCCCCCTGTAAAACGTTTACAACAGCAACTCGTCTAGCTACAACCAATGTAAAATATTTTCTTTTCTTCTTCTGTGTACACCTAAAACTAAATGAAACTTCCATAAGTAAAGTTTCTTTCCAAGAACTGTCTGTCTGTGGAACACAATACCATATGGCTGCTTCCCAGCTGACTACAACATGGTCGTTTTCAAGTCCAATGTTAACAAATTCTTGTTGAGCCATCCTCTTAAATAATCTAATTCGGACCAGTCTCAACCACTGTTATCAATCCACAGGTTGCTGTCCCACTGTCCTCCTAACTAACTTATAAGCCTTTATTCTTGAGTGGTCTATGGGCCTTGGTAAGCGGTGATTTATTAGTACAAAAAAAGAAGCCTTATTTGAAGAAATATCGTTTTCAACATTATTATTACACACATACCTCTAATCTTACTACAAGAAATTCACTACATAAATTCACTAAAAAGAATTCACTACAAGGAATTCACTACAAAGAATTCACTACACAGAATTCACTACATAAATTCATTACCAATAATTCACTACATAAATTCACTACTTAAATTCATTACACAAATTCACTATATCAATTCATTACAAAGAATTCAGTACAAGGAATTCACTACAAAGAATTCACTGCAAAGAATTCACTACATAAATTCACTACATAAATTAACTACAAGGAATTCACTACAAAGAATTCACTGCAAAGAATTACCCACATAAATTCACTACATAAATTCACTACAAGGAATTCACTTCATAAATTTGCTACATAAATTCACTACAATGAATTCACTACATAAATTTACTACATAAAGTCACTACAAAGAATTCACTACATAAATTCACTACAAGGAATTCACTTCATAAATTAACAACATAAATTCACTACAAAGAATTCATTTCATAAATTCACTACATAAATTCACTACAAAGAATTCACTTCATAAATTCACTACATAAAGTCACTACAAAGAATTCACTACATAAATTAACTACAAGGAATTCACTTCATAGATTCACTACATAAATTCACTACAAAGAATTCACTACAAAGAATTCACTACATAAATTAACTACAAAGAATTCACTTCATAAATTCACTACATAAATTAACTACAAATAATTCACTTCATAAATTCACTACAAAGAATTCACTACATAAATTCACTACAAGGAATTCACTTCATAAATTCACTACATAAATTCACTACAAAGAATTCACTTCATAAATTCACTACATAAATTCACTACATAAATTCACTACAAAGAATTCACTTCATAAATTCACCACATAAAGTCACTACAAAGAATTCACTACATAAATTCACTACAAGGAATTCACTTCATGAATTCACTACAAGGAATTCACTTCATGAATTCACTACATAAATTCACTACAAAGAATTCACTACAAGGAATTCACTACATAAATTCACTACATAAATTCACTACAAAGAATTCACTACATAAATTCACTACAAGGAATTCACTTCATAAATTCACTACATAAATCTACTGCAAGGAATTCACTTCATAAATTCACTATATAAATTCACTACAAAGAATTCACTTCATAAATTCACTACATAAAGTCACTACAAAGAATTCACTACATAAATTCACTACAAGGAATTCACTTCATAAATTCACTACAAGGAATTCACTTCATAAATTCACTACATAAATTCATTACAAAGAATTCACTTCATAAATTCACTACATAAATTCACTACAAAGAATTCACTTCATAAATTCACTACATAAATTCACTACAAAGAATTCACTACATAAATTCACTACAAGGAATTCACTTCATAAATTCACTACATAAATTCACTACAAGGAATTCACTTCATAAATTCACTACATAAATTCACTACAAGGAATTCACTTCATAAATTCACTACATGAATTCACTACAAGGAATTCACTACATAAATTCACTACAAGGAATTCACTTCATAAATTCACTACATAAATTCACTACAAGGAATTCACTTCATAAATTCACTACATAAATTCACTACAAAGAATTCACTACATAAAGTCACTACAAGGAATTCACTACATAAATCTACTACAAAGAATTCACTTCATAAATTCACTACATAAATGCACTACAAGGAATTCACTTCATAAATTCACTACATAAATTCACTACAAGGAATTCACTTCATAAATTCGCTACATAAATTCACTACAAGGAATTCACTTCATAAATTCGCTACATAAATTCACTACAAGGAATTCACTTCATGAATTCACTACAAGGAATTCACTTCATGAATTCACTACATAAATTCACTACATAAAGTCACTACAAGGAATTTACTACATAAATCTACTACAAAGAATTCACTACATAAATTCACTACATAAATTCACTACAAAGAATTCACTACATAAATTCACTACATAAATTCACTACAAGGAATTCACTACATGAATAGATACTTCAGACCAATTTATGGATGTAGAATTGAAATTTATATTTTGCCAGGTCGATGACTTTTAGAAATTAATTATCTATGTTTATGTATACTCTGTAATATAGTTTTTACCCCACCCCCGCCAAGGAGGTTATGTTTTCAATCAAATTTGTTTTTTGTTTGTTTGTATACAGCTTAGCGTCTACATTGCTTGACCAATTATCACCAAACTAGGTCAAAATATAGGTCATAGTCTTAGAACTGATTTTATTTTAGGATAGCTAGGTCAAAGGTATAGAGCAAGATCACAGAAAATGTGAAAGTCACACTTTAGGCAATATGCTCAGTTTTATTCATCGGAAAAACTTGCTACTTGACCCATATTGTTGCCTTACACGACATTGATATTTCATCTTGACATTTGACCGTGACCATGAAAAGTTCAATCAAGGTCTAAATTTGGACGGAATTTCAATTTCCGAATTTTTGTCTTTTTCTTTGTTTTCTTTGTTTATGTACGAGCACTGAAGATAGCCACCCCCAGAAAATAAATGCATAGGATCAGGTGCATTTTATAAATATCTGGGTAGTAAGCCGAAACAATTGTATGCTGGAAATAAAAAAGTTTTTTTTTGTTGCTATGGTATGAATCTAACATTTGACGTGGTTTAAGTTAAATAAAAATATTTTATATATATATATATATATATATATATATATATATATGTATGTATGTGTGTGTGTGTTTGTGCATGTGTGTGCATGTTTTTACAAAGAATATATATATTAAAAAAATGATAGTCCTTATAATATCTGAAATGTATCTAATTGTAAGCTCAATGAAGCTGTATTACAGGATTCTTATATTTGAATTCCATCGACCATGGGGAATTAATCCAAAACCATAATTTTCATTGGTTTTTACAACTTATTTGTTTCTGTACTTCGATGAGTGTTTTTACATCTCTTATTTTACACACAAAAGTAATTTATTCAAATTTAATATTCATTCCTATCCCTTACACGCGTTTCATGGCAAAAATAGGATAAGTGTTTTTTTTCTTCTTTCCAATTAGTCCAATTTCGTCAATCTTCAGAGAGTTGCAGTACATGTTGTTGAGTTGCGAAAAAAACGTCATAACAAAAACACTGAGAGGGAAAATACGGTGAAAATTCAGGTTGATTTCTGATAAAAATTCTGCAAACTCAAGTATATCAAGGCAAAACACTCACTTTAAAAAAGAGGGAAAGAGAAAAAATTCCATCCCCTGATATGATGTTTACACTCGGGAAACCACACACACACGCATATATATATATAACTTGTATGTTTTTGGACTACCATTCACCACCTGGATCACTTTTCAATCAACATCTTGGGTGTCTTTCCTGAATTGGTTTTAAATTGTATGACTTGGATGAACTGTATAGCTTTAACAAAAAGTATGTTTTGGGCTGATATATTTGATGTTTTATATACTTTTATGTATTTTTATATATATTTTTATATATTTTCAAAGTTTAATTTTATTATCTACAGTAATGTCATTGCGGTAATGGTCCTCTGAGGAGAAGAATTTTCTTTGAAAACTCATGAGTTAAGGACTTTAAGGTACTTTGCCTGAACATTGAATTCTAATAAAATTTGACTCGCACCTTATTTTATTACTTCATTTTATATTATGCTATATATATATATATATATATATATATATATATATATATATATATATATATAGATATATATATATATATATAAGAGGTTTATGTAGTTTACTTGAAGCATTGTTATCTTGTATATAGAAATATATAAATGTGATACTTAGAAGGCAATAGAATGCAGAGATGTGACGGATAGACACAAGTTGGAGTAAATAAGACATATAATGGTGGAATAAGTTAAATAGTTTCACCCTTAATACAATGTATACATACCCACACACACACACACACACATATATATATATATATTTATTTATTTTTTTACAAACACACATATATTTGTCTATCTACACAATGTTACATAATACCTGTATCAAAATGGTTTGGTAGAAACTCTGTAGGATATTATAATATTTCGGGAACTCCTTTCTTCTTCAGAATTGTGCTCTTCTCAAGTTCAAACGTGCATATATATCTATATGTATATATATGAAATCAAAACAGAATGCGACATTGATCACTTACACCCCCACCCCCCCACACACACACCCACTCACCCACACACACACTCCTCCCCCCCCCACACACACTCAGACTCAAACACTGAAGTGTAAGTGAAAACAAGGTGTTCTCACCTGATGGGCATCGATTCAGTTTACAGGCTTTTATATCAAAAGAACTGGTGTTGAAAGAGTTTTTCAGTCCTTCGCGACAAGGTTCACAAGTATCAAATTCTCCAAACGCTTTACATGGTTGTACTTGGTGACCTTTAATGTAATAAGAAAGTGCATAATTTTAAATACAAAAAAAAAACAAGCACATGTTATGAATATTTTTAAGTTGAAATATGACACCAGATGCAAAGAATGGAGTGAAATTTAAAAATGATGAATAAGTTTGCAATTATTTATTAGACAAATTTAATTTCCCCATAAAGTTTATATTTCGTTAAAATACTTTTACTTTTGATTCCAAGACAGACAACTTATTAAACATTGATGAAATAAAAACCCATGCAAGGTACTCGACTGAGCTTCAATCTCTGGCAACTCCTTGTAAGACTTTCACAGCAAAACCCCTTCTAGCTACCACAACGAAAGAAACTTTCTTTTCTTCCTATGTGTCTATGCGTACAGTAGAATTTCTATGAACAAAGCTTTTTTACAAGGGCTTCCTGTCTGTGAGAGATATTACCATAGGACTGCTTCCCTGCAGATTAAAATACAGTTGTCTTCAAATTCAATATTCATAGATTCTTCTCATGAACTCCATAAACCATTCTCAATCCCCTCAACAAGTTCTTCATCTCTCAACTGTCAATCTCAACAGGTTCTTCCTCTCTCAACTGTCAATCTCAACAGGTTCTTCATCTCTCAACTGTCAATCTCAACAGGTTCTTTATCTCTCAACTGTCAATCTCAACAAGTTCTTCATCTCTCAACTGTCAATCTCAACAGGTTCTTCATCTCTCAACTGTCAATCTCAACAGGTTCTTTATCTCTCAACTGTCAATCTCAACAAGTTCTTCATCTCTCAACTGTCAATCTCAACAAGTTCTTCATCTCTCAACTGTCAATCTCAACAGGTTATTCATCTCTCAACTGTCAATCTCAACAGGTTCTTTATCTCTCAACTGTCAATCTCAACAAGTTCTTCATCTCTCAACTGTCAATCTCAACAAGTTCTTCATCTCTCAACTGTCAATCTCAACAAGTTCTTCATCTCTCAACTGTCAATCTCAACAGGTTCTTTATCTCTCAACTGTCAATCTCAACAAGTTCTTCATCTCTCAACTGTCAATCTCAACAAGTTCTTCATCTCTCAACTGTCAATCTCAACAGGTTCTTCATCTCTCAACTGTCAATCTCAACAGGTTCTTTATCTCTACACTGTCAATCTCAACAAGTTCTTCCTCTCTCAACTGTCAATCTCAACAAGTTCTTCATCTCTCAACTGTCAATATCAACAAGTTCTTCCTCTCTCAACTGTCAATCTCAACAAGTTCTTCCTCTCTCAACTGTCAATATCAACAAGTTCTTCATCTCTCAACTGTCAATCTCAACAAGTTCTTCCTCTCTCAACTGTCAATCTCAACAAGTTCTTCCTCTCTCAACTGTCAATGTCAACAAGTTCTTCATCTCACAACTGTCGATCTCAACAGGTTCTTCATCTCTCAACTGTCAATCTCAACAGGTTCTTTATCTCTAGTAATTATTTATAAATGATTATAATACTAAGAAAATATCTAATAAGTATTTATAAATGATTATAATACTAACAAACTATCTTATAATTATTTATAAATGATTATAATACTAACAAAATATCTGATAATTATTTATAAATGATTATAATACTAACAAAATATATGATAATTATTTATAAATGATTATAATACTAACAAAATATCTGATAAGTATTTATAAATGATTATAATACTAACAAACTATCTTATAATTATTTATAAATGATTATAATACCAACAAAATATCTGATAATTATTTATAAATGATTATAATACTAACAAAATATATGATAATTATTTATAAATGATTATAATACTAACAAAATATCTTATAATTATTTATAAATGATTATAATACTAACAAAATATCTGATAAGTATTTATAAATGATTATAATACTAACAAAATATCTGATATTTATTGATAAATGATTATAATACTAACAAAATATCTTATAATTATTTATAAATGATTATAATACTAAAAAAATATCTGATAATTATTTATAAATGATTATAATACTAACAAAATATCTGATATTTATTTATAAATGATTATAATACTAACAAAATATCTTATAATTATTTATAAATGATTATAATACTAACAAAATATCTGATGAGTATTTATAAATGATTAGAATACTAACAAAATATCTTATAATTATTTATAAATGATTATAATACTAACAAACTATCTTATAATTATTTATAAATGATTATAATACTAACAAAATATCTGATGAGTATTTATAAATGATTAGAATACTAACAAAATATCTTATAATTATTTATAAATGATTATAATACTAACAAAATATCTTATAATTATTTATAAATGATTATAATACTAACAAAATATCTGATAATTATTTATAAATGATTATAATACTAACAAAATATCTGATAAGTATTTATAAATGATTATAATACTAACAAAATATCTGATATTTATTTATAAATGATTATAATACTAACAAAATATCTGATAATTATTTATAAATGATTATAATACTAACAAAATATCTGATGAGTATTTATAAATGATTATAATACTAACAAAATATCTGATGAGTATTTATAAATGATTATAATACTAACAAAATATCTGATAATTATTTATAAATGATTATAATACCAACAAAATATCTGATAAGTATTTATAAATGATTATAATACTAACAAAATATCTGATATTTATTTATAAATGATTATAATACTAACAAAATATCTGATGAGTATTTATAAATGATTATAATACTAACAAAATATCTGATAATTATTTATAAATGATTATAATACTAACAAAATATCTGATATTTATTTATAAATGATTATAATACTAAAATATCTGATAATTATTTATAAATGATTATAATACTAACAAAATATCTGATGAGTATTTATAAATGATTATAATACTAACAAAATATCTGATGAGTATTCATAAATGATTATAATACTAACAAAATATCTTATAATTATTTATAAATGATTATAATACTAACGAACTATCTTATAATTATTTATAAATGATTATAATACTAACAAAATATCTGATAATTATTCATAAATGATTATAATACTAACAAAATATCTGATAATTATTTATAAATGATTATAATACTAACAAAATATCTGATAATTATTTATAAATGATTATAATACTAACAAAATATCTGATATTTATTTATAAATGATTATAATACTAACAAAATATCTGATGAGTATTTATAAATGATTATAATACTAACAAAATATCTGATAATTATTTATAAATGATTATAATACTAACAAAATATCTGATATTTATTTATAAATGATTATAATACTAACAAAATATCTGATAATTATTTATATATGATTATAATACTAACAAAATATCTGATACTTATTTATAAATGATTATAATACAAACAAAATATCTGATAATTATTTATAAATGATTATAATACTAACAAAATATCTGATAATTATTTATAAATGATTATAATACCAACAAAATATCTGATAAGTATTTATAAATGATTATAATACTAACAAAATATCTGATATTTATTTATAAATGATTATAATACTAACAAAATATCTGATAATTATTTATAAATGATTATAATACTAACAAAATATCTGATATTTATTTATAAATGATTATAATACTAAAATATCTGATAATTATTTATAAATGATTATAATACTAACAAAATATCTGATGAGTATTTATAAATGATTATAATACTAACAAAATATCTGATGAGTATTTATAAATGATTATAATACTAACAAAATATCTTATAATTATTTATAAATGATTATAATACTAACGAACTATCTTATAATTATTTATAAATGATTATAATACTAACAAAATATCTGATAATTATTCATAAATGATTATAATACTAACAAAATATCTGATAATTATTTATAAATGATTATAATACTAACAAAATATCTGATAATTATTTATAAATGATTATAATACTAACAAAATATCTGATACTTATTTATAAATGATTATAATACTAACAAAATATCTGATGAGTATTTATAAATGATTAGAATACTAACAAAATATCTTATAATTATTTATAAATGATTATAATACTAACAAAATATCTGATAATTATTTATAAATGATTATAATACTAACAAAATATCTGATAATTATTTATAAATGATTATAATACTAACAAAATATCTGATAAGTATTTATAAATGATTATAATACTAACAAAATATCTGATATTTATTTATAAATGATTATAATACTAACAAAATATCTGATAATTATTTATAAATGATTATAATACTAACAAAATATCTGATGAGTATTTATAAATGATTATAATACTAACAAAATATCTGATGAGTATTTATAAATGATTATAATACTAACAAAATATCTGATAATTATTTATAAATGATTATAATACCAACAAAATATCTGATAAGTATTTATAAATGATTATAATACTAACAAAATATCTGATATTTATTTATAAATGATTATAATACTAACAAAATATCTGATGAGTATTTATAAATGATTATAATACTAACAAAATATCTGATAATTATTTATAAATGATTATAATACTAACAAAATATCTGATATTTATTTATAAATGATTATAATACTAAAATATCTGATAATTATTTATAAATGATTATAATACTAACAAAATATCTGATGAGTATTTATAAATGATTATAATACTAACAAAATATCTGATGAGTATTTATAAATGATTATAATACTAACAAAATATCTTATAATTATTTATAAATGATTATAATACTAACGAACTATCTTATAATTATTTATAAATGATTATAATACTAACAAAATATCTGATAATTATTCATAAATGATTATAATACTAACAAAATATCTGATACTTATTTATAAATGATTATAATACAAACAAAATATCTGATAATTATTTATAAATGATTATAATACTAACAAAATATCTGATAATTATTTATAAATGATTATAATACCAACAAAATATCTGATAAGTATTTATAAATGATTATAATACTAACAAAATATCTGATATTTATTTATAAATGATTATAATACTAACAAAATATCTGATAATTATTTATAAATGATTATAATACTAACAAAATATCTGATATTTATTTATAAATGATTATAATACTAAAATATCTGATAATTATTTATAAATGATTGTAATACTAACAAAATATCTGATGAGTATTTATAAATGATTATAATACTAACAAAATATCTGATGAGTATTTATAAATGATTATAATACTAACAAAATATCTTATAATTATTTATAAATGATTATAATACTAACGAACTATCTTATAATTATTTATAAATGATTATAATACTAACAAAATATCTGATAATTATTCATAAATGATTATAATACTAACAAAATATCTGATAATTATTTATAAATGATTATAATACTAACAAAATATCTGATAATTATTTATAAATGATTATAATACTAACAAAATATCTGATACTTATTTATAAATGATTATAATACTAACAAAATATCTGATGAGTATTTATAAATGATTAGAATACTAACAAAATATCTTATAATTATTTATAAATGATTATAATACTAACAAAATATCTGATAATTATTTATAAATGATTATAATACTAACAAAATATCTGATGAGTATTTATAAATGATTATAATACTAACAAAATATCTGATGAGTATTTATAAATGATTATAATACTAACAAACTATCTTAAAATAATTTATAAATGATTATAATACTAACAAAATATCTGATAATTATTTATAAATGATTATAATACTAACAAAATATCTGATGAGTATTTATAAATGATTATAATACTAACAAAATATCTGATGAGTATTTATAAATGATTATAATACTAACAAAATATCTGATAATTATTTTTATAAATGATTATAATACTAACAAAATATCTGATAAGTATTTATAAATGATTATAATACTAACAAAATATCTGATATTTATTTATAAATGATTATAATACTAACAAAATATCTGATGAGTATTTATAAATGATTATAATACTAACAAAATATCTGATAATTATTTATAAATGATTATAATACTAACAAAATATCTGATATTTTTTTATAAATGATTATAATACTAAAATATCTGATAATTATTTATAAATGATTATAATACTAACAAAATATCTGATGAGTATTTATAAATGATTATAATACTAACAAAATATCTGATGAGTATTTATAAATGATTATAATACTAACAAAATATCTTATAATTATTTATAAATGATTATAATACTAACAAAATATCTGATAAGTATTTATAAATGATTATAATACTAACAAAATATCTGATATTTATTTATAAATGATTATAATACTAACAAAATATCTGATGAGTATTTATAAATGATTATAATACTAACAAAATATCTGATAATTATTTATAAATGATTATAATACCAACAAAATATCTGATAAGTATTTATAAATGATTATAATACTAACAAAATATCTGATATTTATTTATAAATGATTATAATACTAACAAAATATCTGATAATTATTTATAAATGATTATAATACTAACAAAATATCTGATATTTATTTATAAATGATTATAATACTAAAATATCTGATAATTATTTATAAATGATTGTAATACTAACAAAATATCTGATGAGTATTTATAAATGATTATAATACTAACAAAATATCTGATGAGTATTTATAAATGATTATAATACTAACAAAATATCTTATAATTATTTATAAATGATTATAATACTAACGAACTATCTTATAATTATTTATAAATGATTATAATACTAACAAAATATCTGATAATTATTCATAAATGATTATAATACTAACAAAATATCTGATAATTATTTATAAATGATTATAATACTAACAAAATATCTGATAATTATTTATAAATGATTATAATACTAACAAAATATCTGATACTTATTTATAAATGATTATAATACTAACAAAATATCTGATGAGTATTTATAAATGATTAGAATACTAACAAAATATCTTATAATTATTTATAAATGATTATAATACTAACAAAATATCTGATAATTATTTATAAATGATTATAATACTAACAAAATATCTGATGAGTATTTATAAATGATTATAATACTAACAAAATATCTGATGAGTATTTATAAATGATTATAATACTAACAAACTATCTTAAAATAATTTATAAATGATTATAATACTAACAAAATATCTGATAATTATTTATAAATGATTATAATACTAACAAAATATCTGATGAGTATTTATAAATGATTATAATACTAACAAAATATCTGATGAGTATTTATAAATGATTATAATACTAACAAAATATCTGATAATTATTTTTATAAATGATTATAATACTAACAAAATATCTGATAAGTATTTATAAATGATTATAATACTAACAAAATATCTGATATTTATTTATAAATGATTATAATACTAACAAAATATCTGATGAGTATTTATAAATGATTATAATACTAACAAAATATCTGATAATTATTTATAAATGATTATAATACTAACAAAATATCTGATATTTTTTTATAAATGATTATAATACTAAAATATCTGATAATTATTTATAAATGATTATAATACTAACAAAATATCTGATGAGTATTTATAAATGATTATAATACTAACAAAATATCTGATGAGTATTTATAAATGATTATAATACTAACAAAATATCTTATAATTATTTATAAATGATTATAATACTAACAAACTATCTTATAATTATTTATAAATGATTATAATACTAACAAAATATCTGATAATTATTCATAAATGATTATAATACTAACAAAATATCTGATAATTATTTATAAATGATTATAATACTAACAAAATATCTGATAATTATTTATAAATGATTATAATACTAACAAAATATCTGATACTTATTTATAAATGATTATAATACTAACAAAATATCTGATGAGTATTTATAAATGATTATAATACTAACAAAATATCTGATGAGTATTTATAAATGATTATAATACTAACAAAATATCTGATAATTATTTATAAATGATTATAATACTAACAAAATATCTGATGAGTATTTATAAATGATTATAATACTAACAAAATATCTGATAATTATTTATAAATGATTATAATACTAACAAAATATCTGATAAGTATTTATAAATGATTATAATACTAACAAAATATCTGATGAGTATTTATAAATGATTATAATACTAACAAAATATCTGATACTTATTTATAAATGATTATAATACTAACAAAATATCTGATAAGTATTTATAAATGATTATAATACTAACAAAATATCTGATACTTATTTATAAATAGTTATAATACTAACAAAATATCTGATAAGTATTTATAAATGATTATAATATCAAACAAAATATCTGATGAGTATTTATAAATGATTATAACACTAACAAAATATCTGATAATTATTTATTAATGATTATAATACTAACAAAATATCTGATAAGTATTTATAAATGATTATAATACAAACAAAATATCTGATGAGTATTTATAAATGAATATAATACTGACAAAATATCTGATAAGTATTTATAAATGATTATAATACTAACAAAATATCTGATACTTATTTATAAATGATTATATAACTAACAAAATATCTGATGAGTATTTATAAATGATTATAATATAAACAAAATATCTGATGAGTATTTATAAATGATTATAATACTAACAAAATATCTGATAAGTATTTATAAATGATTATAATACTAACAAAATATCTGATAAGTATTTATAAATGATTATAATACTAACAAAATATCTGATACTTATTTATAAATGATTATAATACTAACAAAATATCTAATAAGTATTTATAAATGATTATAATACTAACAAAATATCTGATAATTATTTATATATGATTATAATACTAACAAAATATCTGATAATTATTTATATATGATTATAATACTAACAAAATATCTGATGAGTATTTATAAATGATTATAATACTAACACAATATCTGATAAGTATTTATAAATGATTATAATACTAACAAAATATCTGATACTTATTTATATATGATTATAATACTAACAAAATATCTGATAAGTATGTATAAATGATTATAATACTAACAAAATATCTGATACTTATTTATATATGATTATAATACTAACAAAATATCTGATACTTATTTATATATGATTATAATACTAACAAAATATCTGATAATTATTTATATATGATTATAATACTAACAAAATATCTGATGAGTATTTATAAATGATTATAATACTAACAAAATATCTGATAATTATTTATAAATGATTATAATACTTATAAAATATCTGATAAGTATTTATAAATGAGTATAATACTAACAAAATATCTGATGAGTATTTATAAATGATTATAATACTAACAAAATATCTGATAAGTATTTATAAATGATTATAATACTAACAAAATATCTGATAAGTATTTATAAATGATTATAATACTAACAAAATATGTGATAAGTATTTATAAATGATTATAATACTAACAAAATATCTGATAAGTATTTATAAATGATTATAATACTAACAAAATATCTGATAAGTATTTATAAATGATTATAATACTAACAAAATATCTGATGAGTATTTATAAATGATTATAATACTAACAAAATATCTGATACTTATTTATAAATGATTATAGTACTAACAAAATATCTGATAAGTATTTATAAATGATTATAATACTAACAAAATATCTGATAAGTATTTATAAATGATTATAATACTAACAAAATATCTGATGAGTATTTATAAATGATTATAATACTAACAAAATATCTGATAAGTATTTATAAATGATTATAATACTAACAAAATATCTGATGAGTATTAATAAATGATTATAATACTAACAAAATATCTGATGAGTATTTATAAATGATTATAATACTAACAAAATATCTGATGAGTATTTATAAATGATTATAATACTAACAAAATATCTGATAAGTATTTATAAATGATTATAATACTAACAAAATATCTGATGAGTATTTATAAATGATTATAATACTAAGAATATCTGATAATTATTTATAAATGATTATAATACTAACAAAATATCTGATACTTATTTATAAATGATTATAATACTAACAAAATATCTGATGAGTACTTATAAATGATTATAATACTAACAAAATATCTGATGAGTATTTATAAATGATTATAATACTAACAAAATATCTGATAATTATTTATAAATGATTATAATACTAACAAAATATCTGATAAGTATTTATAAATGATTATAATACTAACAAAATATCTGATGAGTATTTATAAATGATTATAATACTAACAAAATATCTGATACTTATTTATAAATGATTATAATACTAACAAAATATCTGATAAGTATTTATAAATGATTATAATACTAACAAAATATCTGATACTTATTTATAAATAGTTATAATACTAACAAAATATCTGATAAGTATTTATAAATGATTATAATATCAAACAAAATATCTGATGAGTATTTATAAATGATTATAACACTAACAAAATATCTGATAATTATTTATTAATGATTATAATACTAACAAAATATCTGATAAGTATTTATAAATGATTATAATACAAACAAAATATCTGATGAGTATTTATAAATGAATATAATACTGACAAAATATCTGATAAGTATTTATAAATGATTATAATACTAACAAAATATCTGATACTTATTTATAAATGATTATAATACTAACAAAATATCTGATGAGTATTTATAAATGATTATAATATAAACAAAATATCTGATGAGTATTTATAAATGATTATAATACTAACAAAATATCTGATAAGTATTTATAAATGATTATAATACTAACAAAATATCTGATAAGTATTTATAAATGATTATAATACTAACAAAATATCTGATACTTATTTATAAATGATTATAATACTAACAAAATATCTAATAAGTATTTATAAATGATTATAATACTAACAAAATATCTGATAATTATTTATATATGATTATAATACTAACAAAATATCTGATAATTATTTATATATGATTATAATACTAACAAAATATCTGATGAGTATTTATAAATGATTATAATACTAACACAATATCTGATAAGTATTTATAAATGATTATAATACTAACAAAATATCTGATACTTATTTATATATGATTATAATACTAACAAAATATCTGATGAGTATTTATAAATGATTATAATATAAACAAAATATCTGATAAGTATTTATAAATGATTATAATACTAACAAAATATCTGATAAGTATTTATAAATGATTATAATACTAACAAAATATCTGATGAGTATTTATAAATGATTATAATACTAACAAAATATCTGATAAGTATTTATATATGATTATAATACTAACAAAATATCTGATGAGTATTAATAAATGATTATAATACTAACAAAATATCTGATGAGTATTTATAAATGATTATAATACTAACAAAATATCTGATGAGTATTTATAAATGATTATAATACTAACAAAATATCTGATAAGTATTTATAAATGATTATAATACTAACAAAATATCTGATGAGTATTTATAAATGATTATAATACTAAGAATATCTGATAATTATTTATAAATGATTATAATACTAACAAAATATCTGATACTTATTTATAAATGATTATAATACTAACAAAATATCTGATGAGTACTTATAAATGATTATAATACTAACAAAATATCTGATGAGTATTTATAAATGATTATAATACTAACAAAATATCTGATAATTATTTATAAATGATTATAATACTAACAAAATATCTGATAAGTATTTATAAATGATTATAATACTAACAAAATATCTGATGAGTATTTATAAATGATTATAATACTAACAAAATATCTGATACTTATTTATAAATGATTATAATACTAACAAAATATCTGATAAGTATTTATAAATGATTATAATACTAACAAAATATCTGATACTTATTTATAAATAGTTATAATACTAACAAAATATCTGATAAGTATTTATAAATGATTATAATATCAAACAAAATATCTGATGAGTATTTATAAATGATTATAACACTAACAAAATATCTGATAATTATTTATTAATGATTATAATACTAACAAAATATCTGATAAGTATTTATAAATGATTATAATACAAACAAAATATCTGATGAGTATTTATAAATGAATATAATACTGACAAAATATCTGATAAGTATTTATAAATGATTATAATACTAACAAAATATCTGATACTTATTTATAAATGATTATAATACTAACAAAATATCTGATGAGTATTTATAAATGATTATAATATAAACAAAATATCTGATGAGTATTTATAAATGATTATAATACTAACAAAATATCTGATAAGTATTTATAAATGATTATAATACTAACAAAATATCTGATAAGTATTTATAAATGATTATAATACTAACAAAATATCTGATACTTATTTATAAATGATTATAATACTAACAAAATATCTAATAAGTATTTATAAATGATTATAATACTAACAAAATATCTGATAATTATTTATATATGATTATAATACTAACAAAATATCTGATAATTATTTATATATGATTATAATACTAACAAAATATCTGATGAGTATTTATAAATGATTATAATACTAACACAATATCTGATAAGTATTTATAAATGATTATAATACTAACAAAATATCTGATACTTATTTATATATGATTATAATACTAACAAAATATCTGATAAGTATGTATAAATGATTATAATACTAACAAAATATCTGATACTTATTTATATATGATTATAATACTAACAAAATATCTGATACTTATTTATATATGATTATAATACTAACAAAATATCTGATAATTATTTATATATGATTATAATACTAACAAAATATCTGATGAGTATTTATAAATGATTATAATACTAACAAAATATCTGATAATTATTTATAAATGATTATAATACTTATAAAATATCTGATAAGTATTTATAAATGAGTATAATACTAACAAAATATCTGATGAGTATTTATAAATGATTATAATACTAACAAAATATCTGATAAGTATTTATAAATGATTATAATACTAACAAAATATCTGATAAGTATTTATAAATGATTATAATACTAACAAAATATGTGATAAGTATTTATAAATGATTATAATACTAACAAAATATCTGATACTTATTTATATATGATTATAATACTAACAAAATATCTGATAAGTATTTATAAATGATTATAATACTAACAAAATATCTGATAAGTATTTATAAATGATTATAATACTAACAAAATATCTGATGAGTATTTATAAATGATTATAATACTAACAAAATATCTGATACTTATTTATAAATGATTATAGTACTAACAAAATATCTGATAAGTATTTATAAATGATTATAATACTAACAAAATATCTGATAAGTATTTATAAATGATTATAATACTAACAAAATATCTGATGAGTATTTATAAATGATTATAATACTAAGAATATCTGATAATTATTTATAAATGATTATAATACTAACAAAATATCTGATACTTATTTATAAATGATTATAATACTAACAAAATATCTGATGAGTACTTATAAATGATTATAATACTAACAAAATATCTGATAAGTATTTATAAATGATTATAATTCTAACAAAATATCTAATAAGTATTTATAAATGATTATAATACTAACAAAATATCTTATAATTATTTATAAATGATTATAATACTAACAAAATATCTGATGAGTATTTATAAATGATTATAATACTAACAAAATATCTGATAATTATTTATATATGATTATAATACTAACAAAATATCTGATGAGTATTTATAAATGATTATAATACTAACAAAATATCTGATGAGTATTTATAAATGATTATAATACTAACAAACTATCTTATAATTATTTATAAATGATTATAATACCAACAAAATATCTGATAATTATTTATAAATGATTATAATACTAACAAAATATATGATAATTATTTATAAATGATTATAATACTAACAAAATATCTGATAAGTATTTATAAATGATTATAATACTAACAAAATATCTTATAATTATTTATAAATGATTATAATACTAACAAACTATCTTATAATTATTTATAAATAATTATAATACTAACAAAATATCTGATAATTATTTATAAATGATTATAATACTAACAAAATATCTGATAAGTATTTATAAATGATTATAATACAAACAAAATATCTGATGAGTATTTATAAATGATTATTATACTAACAAAATGTCTGATAATTATTTATATATGATTATAATACTCACAAAATATCTGATAAGTATTTATAAATGATTATAATACTAACAAAATTTCTGATAAGTATTTATAAATGATTATAATACTAACAAAATATCTGATAATTATTTATATATGATTATAATACTAACAAAATATCTGATAATAATTTATATATGATTATAATACTAACAAAATATCTGATGAGTATTTATAAATGATTATAATACTAACACAATATCTGATAATTATTTATAAATGATTATAATACTAACAAAATATCTGATAAGTATTTATATATGATTATAATACTAACAAAATATCTGATGAGTATTTATAAATGATTATATCACTAACAAAATATCTGATAAGTATGTATAAATGATTATAATACTAACAAAATATCTGATACTTATTTATATATGATTATAATACTAACAAAATATCTGATAATTATTTATAAATGATTATAATACTAACAAAATATCTGATACTTGTTTATATATGATTATAATACTAACAAAATATCTGATAATTATTTATATATGATTATAATACTAACAAAATATCTGATATTTTTTTATAAATGATTATAATACTAAAATATCTGATAATTATTTATAAATGATTATAATACTAACAAAATATCTGATGAGTATTTATAAATGATTATAATACTAACAAAATATCTGATGAGTATTTATAAATGATTATAATACTAACAAAATATCTTATAATTATTTATAAATGATTATAATACTAACAAACTATCTTATAATTATTTATAAATGATTATAATACTAACAAAATATCTGATAATTATTCATAAATGATTATAATACTAACAAAATATCTGATAATTATTTATAAATGATTATAATACTAACAAAATATCTGATAATTATTTATAAATGATTATAATACTAACAAAATATCTGATACTTATTTATAAATGATTATAATACTAACAAAATATCTGATGAGTATTTATAAATGATTATAATACTAACAAAATATCTGATGAGTATTTATAAATGATTATAATACTAACAAAATATCTGATAATTATTTATAAATGATTATAATACTAACAAAATATCTGATGAGTATTTATAAATGATTATAATACTAACAAAATATCTGATAATTATTTATAAATGATTATAATACTAACAAAATATCTGATAAGTATTTATAAATGATTATAATACTAACAAAATATCTGATGAGTATTTATAAATGATTATAATACTAACAAAATATCTGATACTTATTTATAAATGATTATAATACTAACAAAATATCTGATAAGTATTTATAAATGATTATAATACTAACAAAATATCTGATACTTATTTATAAATAGTTATAATACTAACAAAATATCTGATAAGTATTTATAAATGATTATAATATCAAACAAAATATCTGATGAGTATTTATAAATGATTATAACACTAACAAAATATCTGATAATTATTTATTAATGATTATAATACTAACAAAATATCTGATAAGTATTTATAAATGATTATAATACAAACAAAATATCTGATGAGTATTTATAAATGAATATAATACTGACAAAATATCTGATAAGTATTTATAAATGATTATAATACTAACAAAATATCTGATACTTATTTATAAATGATTATATAACTAACAAAATATCTGATGAGTATTTATAAATGATTATAATATAAACAAAATATCTGATGAGTATTTATAAATGATTATAATACTAACAAAATATCTGATAAGTATTTATAAATGATTATAATACTAACAAAATATCTGATAAGTATTTATAAATGATTATAATACTAACAAAATATCTGATACTTATTTATAAATGATTATAATACTAACAAAATATCTAATAAGTATTTATAAATGATTATAATACTAACAAAATATCTGATAATTATTTATATATGATTATAATACTAACAAAATATCTGATAATTATTTATATATGATTATAATACTAACAAAATATCTGATGAGTATTTATAAATGATTATAATACTAACACAATATCTGATAAGTATTTATAAATGATTATAATACTAACAAAATATCTGATACTTATTTATATATGATTATAATACTAACAAAATATCTGATAAGTATGTATAAATGATTATAATACTAACAAAATATCTGATACTTATTTATATATGATTATAATACTAACAAAATATCTGATACTTATTTATATATGATTATAATACTAACAAAATATCTGATAATTATTTATATATGATTATAATACTAACAAAATATCTGATGAGTATTTATAAATGATTATAATACTAACAAAATATCTGATAATTATTTATAAATGATTATAATACTTATAAAATATCTGATAAGTATTTATAAATGAGTATAATACTAACAAAATATCTGATGAGTATTTATAAATGATTATAATACTAACAAAATATCTGATAAGTATTTATAAATGATTATAATACTAACAAAATATCTGATAAGTATTTATAAATGATTATAATACTAACAAAATATGTGATAAGTATTTATAAATGATTATAATACTAACAAAATATCTGATAAGTATTTATAAATGATAATAATACTAACAAAATATCTGATAAGTATTTATAAATGATTATAATACTAACAAAATATCTGATGAGTATTTATAAATGATTATAATACTAACAAAATATCTGATACTTATTTATAAATGATTATAGTACTAACAAAATATCTGATAAGTATTTATAAATGATTATTATACTAACAAAATATCTGATAAGTATTTATAAATGATTATAATACTAACAAAATATCTGATGAGTATTTATAAATGATTATAATACTAACAAAATATCTGATAAGTATTTATAAATGATTATAATACTAACAAAATATCTGATGAGTATTAATAAATGATTATAATACTAACAAAATATCTGATGAGTATTTATAAATGATTATAATACTAACAAAATATCTGATGAGTATTTATAAATGATTATAATACTAACAAAATATCTGATAAGTATTTATAAATGATTATAATACTAACAAAATATCTGATGAGTATTTATAAATGATTATAATACTAAGAATATCTGATAATTATTTATAAATGATTATAATACTAACAAAATATCTGATACTTATTTATAAATGATTATAATACTAACAAAATATCTGATGAGTACTTATAAATGATTATAATACTAACAAAATATCTGATGAGTATTTATAAATGATTATAATACTAACAAAATATCTGATAATTATTTATAAATGATTATAATACTAACAAAATATCTGATAAGTATTTATAAATGATTATAATACTAACAAAATATCTGATGAGTATTTATAAATGATTATAATACTAACAAAATATCTGATACTTATTTATAAATGATTATAATACTAACAAAATATCTGATAAGTATTTATAAATGATTATAATACTAACAAAATATCTGATACTTATTTATAAATAGTTATAATACTAACAAAATATCTGATAAGTATTTATAAATGATTATAATATCAAACAAAATATCTGATGAGTATTTATAAATGATTATAACACTAACAAAATATCTGATAATTATTTATTAATGATTATAATACTAACAAAATATCTGATAAGTATTTATAAATGATTATAATACAAACAAAATATCTGATGAGTATTTATAAATGAATATAATACTGACAAAATATCTGATAAGTATTTATAAATGATTATAATACTAACAAAATATCTGATACTTATTTATAAATGATTATAATACTAACAAAATATCTGATGAGTATTTATAAATGATTATAATATAAACAAAATATCTGATGAGTATTTATAAATGATTATAATACTAACAAAATATCTGATAAGTATTTATAAATGATTATAATACTAACAAAATATCTGATAAGTATTTATAAATGATTATAATACTAACAAAATATCTGATACTTATTTATAAATGATTATAATACTAACAAAATATCTAATAAGTATTTATAAATGATTATAATACTAACAAAATATCTGATAATTATTTATATATGATTATAATACTAACAAAATATCTGATAATTATTTATATATGATTATAATACTAACAAAATATCTGATGAGTATTTATAAATGATTATAATACTAACACAATATCTGATAAGTATTTATAAATGATTATAATACTAACAAAATATCTGATACTTATTTATATATGATTATAATACTAACAAAATATCTGATGAGTATTTATAAATGATTATAATATAAACAAAATATCTGATAAGTATTTATAAATGATTATAATACTAACAAAATATCTGATAAGTATTTATAAATGATTATAATACTAACAAAATATCTGATGAGTATTTATAAATGATTATAATACTAACAAAATATCTGATAAGTATTTATAAATGATTATAATACTAACAAAATATCTGATGAGTATTAATAAATGATTATAATACTAACAAAATATCTGATGAGTATTTATAAATGATTATAATACTAACAAAATATCTGATGAGTATTTATAAATGATTATAATACTAACAAAATATCTGATAAGTATTTATAAATGATTATAATACTAACAAAATATCTGATGAGTATTTATAAATGATTATAATACTAAGAATATCTGATAATTATTTATAAATGATTATAATACTAACAAAATATCTGATACTTATTTATAAATGATTATAATACTAACAAAATATCTGATGAGTACTTATAAATGATTATAATACTAACAAAATATCTGATGAGTATTTATAAATGATTATAATACTAACAAAATATCTGATAATTATTTATAAATGATTATAATACTAACAAAATATCTGATAAGTATTTATAAATGATTATAATACTAACAAAATATCTGATGAGTATTTATAAATGATTATAATACTAACAAAATATCTGATACTTATTTATAAATGATTATAATACTAACAAAATATCTGATAAGTATTTATAAATGATTATAATACTAACAAAATATCTGATACTTATTTATAAATAGTTATAATACTAACAAAATATCTGATAAGTATTTATAAATGATTATAATATCAAACAAAATATCTGATGAGTATTTATAAATGATTATAACACTAACAAAATATCTGATAATTATTTATTAATGATTATAATACTAACAAAATATCTGATAAGTATTTATAAATGATTATAATACAAACAAAATATCTGATGAGTATTTATAAATGAATATAATACTGACAAAATATCTGATAAGTATTTATAAATGATTATAATACTAACAAAATATCTGATACTTATTTATAAATGATTATAATACTAACAAAATATCTGATGAGTATTTATAAATGATTATAATATAAACAAAATATCTGATGAGTATTTATAAATGATTATAATACTAACAAAATATCTGATAAGTATTTATAAATGATTATAATACTAACAAAATATCTGATAAGTATTTATAAATGATTATAATACTAACAAAATATCTGATACTTATTTATAAATGATTATAATACTAACAAAATATCTAATAAGTATTTATAAATGATTATAATACTAACAAAATATCTGATAATTATTTATATATGATTATAATACTAACAAAATATCTGATAATTATTTATATATGATTATAATACTAACAAAATATCTGATGAGTATTTATAAATGATTATAATACTAACACAATATCTGATAAGTATTTATAAATGATTATAATACTAACAAAATATCTGATACTTATTTATATATGATTATAATACTAACAAAATATCTGATAAGTATGTATAAATGATTATAATACTAACAAAATATCTGATACTTATTTATATATGATTATAATACTAACAAAATATCTGATACTTATTTATATATGATTATAATACTAACAAAATATCTGATAATTATTTATATATGATTATAATACTAACAAAATATCTGATGAGTATTTATAAATGATTATAATACTAACAAAATATCTGATAATTATTTATAAATGATTATAATACTTATAAAATATCTGATAAGTATTTATAAATGAGTATAATACTAACAAAATATCTGATGAGTATTTATAAATGATTATAATACTAACAAAATATCTGATAAGTATTTATAAATGATTATAATACTAACAAAATATCTGATAAGTATTTATAAATGATTATAATACTAACAAAATATGTGATAAGTATTTATAAATGATTATAATACTAACAAAATATCTGATACTTATTTATATATGATTATAATACTAACAAAATATCTGATAAGTATTTATAAATGATTATAATACTAACAAAATATCTGATAAGTATTTATAAATGATTATAATACTAACAAAATATCTGATGAGTATTTATAAATGATTATAATACTAACAAAATATCTGATACTTATTTATAAATGATTATAGTACTAACAAAATATCTGATAAGTATTTATAAATGATTATAATACTAACAAAATATCTGATAAGTATTTATAAATGATTATAATACTAACAAAATATCTGATGAGTATTTATAAATGATTATAATACTAACAAAATATCTGATAAGTATTTATAAATGATTATAATACTAACAAAATATCTGATGAGTATTAATAAATGATTATAATACTAACAAAATATCTGATGAGTATTTATAAATGATTATAATACTAACAAAATATCTGATGAGTATTTATAAATGATTATAATACTAACAAAATATCTGATAAGTATTTATAAATGATTATAATACTAACAAAATATCTGATGAGTATTTATAAATGATTATAATACTAAGAATATCTGATAATTATTTATAAATGATTATAATACTAACAAAATATCTGATACTTATTTATAAATGATTATAATACTAACAAAATATCTGATGAGTACTTATAAATGATTATAATACTAACAAAATATCTGATAAGTATTTATAAATGATTATAATTCTAACAAAATATCTAATAAGTATTTATAAATGATTATAATACTAACAAAATATCTTATAATTATTTATAAATGATTATAATACTAACAAAATATCTGATGAGTATTTATAAATGATTATAATACTAACAAAATATCTGATAATTATTTATATATGATTATAATACTAACAAAATATCTGATGAGTATTTATAAATGATTATAATACTAACAAAATATCTGATGAGTATTTATAAATGATTATAATACTAACAAACTATCTTATAATTATTTATAAATGATTATAATACCAACAAAATATCTGATAATTATTTATAAATGATTATAATACTAACAAAATATATGATAATTATTTATAAATGATTATAATACTAACAAAATATCTGATAAGTATTTATAAATGATTATAATACTAACAAAATATCTTATAATTATTTATAAATGATTATAATACTAACAAACTATCTTATAATTATTTATAAATAATTATAATACTAACAAAATATCTGATAATTATTTATAAATGATTATAATACTAACAAAATATCTGATAAGTATTTATAAATGATTATAATACAAACAAAATATCTGATGAGTATTTATAAATGATTATTATACTAACAAAATGTCTGATAATTATTTATATATGATTATAATACTCACAAAATATCTGATAAGTATTTATAAATGATTATAATACTAACAAAATTTCTGATAAGTATTTATAAATGATTATAATACTAACAAAATATCTGATAATTATTTATATATGATTATAATACTAACAAAATATCTGATAATAATTTATATATGATTATAATACTAACAAAATATCTGATGAGTATTTATAAATGATTATAATACTAACACAATATCTGATAATTATTTATAAATGATTATAATACTAACAAAATATCTGATAAGTATTTATATATGATTATAATACTAAC